>CM046442.1:7484864-8084864 GCA_025506515.1 Flaveria trinervia
TTGTGCAACATGCAGGATAGACATTGAATGTTTAGGTTGCATCAATCTCTTCATTGATCTCTACAAACTCCCCCTTGGCTGATGCTACCAAAACACTTAGTAGACTTCAGATATCAACAGTCCTCATTAGGATGATCACCAATCCTTTCCTCATAAGGTGATCAGGATCCTTTAGACTATCAAAGTGTCTTCTCATATCAAAAAGGTCATGCAGAGGCAACTGAAACATATCTTGCCATGTGTAAATGTCTTCTGTGCCTTGATCTCTAATGACATGCCATCTTTCTGGATTTGTGTTGTAATGCCAAGACAAGATGGGCCTTCCTGATGCTAGAGGAGCTGTTTGAATTGGAGTTGATGTAGCATCCTCTAGCTGCACAACCTCAAGATGTTTTGACTCATCCTGGGGTTTAGAAGAGGGTGCAGTCTTCTTCTTCTTTGGCTTTGGTTTAGAAGCCATCCTCTTTTTTCTCTTTATAGGTTTTAACTAAGAAGACTGGCTAGCAATACCAGATTGATCTTCACTGTCTTTCTTAGTTGGGATTTACTCTCTCTCAGGCTCAAAAGGAGAGGGAGGTTGACCCTGCTATGGATCAAAAAATGAAGCTTGCTGAATTTCAGCAGGAGGTCCAGGTTTTGTCTCTGATTGTTCAACCTTAACCTCCACTTTAGGTGGGGCTTGACTTGGAGTGGAGTGTAATCAATGAGCTCTCCACTTTTGATCTTCTGCTTGATCAACCTAATATGCTCATTTATAGTGGATAGAGACATGGGGCCAAGTCTCCTTCTAGAGAATCTAGATAGCTTCAAGAAGCTTATCATCCTCTGGATATCAACAAATTTCTTCATGCTCTTTTGGATGGTAGCTCTTGATTTTGCAGCTTCTTCCCTTAGCTTCTTCTTCTTAGTTGTCTTTCTGTCCTTGATTATCTCAAGTTCAAGTTGTTTTAAGTACTCAAACTCAACATAGTCATAGGAAAAGGGAAGGAGTGCATCTGCCTGATAGAAGCCTATGGCACTCAGGTAGTTGATCATCTTGATCCTCTCTTCTTCTTTGTCTACCTGAGGTTCTTATTGAACCACATCTTCTTGTGCAGGACTTTCCTGAACTTGGAAGAGGGTAGGCATATTCTTGTATAGTCTTTTTCTTCTTCTCTCTTCTTTGACTTGTACTAGAAGCTCTGCATATTCTGCCTCCTTCTTCTCCTTTGACCTTTCTAGATCAACCAGTTCATTCAACTCTTCTAAGGGGAGAGAGGTGACACTGTCTATGTCATAGATCCTTGTCTACAGGTAATTTATCCTGACTGCCCTTAACTCATCATTCTGAGTATTTGGTCTAGGGGCAGCCCTGATAGCAGACTCCATGAGTCTTGAAGACTCAGCAGAGAAACTTTCTTCCCTCAGCCTCCTTTTCCTCTCTCTCTCCTCCTCCTTTTCATTGATCTCTACAGTATTCATATCCAAAATTTAAATATTTATTCCTTTTTTCTATCTTTTTCTCAAGTGCAAGATAACCACAAGGGGTTGTGGGGTTTTTCTATCAATTGAGGACTTCCCTTCACCACCTCATGTGAATAGTCTAAATTTTTCATAACTACTCCTGTTATGACTGGGCACTTACCTAGCCAATGCTTAGATCTGGGTCTACTCAAACTTTTCTAGTTCACCTCAACATCTAGTACTTGTCCGATTGTTGTTGAGTAGTTTTTGGATATCAAAACGACCTCTCTATAATGTAATTTTAATGTGACCAATTTCCCTTCTATTGTAAGTAGTTGCGCTACAGCGCCCGCTGCTCCATATCTGAATTTTGGATATGGATAGTGATTTATACTATCTAAATTTTTCGGATATCTGAATTTTTAAAGATCCTACTTTGAACACCCCTAGTTAAGATAGGGGGTTTGTTTTCATTTTGAGTAGTATTGGGTATGTTAAGTAGTATTTGTAGTATAGAGATTTTTACATAATTTTATATCTTTACTGTACATCTTTTAAAATACATTCAAATATTATGATGGTATATTTATAATAGTATATTTTAGTATTGATGGTTCGTTTATAGTAAGTTGTGTATCTATTAGTAGCATAAAACGAATTTATTGCAGGTAAAGTATCAATTTACGTATTTAGGTTTACTAATAAATTTAGACTATTCTCACATATAGTTATTGGGTTCTGAATTACATTTTAACATTATAAAATATATAAATTAGCACGTATATAGTTATTATCACCAACGACTGTGTGTGCCAATTGTACTGTGTGTAAACTATTAATCACATCGAATTACCGATTCATGTAATGTTATGTATGTCTATGCATGAAATGACGTTAGTTAATGAAACTCAAGAAAACTATGTATGAAATTCATAACTGTGACTTATAAGCGGGGTTGGGTATTACCGTTAGTCGTCTCACTTATGGTGATTTAAACCAAAAGGATTAAAAATATATAAATTATATATGTGCATAGCTACACAATAACATTCAAAGTGTACAATGAAAGAAAACGGGTTTAACATCTTTGTTCATACACTTTGATTTTTGTTGTGAATTGAGATAAACTTTTCTATTCAACAGGAAGGTGAATGAAATGGTTTCGAATTGCCTACCAAGAAACAAGCTATTACAGCGAGTAACTGGAGCAATATGGAACCGAGGAGCAAGGCGGTAGGTAAGATATAAACTTAATCAAGTTTTCATTCAACTAGAAAGTTCAGAAATAGGTTATGGTACTGCTTATTCATTCGAATTGTAAGGTATAAATGTATGACCGTGATAAATATTTTTGTTCAAGTGTACGTGAGAAGCTTGACCTAAAAAGTTTATATTTTTCAGATTATTTACTCATTTGACTTGTTATCAATGCAACGAAAGTTAATGAAAGTTCCACTCTACAACCCATCATTAGCCATTTGGCTTAGAAATTTTTGTTTAGATTAAAGAATTTGTATTTAATGGTGGTTAGTTTGTTAATTCCTTTCTATAATGTTTTATAGGTTCACAACTTTCGCACCAAAACACAAAATCTCCCTACTAACAAGCATCACATTTAGATTTGGAGGCTGCGTTCTAAACCTTTATATTCATTAGCAGCAACATTCGTAATACTAAAACTTCACAGAGATAATTTATTGGTGTAATGGTATTGTGTTATATATCATATTTGTTTTAATTTATTAATAATATTCAAAGTTGCACACAATCAAATTTAATATGAAATTTACTTATTTCAACTATTCAAACTCTTTATAAAACTTAACAGAGATAATTTATTTCAGTTGATCATATTACTATGAACTTTCGAGGTGTTAAAAATACTACTACACTACTACTACAATTCTTGTCGGTTTACTGTTAAAGATGATCCTGTAATAATTTAATAAAAACCTTATATAATATAGAATGCCTTAAGTTATTGTATTGCATAGTGTGGTGTACAAATATACAATACGTGTGAGACAAAAAAAAGAGACACAAAAGTATATAAAATGGTAACACAAAAGTATATACAATACGGTTGTATATATGTTGTATGTACGTACGGATGTGTGTGTGTGGTACAAGTCCAAGAAAACAAGTGTTAAAAAATAGGTTTAATCTAATTACAGGATATTTTTTTACCATTCTGCAGATGTTAAAAACAAACATTCTTTTTCTTGCAGACTGCAGACATTTGGTCCACTTTTTCTGCTGCAGATGTCTGCAAATGTGATCCGCAGACTGCAGATATTTTCCTGCAGAAAAAACAAACAGCACCTTAAAAGTTAAGCTAGTTTATATATACGAATGCACAATATAATATATATTTCATTACTTTTTGTATCTTTCTTTAATTTTTATTATGAAAATCGGTTTGCCGTGTCACGTAGTGCGAGTTTAACCCTAACGTTTTTGTTGCATAGCGCTGACACCAAACACTAGTTTATATAACATTTTGACATAAATTTTTTAAAATCAATTTTATTATTTTTAAAAGTGAGCCAATCTGTTTTTTTCCATAAATTTATATAAAAATGAGTTAAAACAAGCTAATCTACATTTTAACATAAATTTTGAAAAAGCAAATTTAGTTACATCTAATATATTATTTTACTTTGTTCTTGTTTTAAATTCAATTCCGTGTTTCTATATTTCAACTGCTTCATCCAACTTTACACGCTTATGTTTATATATTTTGTGATGACGACTATGTAAGACATGTTTATTTCTTTCAATGATTTATCGTGAAATTTTCTTAAGGGTTTTGTTTTATATGTGTGTGTGTAGAATCTCTTAGTATTACGAATGTTGCTGCTAATGTTTAATTAATTTTTCTCATGGTTTAACGTGTCCCCATGCACAAGTTTTAACACTAGCTAGTTATATCATAAGAAAATTATATGCCGTTATTGCAACATTATTCAGATTTACTCATGTCTTACATATAATTTATTTATTTATTTTCACAATATATAGTACCCTTAGATCACTAGTTTTGCCGATTTTAGGAGTTCGACGACAACCCCACGAGAGTCCACCCACACCCACACAAGACCGCATCGGAAGTCCGTAGTGGTCAAAGTTCCATCCAATAACACGATGGCATCAACATGTGGATTTTGTTTCTCGGTCTGAGCTGTGGCCGTTTCTCCATCCGACCCAACCAACTCTGGCCATGAACTTTTTCCTACGACAAAAGAATAAGAAACAAACACACTTAACAAGGTAATTCGGAACAAACAAATCATGTTGTGGTACCTAGCAAAATGGTTTTGATTGCGCGCATGATTTTTTAATTTACAAAATAGTTAAAACGCTTATTATAAATCAAATTATTATAGTAACTAATAACAAAAATTCTTAAAGTAACCGAGTTAGATGTGGTTACGCATAAAAGTAATACGTAGGTTACACTTAACTAGTCCAAATCGACCTATTTAACGTCTGAGATAATGCAACCAGTTAAATTCACTCGATCAAAAATAAATGATTAGAAATTGTAAGTTTAAATAACATTAACCCTGAAATATGAACGGACTTATAAGAGGAGAAAATTGAATTACCTTTGCAGTCTATCATTATCGGATGATGTTTGAAGTGTATGGAAAACTTTGGGGGTATATATAGATGTCAAGAGAATAGAACGGGTTGCACATTATGCAATTAGGGTTGTACTTTGACTTTGAGATTTTTCAACAGTTCTCTTTTTAATTGGGAGAGTGAAAAAATCAAATTGCCAGCTTTATTTGACTTTGTAAATTAGTTTATTCCGAGACATGTCACAGCCATATTAATTTTCGCAACCGACAGAATAATAATGGGTGTAGCAATGAAGTGTCAATATCTAAGGATGCATGGAGAGATAAAATAAAACTTTTGTCAAAATAATGTATGGGTGCACATACGTATGCAATGATTTTTTTAAGGATTTTGGTCTTCTTAATTACTTCCTTAACTAATATGTATTATATATTAGAAATGGGCAGTCGGCATCTACATACCATTATCCATTGCTTTCTCCTAAAAGAAACAAGTTTATCCGCTTTTAAAACTAAATAGGTTACATAAAGTTCAAAAATAAGCTAATTACACCATATTAAGACATTTTGATAATAATAATCCCTCTAGCTAGCGCATCACAATTATAAAGCTCAAGGACAAGGTAAAGTGATGTATATCATAACTTGTTTGATGTAATGTTTAAAAGAATATCAACTTTTACAAAGTTGTAAGCACATAATTTGTTTGATGTAATGTTTAAAAGTATAACGACTTTTACAAAGTTTTATCCACATAACTTGTTTGATGTAATATTTAGAAGAATAATGACGTTGATGTAATGTGTTTAAGTTACTTTGTATAGTTTATAAACAAGAGAAAAGGCACATATGGTTGGGTTTTAGTTCATACTAGTATTTAAACCCCGCGTTGCGGCAGAGACAGTGTGTAAAACTTTGAAATAATTGCAAAGAAACGTTGTCGTGAATCCGATTATATGCGTTACTTATATATGAAAAATAAAACTTATCCTGTAAGACAAATCAAGAAACCTTATACTAAAAGACAAACAAATTCATGCATATACTGCTTGTACATGATGCCTTAAGTGAGATGAAGCTGATGGATAGTAATTTTGCTAAGGCATTGTCTTTGAAAAATTATATAAAATCATAGAAAAATCTGACAAATGTGTATTTTATATGGTCGGAAGGTTCTTTGAATCCACTAATTCTCGTCTTTGGGAATGAGTAGCTAATTCAGAGGGAGCCAAAAGAGTCGATTTTATTGAAAATATTAATTATAAATGGCTACAAATATGTTCTCTATTTATCTAATTTAGTTTATATTGTCAGTATCCTAGCTAGAATCTTTGTTGAATTGTTCTTGTTCTAGATTTAGATTATACAAAATTTGGTTTAAGATCAATTAGTTTTGTGATAGTTTCTTGACAGTTTTCAATAGTTACGCAAAAAGTTCAACAAAGATGATTGGTAATAATTATGCTTTCTGTATGTTTTTACAAAATTTGTATAAATCAACTGTAGTTTGACAAAAACATATATTCAATTCCGATCTTTTAGTTCCATTTCCTAATCTGTTAGATAACAAATATTTGGTTATTATTCTTTCATGCTGAGATGAATTTCTGTATATAGGAAATCCTTTGGGTGAAAGTCACATCTTTAGTAGTGTAGCCTAGAGCCCTAGATACCAAACATTTATATCACAACGAAAAATAAAAAATGAAAGTAAAACCAACTTTATTGCTTACTTAACTGAAAGATATGAAATCAACTCATATCTTAAGTATTTATTTATTTATTTTCACAACATATATGTAGCTCCTTATATCGCTAGATCAGCCGATTCTAGGAGTTCGAAGGACAATCCCATGAGAATCCACCCATACCCGCACACGATTGCACCGGAAGTCCCTAGTGGCAGGAGTTCCGTCCAATAACACAATAGCATCAACAAGTGGATTCTCTTTCTCGATCTTAGTTGCGGCCGTTTCTCCATCCAACCCTACCAACTCTGGCCATGAACTCTTTCCTAAAACAAAGATCCAAACACAAGCGCCCTAATTCAATATTCTAACGCTGTAATTTGAAACAAAACAAATCATGTTTGGTACATCTTGAAATGGTTTAGGTTAGAAACACTTTTTTATATAACTATAAATAATTAATAGATACGTTATGATAAACAATATTATCACAGTAACTAATAACTTAAAATCTTAAATAATTGAGTTAGAAGCTTTATGCATAAAAATAATACATTTGATGGAATCAACTAGTTTGACTTGACCTATTAAACGTTTGAGATAACACAGCTAAATTCACTTAAATCAAAAATAAATTAGTAGAAATTGAGAGTCTAAATGAGGTTATCCTAGAAAAATAGCGAAATTTAAATGATGGAAGCTGAAATATTACCTTTGCAGTATGTCATTATTGAATGATGAATGAAGTGCATGATGAACTAACTAGGGGGTATAAATAGATGTCAAGGGGCTTATATTCGGTTGCAATTCATGCATTAAGGGTTGTACTATGCATTTGAGATTTCAAGAGTTCTCATTTAAACTTGCTGAAAAATCAATATTGCCAAAGTTTTTTTTCTGACTTTGGAAAGTTGAATTCCGATGTACACAACCATTTTAAATTTGGGGCATTCATTTTGTTGTAGATAGAGTAATGGATGTAGCATTGATGGTCAATGCTCAATACCTAAGGGTGCATATAGAAGGATTCAATAATTCTTTTTGCAAAAAAAGGGTCTATATGTAGGGGCGGTTTACTCATTTTGGAGGCCCAAAGCGAAGTAGATATATGGGGCTCTTTACCATATTTATGCAAGCAAATATAGCGGCAAAAGTTTAAAATTTTTCGTAGGGTTAAATATTTTTTGATTTCGTATATCTATCAAGAAGATATGTGTTTCGGTTCGAGTCTTTTTGCAGGTTAATAAAACATTTAAATTTTATTTGTGATTTTAGTTTTGTTTGGATGATTCGAAGGATGCTTTTTTTGGAAATATTTAGGGCTTTAGAAGTTGATATCTAGATATAACATTTGATATATATGTATTGTGTATCATTAAATAGAAGATGGATATGATTGACACCTTATTCTTGAATCAATAGCAAATCCTAAACATACCCCTTAGCATACAATGTATAAGCACACCTCTATGTCATTGAAAACTAACCTATTTAGTAAACCTAACAACGAAACACTAAGGTAGGTAAGCCTCCTTAACTCCTTCACTGTTATATAAAAACATATTCAAAGATCTTCATTAATACATAAATTAGTGGTAGGCTGTAACACCCGGTTATTTATTTTCTTTAAAGTCGACGAGAGAAGAAAAGAAATAAAGTCCAAAGTCGAGGAACCAAACTCGCCAATGAGAGAAAGTTGGGTGAATTGAAGTATTTGAGGGGAGAGAGTAGCCCTTACCCACTCCCCACACCCACAATTCTGCAATATAGAGAGAAAGAAGAGAAAAAAAAGGAGAAAAGAGAGAAAAAGATTGGTTCGGGTGGATTTAAGAGTGCAAAATCATTGTGTAGCGGGTCCAATCGAAGATCTACTTCTCGGTGTTGATTGTGTGAGTTCTAGGACACCTCTTTTAAATGTTTTTGGTCGATTTTGGGGCTGGAACACATTTGAAACCCCATTTTTGTATGTGTGTGTGCTTGACCCATTTGTATGTGTTTGCGTATGATGCGTTTGGAGTTTGTTTCCGGGCTTGTGTGTGCTTGAATGGTGTTATGGTATGCATTCCTAAGGTTTAAGATGGTTGATTTGGGCTTAGAATGAGTTTGGATGAGCTTGGAGGTCAAAAATGGCAGATTGGGTTCGGGATGAACTGCATTCTACATCAGCTAGGGCTAGGCGACCGAATGGAGACCATACGGCCGATTGGGGTGCGATTGAGGGTTCATTCGCATGACTGAGGGTTCATTCGCACGACTGAAAGCCCATTCGCATAAATGCTCATCCGCATTAGTTTCATTCGCACAAGGGTCCATCCGCATTAGGTCCATTCGCATGGAACTCATCCGCATTGAGTCCATCCGCATTAGGTCCATTCGCATGGGTGTTCATTCGCATAGGTGTTCATCCGCATTGGTCTAATCGCATGATGTTCAGTCACCTGGAGGCCATGCGACTAAAGGGTGCCCAGATGCCCAAGTAGGGATGGTGTACCCAAGGAAAGTGTAGTTTAATTACTGACTTTCAGGGGAAGTGCAGATGTAAGTTTAGACGTGGGAGGTTCCCGTAAGTTCATGTAAGATGAATTTTGAGATCATGGAGGGTATGTTGGGCATGATGTTGATGTTGCATGATTATGCATGTTGTATGCTATGTATGTATGATGTTGCCCTATATGATGTTAGTGACTGTGTATGTTGATGTTTCTTGTGATGATGTATGTTTTTCTTTCCCGTGACTTTACGTTGAATGTTAATGAATGAAATGAAAGTATTATGTAATGTAAAGTGAAAGATAATAAAAAAGGAACATGATAAATACATGCATTAATGAATGATGAAAGTAAAGAAAGTCTTGCAAGCCTTGTACGTCGTGACACGCCATTAAAAGGTGTTAGCCCAACGGTGTGCGGGTTCGCTACCCCGGGAGGATGCACATCAGGGTCTTTTTTTGTGATTGACCATTTGTATAGAACCATTGCTGCATACCCTAGGTACTGTGACCAGAGGTGCGGAGCACCGTTATAGCTGGTCTATGATAGACCTAGGTCCAGTACCAGGAACAGGAGGGTATTGCATATGGCATTGGTACACCTAAACTCCACTCTAGGTGTTGTGACCAGAGGTGCGGAGCACCGCTATAGCTGGTCTATGATAGGCCTAGGTCCAGTACCAGGAACAGAAGGGTAGAGTTTCTGGTTGAAGGAAAGGAAAGAATGTGAAAGTTAATGACGTACGATGAATGAACAGAAGTTAACGAATGATGATGAAGATAATAATGATATTATCTATGTGTACGTATGATGTATGATCGCATGAAAGTAAAGTACGGTTTTAACAAAAGAAAAGTATGTTTTATCTTTAAAACTAGAACTCACTCAGCAATGCTGACTTTGATGTGTTTCCAGTTGGCAGGTAATGATTGCTGAGGATGGCACGAGGTGGCTACTCAGCTCTTTTGGATGACATCTATTTTTATAATGATTTTGTGATGTAATGCAACATGTGTTTTGTAACTTGTTGACGATGTATTATTTTGAAAAAGATTTTATAATGAAATGAGATGTATATTTTGGTAATTTTCGATGTGAAGTTTTATGAAAGACAAATGTATTCTTATGTTTTAAGTGTGATGATCGACCAGCTGTGAGCGTCCCGGGAGCGGGGCCTTACAAGTTGGTATTAGAACCAAAGTTTAAGTGAAATGGGTAAATTTTCAAAATAAACCTTAACTTAAACTGAGAATGGGACGGAAAGGGAAGGGATGCCAATCTGAGTAGCTATGTGCCATAGGTATTTTCGTAAGGTTAACCAGTATTTTTATGTGCATGGTATGTGGTTATGTGTTGTTTGTAGATTTAAATACTGATATAGTTAGGATAGGTAATGCTTGGGGTATGAAGAGTAAAGTAAGTGGCTAATCTCAACTGGCCACTGTAATTAAGGACTTGCTATACTTGACATAAACTAATTTGTTCCCTTGAATGACCGTGTTGGTGTTTGAATCTTTCAGTATGCATGTGAATGGTCGGTGGTAGATCTTCGAAAGCCTCTCGTGGAGGTGGTCGTGATGGGCTTGGTGCTGAGCCGCGACCCAAGAGAGGAAGACCCAGAATGGAAAATGTAGTTCACGAAGAACAGAGACCCCTCATCCGGAGGGTGGAGACGAGAGCGCCAACCTGAGAGGCTTAGTAAAGGAGGTTGTTGTTGAAGAAGTCCATCACGTCATGCAAACAATCTTACCGTCTGTGGTGACCGAAGTCATCATGGTTGTACGGGAAGGGAAAAGAGAAGAGGGGAACAGGTCCTCGGGAGGACGAGAGCAACCAGAGCCTAAAATGGTTCTATCTGATGAAGAAGAAGAGCCTGCGCCGGACGTGGCACGAGGCTGTAATTATAGGGTGTTTCAATTGTGCAAGCCCCCTACGTTTGATGGAAACGGCACTGTTGCTACTGCTCACCGGTGGGTGAGAGAAATTGAGGTCGTCTTAAATATCAGCGAGTGTCAGGAGGACCAGAAAGTAAAGTTTTCTTCCTATTCTTTTGTGGACTCGGCTTTGTGCTAGTGGGACAATATAGTCCAAGCCAAGGGTAGCAGGGCTATTGGGAGAATGAGATGGTCTGAACTGAAGAAGTTGGTGATCGAGGAGTTCTGTCCTCATAGAGAAATGGATAAAGTTGAGAGATAGTTCCTGCAACTGGAGGCGGGAACCATGACACATCAGCAGTACACCACGAATTTCAACGAGATGGCACGTCTGGTGCTGGATCAGTTGACGCCTCTGTCACAGAAGCTTAAAAGGTACATCTAGGGTTTGCCAGCAGATATTCGCAGGCATATCATCACTGCCCAACCGAGCACGTTTAGGTCGGCGGTGGATTTGGCAGGGAGGTTATATGATGAGAGGGCTATAGTGGTGGTGGCTGAAGGTAGTAGGAAGGGTGGAGGTGATCAAAACTGGCAGGGGAAGAGGTTTGGTCGGGGTGATGCCTTGACGGGTAACAAGAAGGCACAGGTGGATGACCGCCGTGTGGCCACATCGAGTGCGGGGTCAAAAAGGTGTGGCAAGTGTGGAAGGAAGCATGCGGTAGAATGTAAGTTAGGATTGAACGAGTGCTTCAAATGTGGGAAGACGGGGCATATAGCCAAGGACTGTCGTACAGCCCGGTGCTTTAACTGTGGCGTGGAGGGCCACATAAGTAGAGATTGAAAGAAGCCGAGTGCTTCAAAGTTTGGTTCCCAGACGTGTTCCCAGAAGATTTACCAGGAGTGCCACCTAATAGAGAGATCGAGTTTTAGATTGATCTGATACCGGGTGCCCAACCTGTTGCCAAGGCACCATATCGGTTGGCTTCGACAGAGATGAAATAATTGATGGAGCAGTTGCAAGAGCTACTTGATAAGGGGTTTATTAGACCGAGTATCTCTCCTTGGGGTGCTCCGGTCCTGTTTGTGAAGAAGAAAGACGGTAGCATGAGGATGTGCATTGACTACCGTGAGTTGAACAAGCTGACAGTGAAGAACTGATACCCCTTACCAAGAATAGATGATTTGTTCGATCAGCTTCAAGGTGCTAGTTGGTTTTCAAGGATAGATCTTCAATCGGGCTACCATCAGTTGAAGGTGAAAGAGCAAGACATTCCTAAAACAGCTTTCTGGACGCGTTAATGTAACTACGAGTTTCTTGTCATGTCTTTTGGTTTGACCAATGCGCCAGCTGCTTTTTATGGATTAGACGAATCTGGTGTGTCGGCCGATGTTGGATAAATTAGTGATTGTGTTTATTAATGATATCCTGATTTATTCAAAGAGCGAGATTGAGCATGCCGGTCACATTTGAGAGGTTATGGAGACGTTAAGAAAGAAGAAGTTGTACGCCAAGTTCTCCAAGTGCACGTTTTGGTTGCACAAGGTTCAATTCTTGTGTCATGTGGTGAATCCCGATGGGATTATAGTGGACCCGGTAAAGGTGGAGGCAGTGATGCAATGGAAGTCTCCAAAGACGCCATCCGAGATTCGTAGCTTCTTGGGTTTGGCGGGCTACTATAGAAGATTTATCCAAGACTTTTCTAAGATCGTTTCTCCACTGACTAAGCTAACCTGGAAGGATGTAAAGTTTGTATGGGGTCAAGCTCATGAGAAGGAGTTCGAAGAATTGAAGATGAGATTGACTCAAGCTCCTATTATGTCATTACCCGATGGAAGTGAAGATCTAGTGGTTTATTCTAATGCTTCCTACTCGGGGTTGGGGTGTGTGTTAATGCAGTGGGGGAAGGTTATAGCCTATGCATCCTGATAGTTAAAGGTCCATGAGGTCAACTATCCTACTCATGACTTGAAGCTTGCAGCTGTGGTCTTTGCACTAAAGATTTGGAGGCACTATCTTTACAGAACGAAGTGCACCATTTTCACTGACCACAAGAGCTTGAAGTACTTTTTGAGCAGAAGGACCTGAACATGAGACAGAGATGATGGCTGGAGCTCCTAAAAGATTATGACTGTGAGATCCATTACCATCCGGGCAAAGCCAATGTGGTAGCGGATGCCCTGAGTTGGAAAGTGAGGCCCGAGCTGATTCGGGTGAAAGCCTATCAGTTGATCATGACCTCAGATGTGATGAAGCAAGTCAAAGAGTTTCAAGATGAGGCATTGAAAGAAGATCATCTTAACTCTGAAAGAATGAGAGGTCTGATTGTGGAGTTGGGTGAAAACACACTTGGTGTTAAAACCCAATTTGGACGGGTGTGAATTCCTCTTTTTGGGGATCTACGGGTGAAGATTTTGGATAAAGCTCACAAGACTCGATACTCCATTCATCCAGGTGCCACAAAAACGTATGAAGACATGAAGAAGGATTATGGCGGCCGGGTATGAAACGTGACGTGGGGGAATATGTGAGTAAATGCCTTACTTGTCTACAGGTGAAGGCCAAGCATCAAAAGTCGTCTGGGAAGATCCAACCTTTGGATATACTGGAATGAAAGTTGGAGCACATCACCATGGATTTCATTACGAAGTTGCCGCATACTCCGAAAGGGTATGATGCTATATGGGTGATTGTTGATCGCTTAATGAAAAGTGCTCACTTCCTACCGATCCGCGAGACATATTCATATGAGAGGTTGGCTTATCTTTATATCAAAGAGATTGTAACTCGTCACGGTGTGCCGGTGTCTATTGTGTCGGTTCGTGACACCCGGTTTACATCCAAATTTTGAAAGAAATTCCACAACGTGATGGGGACGAGATTACATATCAGTATGCTTATCATCCCTAACCTGATGGTCAGTCCGAGAGGACCATTCAGACATTGGAGGACATGCTTCGGGCATGTTTTATCGATTTTGGGGGAAGTTGGGATGACCACTTACCATTAGCTAAATTCTCATACACCAACAGTTATCATGCCAGTATTGGTATGCCACCTTATGAGATGCTATACGGAAGGAGATGCAGAACACCCGTCTGTAGGGGTGATATTGATAAAAAAGAACTAGGGAGCGTCGAGGTGATCGAGGCTATGACTGAAAAGCTCGAAAAGATCAAAGCCTTCATGAAGTGTAACACCCGGATACTTATTATTTTGAAGCCGGTGAAGAAAGAAAAGAAAATAAAGTTCAAAGTCGAGGGACCAAACTCGCCAACGAAGAAAAGTTGGGAAATGTGGTGATATTAGTAGGGAGAGGGCAGCCCACTCTCCCCGCACACCCCACATTTTAGATTCATAGAGAGAAGAAGAGAGAAAGGAGAAAAAGTTGGTTCGAGTTAGTTCGGGTCGCCAAAATCGTCGTGAAGCAAGCCAAATCGAAGCCCTTAACGTTGTGCTCGTTTGTGTGAGTTCTAGAACCCCACTTTTACTTGTTTTCAAACAATTTTGGGGCTGAAAAACATCTGAAATCGGGTTTTTGGGTATGTGTATGTTGACCCGTTTGTGTATGTGTATGTGTATGTATGATGCGGTTGTGGCTTGATTGTGAGCTTGTGTGTGCTTGAATGGTGTCGTGGTATGCATCCCTAAGTTTTAGGATGGTCGATTTGGGCTTAAAATGGGTTTAGAGGAGTTTGGAGGCCGAAAACCCTCGGCTGCAGTCGGGATGAACTGCATTCTGCATCAGTTAGGGCTAGGCGATCGACTGGAGGCCGAATGGAGGCCATACGGCCGATTAGGGTGCGATTGGGGTCCATTCGCATGATTGAATGTCCATTCGCACGATTGAAAGGCCAGTCGCATGGAGGTCGTGCGACTGAAGGTCCAGTCGCATAAGTGCTCATCCGCATTAATCCTATTCGCATGAGGTCCATCCGCATTGTCCTTTCGCACGACTAGATGTTCATTCGCATAGGTGTTCATCAGTATTAGTTCATTCACATGATGTTCAGTCGCATGGAGGCCATGCGACTGAAGGGTGTCCATACGCCCGAGTAGGGCTGTCACACCCGAGGAAAGTGTAGTTTGACTTCTGACTTCGGGGAAAAGTGCAGATGTAAGTTTGGACGTAAAGGTTCCTGTAAGAGCATGTAAGATGATGATTGGGGCCTTAGAGAGCATGTTGGGCATGACGATGATGATGTTGCATGTTAGGGCTTGTTATGTATGCATGATGTTGCCCTGTATGATGATGATGAATGTGTATGATATGTTCCTTAATATGATGTATGTTATCTTTCTTGTGGCCTTATGTGTCATGTTAATGAATGAATGAAGTATTATGTAACGTAAAGTGAAAGATAATGAAAGGGGAACATAAAGTAAGAATGCATGCATTATTGAATGATGAACGAACGAAGGAAAGGCTTGCAAGCACATATATGAGGTGAGCAACTCGATGGTTAAAAGAGACTCGGATAGTGTGCCATCGATGAGAATGGCAATGAGGTGAGCAACCCTGTTGTTGCAACAGACTCGGACGGTATGCAATCCTTGAGATTGCTATGAGGTGAGCACCCCTACGGTTGCAACAGACTCGGACAACGCGTTATTGTGAAGTTGCCATGAGGTGAGCAACCCTATGGTTGCAAGAGACTCGAAAAGCATGCCATCGTTGAAATTGGCAATTGGGGTGAGCAACTATATGGTTGCAACAGACTCGGATCGCGCGAAGTCGTTGGGATTGTTAATGAGGTGAGCAACCCTGTTGTCGCAACAGACTCGAAGGAACGAAAGTTAATGAACGGAATGATGAAGATAATACTGATATTATCTATATGTGCGTATGATGTATGATCGCGAACGAATATAAAGTAAAGTATGTTTTATTTATAAAACTAGAACTCGCTCAGCAACGCTGACTTTGATGTGTTTCCAGTTGGCAGGTAATGATTGCTGAGGATGGCACGGGCGACTACTCAGCTCTTTTGGGATGACATTCTTTTGATTAATGTTTTTGCATTGTAATGCGAACAAGTTATTTTGTAATGAATGTTGTATTAATTTGCAAAATCATTTACATGGAAATGAAAGATTGTTTTAGTTTTCCGCTGCGATTTTATGAATTACAAATGTAATTATTCGTTTTATGTGCGATGAGAACCCAACTGTAAACGTCCTGGGAACGGGGCCTTACATGAAGGCAGCCAAAGATAGACAAAAGTCGTATGCTGATAAACGACGCAGACCGATTGAGTTCCTGGTGGGTGACCGGGTTATATTGAAGGTTTCACCTTGGAAGGGAATTATCCGATTTAGGAAGCGGGGCAAGTTGAGCCCAAGGTATATAGGGCCTTTCCGAATCATTGCTCGAGTAGGAGAGGTGGCCTATAGACTGGAGTTATCAGATGAGTTAAGTGGAATTCACCCGACATTCCATGTATCTCATCTGAGAAAGTGCTTGGCAGATGAAGATATGAATGTTCTACTGGAGGATATCGAAGTTGGCGAACGGCTCAATTATGTGGAGCAACCAGTGGCGATCATCGATCGAAAAGAGAAAAGGCTAAGAAATAAAATGGTTCCTCTTGTGTGTGTACAGTTGAAGCACATGAAGGGATCCGAGTCTATGTGGGAGACTGAAGAAGAAATGAGGCGGCATTACCCACGTTTGATCGAGGAATAACAGGTTTCGGAGACGAAACCTATTTAAAGGGGGTGGACTTGTAACACCCGGTTATTTATTTTCTTTGAAGCCAATGAGAGAAGAAAAGAAATAAAATCCAAAGTCGAGGGACCAAACTCGCTAACGAGAGAAAGTTGGGTGAATTGAAGTATTTGAAGGGAGAGGGCAGCCCTTATCCTCTCCCCACACCCGTAATTCTGCAACATAGAGAGAAGAAGAGAGAAAAGGGAGAAAAGAGAGAAAAAGGCTGGTTCGGGTGGATTTAGAGTGCAAAATCATCGTGTAGCGGGTCCAGTCGAAGCTTTACATCTCGGTGTTGATTGTGTGAGTTCTAGGACCCCTTTTTTAAATGTTTTTGGTCGATTTTGGGGCCGGAACACATTTAAAACCCTATTTTTGTATGTGTGTGTGTTTGACCCATTTGTATGTGTTTGCGTGTGATGCGTTTGGAGTTTGTTTCCGGGCTTGTGCGTGCTTGAATGGTGTTGTGGTATGCATTCCCAAGGTTTAGGATAGTTGATTTGGGCTTAGAATGAGTTTGGATGAGCTTGGAGGTCAAAAATAGCAGATGGGGTTCAGGATGAACTACATTCTGCATCAGCTAGGGCTAGGCGACCGAATGGAGGCCATTCGACTGATTGGGGTGCGATCGCATTAGGTCCATTCCATGGGTGTTCATTCGCATAGGTGTTCATCCTTATTGGTCCAATCGCATGATGTTCAGTCGCCTGGAGGACATGTGACTGAAGGGTGCTGTAACGCCCGAATATTTATTATTTTGAAGCCGGTGGCGAAAGAAAAGAAAATAAAGTCCAAAAGTCGAGGGACCAAACCCGCCAACGAAGAAAAAATTGGGAAATGTGGTGACATATGTAGGGAGAGGGCAGCCCACTCTCCCCACACTCACATTTCAGCTACAAAGAGAAGAATAGAGAAAAGAGGAGAAAAAGAGGAAAAAGTGTTGGTTCGGGTCGATTCGGGTCGCCAAAATCATCGTGAAGCAAGCCAAATCGAAGCTCTTGTCATTGTGCTCGTTTAGGTGAGTTCTAGGACCCCTCTTTTACTTGTTTTCAAACGATTTTGGGGCTGGAATACATCTGAAAACTCTTTTTCGCGTTTGGGTGAAAACCCGTATGTATGGGTGCGGGTGTGTGTATGATGCGATTGTGACTTGATTTCTTGCTTGGTGTGCTTGAATGATGTTATGGTATGCATCCCTAAGGTTTAGGATGGTCGATTTAGGCTTAAAATGGGTTTAGATGAGTTTGGGGGCCGAAAACCCTCGGCTGCAGTCGGGTTGAACTGCACTCTGCACCAGTTAGGGTTAGGCGACCGACTGGAGGCCGAATGGAGGCCATACGGCCGATTAGGGTGCGATTGGGGTCCATTCGCACGATTGGGGTTCATTCGCACGACTGGAGGGCCAGTCGCGTGGGTGTCATGCGACTGAAGGTCCATTCGCACGACTAAAGGTCCAGTCGCATAGGTGTTCATCCGCATTGTCCATTCGCATGACTGGATGTTCATTCGCATAGGTGTTCATCCATATTAGTTCAATCGCATGATGTTCGGTCGCATGGAGGCCATGCGACTGAAGGGTGTCCATACGCCCGAATAGGGCTGTTGAACCCGAGGAAGGTGTAGATTGACTTCTGACTTTCGGGGGAAAGTGCAGATGTAAGTGTTGATGTAAAGGTTCCCATAAGAGTTTTTAAGATGACGATCGAGGTCTTAGAGAGCATGTTGGGCATGATGAGGGTGATGATGTTGTATGTTATGTATGTATGATGTTGCCATGTATGATGTGATGTTGACGCATGTTTATGTTCCTTATGCGATGTATAATATCTTTCATGTGGCTTTACTTGTTATGATGAATGAACGAAGTATTATGTAACGTAAAGTGAAAGATAAAGGAAGAGGAACATGATGAACGAATGAACGTCTTGCACACATCGGATACGGGGTCCCTCTTGGTGATTGACCCCAAATGTAGGACCTCTACCGCTCACCCCTAGTACTGTGGCATACGTTTAGCTGTCATTCGTTGACTTCGGCCCAGTAGCTAAGACTGACGGTTACTCCTAGTACCGCGGCATACGTTTAGCTGTCATTCGTTGACTTCAGCCCGGTAGCTACGACTAACCGGGGTGTAGCACATGGTATTGGTTCGGGATGATATCCGATGCGCAAGTAAGGTAATGAAAGAAGGAATGAACGAATGAAGGAAGATAATAATGATATTATCTATGTGTACGTATGATGTGTGATCACGTAAAAGTACGGACGGTTTTATATGAAAGTAAAGTATGTTTTATTTATAAAACTAGAACTCACTCAGCAACGCTGACTTTGATGTGTTTCCAGTTGGCAGGTAATGATTGCTGAGGATGGCACGGGCGACTACTCAGCCTTTTTGGGATGGCATCTTTTGATTAATGTTTTTGCATTGTAATGCGAACAAACATTTTTATAATGAATGTTGTATTAGTTTGCAAAAGCATTTACATGGACATGAAAGTTTGTTTTAGTTTTCCGCTGCGATTTATTAAATTCAAATGTAATTATATGTTTTATGTGCGATGAGAACCCAGCTGTAAGCGTCCCGGGAACGGGGCCTTACAAGTTGGTATCAGAGCCAAAGTTTAAGTGAAATGGGTAAGTTTTCAAAATAAACCTAATCTTAAACTGAGAATGGGACGGAAAGGGAATGGGATGCCAATCTGAGTAGCTGCGTGCCATCAGGTATTTTCATAAAGTTAACCGGTTTTATGTGCGCATGGTTTGTGTTATGTGTTATATGTAGATTTAAATATTGATGTAGTCAGGACAGGTAATACTTGGGGTATGAAGAGTAAAGTAAGTGGCTAATCACAACTGACCACTGTAATTAGGGACTTACTATACTTGACATAAACTGAGTTGTTTCCTTGAATGACCGTGTTGGTGTTTGAATCTTTCAGTGTGCGTGTGATGGCCGGAGGTAGATCTTCGAAAGCTTCTAGGGGTGGAGGTCACGGTGCTGAACCGCGACCTAAGAGAGGGAGAACCAGAGTTGAGAGGGTGGTTCATGAAGAACCAGAGACCCCTCATCCGGAGGGTGGCGACGAAAGCGCCAATCTGAGAGCCTCAGTAAAAGAGGCTGTTGTAGAAGAAGTCCATCAGGTCATGCAGACGATCTTAGGTCTGTGGTGACCGAAGTTATTAAGGCTGTACGAGAAGGGGAAAGGAAAGAAAGAAACAGATCCTCTGGGGAACGGAAACAACCAGAGCCGGAACGGTCCTATCTGATGATGATGAGGAGGAGGAAGAGCCTGTGCATGAAACGGCACGAGGATGTAATTATGAGGCTTTTATGAGATGCAAGCCCCCTACTTTTGATGGAAACGGCACCGCTGCAGCCGCTCACCGGTGGGTGAGGGAAATGGAAGCTGTTCTCGATATCAACGAGTGTTGAGAGGACCAAAAGGTGAAGTTTGCTACCCACTCTTTTGTGGATTCAGCTCTGTGCTGGTGGGACAACATTGTCCAAGCTGAGGGTAGTAGAGCCATTGGGAAAATGAAATGGCCGGAGCTGAGAAGGTTGGTGATTGAGGAGTTTTGTCCTCATCGGGAAATGGACAAGTTGGAAAGGGAGTTTTTACAGTTGGAGGCTGGAACCATGACACACCAGCAGTATACCACCAAGTTTAATGAAATGGCACGACTTGTGCCTGATCAGGTGACGCCTCTGTCTCGGAAAATCAAGAGGTACATTCAGGGTCTACCAGTGGATGTTCGCCGGCACATGATCGTCGCCCGGCCAAGCACGTTTAAGTCGGCGGTTGATTTGGCAGGGAGGCTGTATGATGAGCGGGAGGTGGTGGTGACTGAAGCAAGTAAGAAGGGTGGTGGTGATCGGAACTGGAACGGGAAACGGTTTGGTCGGGGTGATGGCCCGATGGGTAACAAAAAGGCACGGGTGGATGAACGTCGTGTGGTCACATCAAGTGCGGGGTCGAAAAGGTGTGGCGAGTGTGGAAGGGAGCACAGCGGGGAATGTAGGTTTGGGTCAAACTTGTGCTTCAAGTGTGGGAAGACAGGGCATATGGCGAAGGATTGCAGGTCGAGCAAATGTTTTAACTGTGGGGAAACTGGTCATATGAGCAGAGATTGTAAGAAGTCGAGGACTGAGGGTTCAGGGGTGAAGAAGACGGGAAGTGATGGACCGAGGGCGAGCGCCAGGGCGTTCACCATGACACAGGAGGAGGCTAGGACGGACCCTGACATTGTGTCCGGTACGTTTCTAGTGAACCAGACTTTAGCTTCTGTGTTATTTGATTCGGGTGCTAGTAAGAGTTTTATTTCTGCTGCTTTCTGTGCTAAGCTGCCTGTTAGTAGTAGACGTGTTGATGCGCCCTTTGATGTAGAAACTGCCATTGGTAAGTCTACCAGGATTTCTGAGATGATAGAGAATTGTGATGTGGAACTTGAGGGTCACAAGTTTCCTGTTAGACAGTTTGTGATGACCTTGGGTGGTTTCGATTTGGTTCTTGGGATGGATTGGTTGGCGGACTTCGAGGCGAACATGTGTGTCGCAAGAAGATGGTTCGGTTGAAAGCGCCTGACGGAAGTTTGGTAACGGTTTATGGTGATCGGGTTACTACAATTCCGAAGGTGATCTCAATGGCGGTGGCGGGAAAGTGTATGAGGCGTGGATGTAGCGCCTACTTGGCTTATGTAAAGGATGTGGACACACCAACACCACAACTAGCTGATGTGTACAGTTGCGTGTGACTTTCCAGACGTGTTCCCAGAAGACTTATCAGGAGTGCCACCTGACAGAGAAATTGAATGTCAGATTGATCTGATACCGGGTGCCAACCTGTTGCCAAGGCACCATATCGGTTGGCTCCAACCGAGATGAAAGAGTTGATGGAGCAGTTGCGAGAGCTGCTTGATAAGGGGTTCATTAGACCGAGTATCTCTCCTTGGGGTGCTCCGGTCCTATTTGTAAAGAAGAAGGATGGTAGTATGAGGATGTGCATTGACTACCGCGAACTGAACAAGTTAACAGTGAAGAACCGCTACCCCTTACCGAGGATAGATGATTTGTTCGACCAGCTTCAGGGTGCTAGTTGGTTCTCGAGGATAGATCTTCGATCTGGTTATCACCAGTTGAAGGTGAAGGAGCAAGATATCCCTAAAACAGCTTTCCGTACGCGCTATGGCCATTACGAGTTCTTGTCATGTCCTTTGGTTTGACCAACGCGCCAGCTGCTTTTATGGATCTGATGAACCGTGTGTGTCGGCCTATGTTGGATAAATCAGTGATTGTGTTTATTGATGATATCCTGATTTATTCAAAGAGCGAGATTGAGCATGCCGGTCACATTCGAGAGGTTCTAGAGACGTTGAGAAGGGAGAAATTGTATGCTAAATTCTCCAAGTGCGCATTTTGGTTGCGCGAAGTTCAGTTTTTGGGTCATGTGGTGAATCCTGACGGGATTATGGTGGACCCGGCGAAGGTGGAGGCGGTTATGCAATGGAAGTCACCAAAGACGCCATCCGAGATCCGTAGCTTCTTGGGCTTGGCGGGCTACTATAGAAGATTCATCCAAGACTTCTCTAAGATTGCTTCTCCACTAACTAAGTTGACCCGAAAGGATGTGAAATTTGTATGGGGTCAAGCTCAAGAGAAGGGTTCGAAGAGCTGAAGCAAGACTGACTCAAGCTCCTGTTCTGTCGTTACCCGATGGAAGCGAAGATTGGTGGTTTATTCTGATGCTTCCTACTCAGGGTTGGGGTGTGTGTTAATGCAGAGAGGGAAGGTTATAGCCTATGCATCTCGACAGTTAAAGGTTCATGAGGTCAATTATCCTACTCATGACTTGGAGCTAGCAGCCGTGGTCTTTGCATTGAAAATCTGGAGGCACTATCTCTACGGGACGAAGTGCACCATATTTACCGATCATAAGAGCTTGAAGTACTTCTTCGAGCAAAAGGATCTGAACATGAGGCAGAGGAGATGGTTGGAACTTATAAAGGATTATGATTGCGAGATACCATCCGGGCAAAGCTAATGTGGTGGCGGATGCCCTTAGCCGAAAAGAGAGGCCCGAACCGATTCGGGTGAAAGCTTATCAATTAATCATGACCTCCGATGTGATGAAGCAAGTTAAGGAGTTTCAAGATGAGGCATTGAAATAAGATCACCTTAACTCAGAAAGAATGAGAGGTCTGGTTGGGGAATTAGGTGAAAACACACTCGGTGTTAGAACTCGATTCGGTCGTGTGTGGATTCCTCGTTTTGGGAATCTACGGGTGAAGATAATGGATGAAGCCCACAAGACTCGATATTCCATTCACCCTGGTGCCACGAAGATGTACCATGACATGAAGAAGAATTATTGGTGGCCGGGTATGAAGCGTGACGTGGTGGAGTATGTGAGTAAGTGCCTTACTTGCTTACAGGTGAAGGCAGAGCATCAAAAGCCGTATGGGAAGATACAACCTTTGGATATACCGGAATGGAAATGGGAGCACATCACCATGGACTTCATTACGAAGCTGCCGCGTACCCCGAAAGGGTATGATGCCATATGGGTGATAGTTGATCGTCTGACGAAGAGCGCTCATTTTCTACCGATCCGCGAGACGTATTCATCTGAGAGGTTGGCTGATCTGTTCATCAAGGAAATTGTAGCTCGTCATGGTGTGTCGGTGTCTATTGTGTCTGATCGTGACACTCGGTTTACATCTAAATTTTGGAAGAAATTCCACGACGCTATGGGGACGAGGTTACATATTAGCACGGCTTATCATCCCCAGACTGATGGTCAGTCAGAAAGGACCATTCGGACACTGGAAGACATGCTCCGGGCATGTGTGATCGATTTTGGTGGAAGTTGGGATGACCACCTGCCGTTAGCTGAATTCTCATACAACAACAGCTATCATGCCAGTATTGGTATGTCACCATATGAGATGCTATACGGTAGGAGATGCAGAACACCCGTTTGTTGGGGTGATATTGGTCAAAAGGAATTGGGGAGCGTCGAAGTAATCGAGGCTACGACAGAAAAGCTTGAAAAGATTAAAGCCTTCATGAAGGCAGCCAAAGATAGACAGAAGTCGTATGCCGATAAGCGACGTAGGCCAATTGAGTTCCAGGTGGGTGACGGGTTATCTGAAGGTCTCACCTTGGAAGGGTATTATCAGATTCAGAAAGCGGGCAAGTTGAGCCCAAGATATATAGGCCTTTTCCGAATCGTTGCTCGAGTAGGAGAGGTGGCCTATAGATTGGAGTTGCCGGATGAGTTAAGTGGAATTCACCCGACATTCCATGTATCTCATTTAAGGAAGTGCTTAGCAGATGAAGATATGATTGTCCCATTGGAAGATATTGAAGTAGACGAACGGCTCAACTATGTGGAGCAACCAGTGGCAATCATCGATCGTAAGGAAAAGAGGCTAAGGAATAAAGTGGTTCCTCTTGTGCGTGTACAGTGGAAGCACAGGAAGGGATCCGAGTCAACGTGGGAGACTGAAGAAGAAATGAGACAGCATTATCCGCATTTGTTCGACGAATAACAGGTTTCGGGGACGAAACCTATTTAAGGGGGGTGGACTTGTAACGCCCGAATATTTATTATTTTGAAGCCGGTGGCGAAAACGGCTCGAATCATTCTCAGATGCCCCGAGAGGAGGGTGAGGAACGAAGACAGTGGTTTGACTAAAATAAAGTCCAAAAGTCGAGGGACCAAACCCGCCAACGAAGAAAAAATTGGGAAATGTGGTGACATATGTAGGGAGAGGGCAGCCCACTCTCCCCACACTCACATTTCAGCTACAAAGAGAAGAATAGAGAGAAAGAGGAGAAAAAGAGGAAAAAGTGTTGGTTCGGGTCGATTCGGGTCGCCAAAATCATCGTGAAGCAAGCCAAATCGAAGCTCTTGTCATTGTGCTCGTTTAGGTGAGTTCTAGGACCCCTATTTTACTTTTCAAACGATTTTGGGGCTGGAATACATCTGAAAACTCTTTTTCGCGTTTTGGGTGAAAACCGTATGTATGCGGGTGTGTATGTGTATGACGCGATTGTGACTTGATTTCTTGCTTGGTTGTGCTTGAATGATGTTATGGTATGCATCCCTAAGGTTTAGGGGTCGATTTAGGCTTAAAATGGGTTTAGATGAGTTTGGGGGCCGAAAACCCTCGGCTGCAGTCGGGTTGAACTGCACTCTGCACCAGTTAGGGTTAGGCGACCGACTGGAGGCCGAATGGAGGCCATACGGCCGATTAGGGTGCGATTGGGGTCCATTCGCACGATTGGGGTTCATTCGCACGACTGGAGGGCCAGTCGCGTGGGTGTCATGCGACTGAAGGTCCATTCGCACGACTGAAGGTCCGTCGCATAGGTGTTCATCCGCATTGTCCATTCGCATGACTGGATGTTCATTCGCATAGGTGTTCATCCGTATTAGTTCAATCGCATGATGTTCGGTCGCATGGAGGCATGCGACTGAAGGGTGTCCATACGCCCTAATAGGGCTGTTGAACCGAGGAAGGTGTAGATTGACTTCTGACTTTCGGGGGAAAGTGCAGATGTAAGTGTTGATGTAAAGGTTCCCATAAGAGTTTTAAGATGATGATCGAGGTCTTAGAGAGCATGTTGGGCATGATGAGGGTGATGATGTTGTATGTTATGTATGTATGATGTTGCCATGTATGATGTGATGTTGACGCATGTTTATGTTCCTTATGCGATGTATAATATCTTTCATGTGGCTTTACTTGTTATGATGAATGAACGAAGTATTATGTAACGTAAAGTGAAAGATAAAGGAAGAGGAACATGATGAACGAATGAACGTCTTGCACACATCGGATACGGGGTCCTCTTGGTGATTGACCCCAAATGTAGGACCTCTACCGCTCACCCCTAGTACTGTGGCAATGTTTAGCTGTCATTCGTTGACTTCGGCCCAGTAGCTAAGACTGACGGTTACTCCTAGTACCGCGCATACGTTTAGCTGTCATTCGTTGACTTCGGCCCGGTAGCTACGACTAACCGGGGTGTAGCACATGGTATTGGTTCGGGATGATGTCCGATGCGCAAGTAAGGTAATGAAAGAAGGAATGAACGAATGAAGGAAGATAATAATGATATTATCTATGTGTACGTATGATGTGTGATCACGTAAAAGTACGGACGGTTTTATATGAAAGTAAAGTATGTTTTATTTATAAACTAGAACTCACTCAGCAACGCTGACTTGATGTGTTTCCAGTTGGCAGGTAATGATTGCTGAGGATGGCATGGGCGACTACTCAGCCTTTTTGGGATGGCATCTTTGATTATGTTTTTGCATTGTAATGCGAACAAACAATTTTTGTAATGAATGTTGTATTAGTTTGCAAAAGCATTTACATGGACATGAAAGTTTGTTTTAGTTTTCCGCTACGATTTATTTAAATTCAAATGTAATTATATGTTTTATGTGCGATGAGAACCCAGCTGTAAGCGTCCCGGGAACGGGGCCTTACAGGTGCCCAATCGCCCAAGTAGGGCTGGTGTACCCGAGGAAAGTGTAGTTTAATTACTGACTTTCGGGGGAATTGCAAATGTAAGTTAGACGTGGGCGGTTCCCGTAAGTTCGTGTAAGATGACTTTTGAGTTCATGGAGGGTATGTTGATGTTGCATGATTATGCATGATGTATGTTATGTATGTATGATGTTGCCCTGTATGATGTTGATGACTGTGTATGTTGATGACTGTGTATGTTGATGTTCCTTGTGATGATGTATGTTTATCTTTCCTATGACTTTACGTTGAATGTTAATGAATGAAATGAAAGTATTATGTAACGTAAAGTGAAACATAATAAAAGAGGAACATGATAAATGCATGCATTAATGAATAATGAAAGTAAAGGAAGTTTTGAAAGCCTTGTATGTCGGGACACGCCATTAAAAGGTGTTAGCCCAACGGTGTGCGGGTTCGGTAATCCGCGAGGATGCACATCGGGGTCTTTCTTTGTGATTGACCATTTGTATAGAACCATTGCTGCATACCCTAGGTACTGTGACCAAAGGTGCGGAGCACCGTTATAGATGTTCTATGATAGATCTAGGTCTAGTACTAGGAACAGGAGGGTATTGCACATGGCATTGGTACACCTAAACTCTACTCTAGGTGATGTGACCAGAGGTGCGAAGCACCGTTATAGCTGGTTTATGATAGGCCTAGCTCTAATACCAGGAACAGAAGGGTAGAGTTTATGGTTGAAGGAAAGGAAAGAATGTGAAAGTTAATAACGTACGATGAATGAACAGAAGTTAACGAATGATGATGAAGATAATAATGATATTATCTGTGTGTACGTATGATGTATGATCGCATGAAAGTAAAGTACGGTTTTAACGAAAGAAAAGTATGTTTTATCTTTAAAACTAGAACTCATTCAGCAACGCTGACTTTGATGTGTTTCTAGTTGGCAGGTAATGATTGCTGAGGATGGCACGAGGTGGCTACTTAGCTTTTTTGGATGACATTTATTTTATAATGCTTTTGTGATGTAATGCAACATGTGTTTAGTAACTTGTTAATGTTGTATTATTTTGCAAAAGCTTTTATAATGAAATGAGATGTATATTTTGGTAATTTCCGTTGCGAAGTTTTATGAAAGACAATTGTATCATATGTTTTAAGAAATACTAAGTCACTAAGATGCACTTAATTGGTAATTTTAGTGGAACCTAATCTATTTCTAAGCAAAATTATTGGGTACTTCATTTCATATACAACATCACCATGGTTCTATCCTTTATTAAAAAAATATATAGTTTAATGTTATGAGCCACAAAGTACAAATTTCAATATCCATAACACTTAATTCGGACTTTCGGAGTAGCAAAGTGATGGTCTAATATTCATACTATATAAAAGGGTTTACATTAAAATTAGGTTTGTGTGCATCATCATCGACTATCATGATTTCCATGTGAAGTTATTTACCCCATCAATCATCAGTAATTGTGGAGATAACAAGGAAAGAAGCATGCTAGAGTTTTTATTCAATGTTCTCTCCACAAATAGCTTCACCTCCTTCCACTGCTATCGTGTAATGCCTTTTCGTGAATGGTGGCTCCTATTTGACCCCTTTTAATCATCATCACCTACTTCTAAAACAAACAAACTTACCGTAACCCTATTTCTTAATAAAACACTAGACTTGAGATCAAAATATTAAATACCTACCTAGAAATTCGCCCAAATCTCTTCATCTTCTCTTCATCAGAATTACCGCAGGTCCGCAACTAGCTTGGAAATTCTTAGAACTTTGATTTCAACCTAAATTATTACATTTATAAGAAATGAACATTCACAAATTGGGGGCCCTTGAAAACTGGAGACCCTAAGCCCTAGCTTGGGTTTGGTCTTCTCTTGGGGTTGCCCTGTCTATACGTATGCAATGATGTCCTACAGATGTTAGTCTTTCGACTTCCTTAACTACTTCATGCACCAAAAAATCAAAATGAATTTATAATTTATTTATTATTAATAAAAAAAGTTGTTATTTTGCACACTACCTGATAACCCTTTTCTTAAAACAATTAATTTTATTAAAAAAAGATCAAGCTAGAACCAAAGTAAACTATTTATTATAAGATGTTATAAAACCTTATTTTACAAGCATTAAAAATCCCTTTAATTAAACATAAAATATCACTCAAACATTAAATACCCTTCTAATCATTGTTAATTATTACTCAATTATGTATTTTTTTCTTGACAACAAAATACATTAGAAAAGACCAGCAAACAGCTAAAAACCCAAAAAAAATTTACAAGAATCAAAACAATAAGGTTATCGGAAATAGTAAGACATTGACATTGAATAATGAAGATTCCCTTGGATTCTTTTTGCCCGTACTACTCCTTAGGGCATTGAAAGTTCGTTCCTTGTTTTTATATTAGTGTATTTTTATAATACATGGTATGGTTAAAAGTGTTTGTGAGTGAATGATATAAAAATTTATTGTTTAATATTAGTTTTGAGGAAACACTATTCAAAACCCTAAAAGATTTTTAATATATTTTAAGTGTTTATGAGTGAACTAGAGAGAAAAAATAATGATAAAATTGAAAAGGAAAGAGAAACAATAATAATTTTTAGTGTAATTATACGGATAAAAATGGGGAATGAGTTGTGAATTCTCTTATCCAAAGAGTGCCTAGTGCCTTCATGTATTTAAAAATTTGTTTTCGGATGGATATTCTTCTGGTTAAAAGTAGTATCAATTTTGTTTTTCAAATGTATAACCTCTAATAAAACAAATTTTTTTTATCACTTATCATTTTCTTAAACCATGTTTTTAACACTTGCCATTTTTCTAGATATTCAAATATCAGTTTTCCCTCTAAAAGGGTATTATAGTAATTTAAATACTTTTATAAATTTTTCTCTCTTATTAATATAAATTTTATTAATTGTTATGTTTCTCTCTCTTATCTAATTTTTTTAAAACTAAACTATCTTTTTTAAAATAGATTTTATAAAATAATTAGAAATCACATCTTTTAACTAAATCTAAATAACAAAAACTAAAGTTTTATAATATGAAATTTTCTAAAACACTAAATATTTTTTAAACTAAATATTTTAAATCGTTTTGTTTTAAAAACAAAGATTATAAACATGTGAAATATTTTAAAACAGTCTTCTTAAAACAACCAGAATAATTACAAATCAGGTGTTTTTTTAAAACAATATTTTATAAAAAAATCTTAAAATGAATGTTTAAAAATAAAACTATTTACATAAGAGAGTTAAAAAATGGTATAATTCTTTTATTTCTTGAACTATTACGCATATATAATTTTAACTCTATTTTACATAAAATATTATATTGTAATTATTCATGTTTATTATATATATATATAATATATATATATATATATATATATATATATATATATATACACTAAAATTTCACTGTTTATTAATGAACTTTTAGCCTATCTATCTATCTATAAAAAATCCAAACTAAGTATGAAACAATCGTAAATCTTATTATACTTACTTCAGATTTCTTTATATTATTACTAATAACAATGAATACTAATATTATTACTCATATCATTTTTAAATTAAAAGATGTATAACTTAATAAAATAAAAACCTTTTTTTATTAAAAACATACTTTTTATAAACAAAAAATTTATAAAAAACCGAATACAACGAAATTTTAAAAATCGTTTTTCTTAAACAATATATTTAAAAATCACAATTTTTTTTATAAAAACAACAGTTTAAGAAAAATACATTATTGTTTATTTATTTAAAGTAGTTATTTATACGTAATTATAATCATATTTTATCTTCAGCATGATTTATAATGCATAATTTTTTATTAATAATTATTTAATATTTTATTTATTAAATTTTTGTATTACACGAGAACTAACCTTGTACAAAATGTTGTAAGCACCACCAGTCCACCACATGAACCATCTTTCGTTTGGTTGCATCCGTTGGGACCGTCTCTAATCCATAAAGTCTCTATATGTAAATGCACAAATGCCTACGACTTTACACCACCGGGAGATTAGAGCCCAGATATGATTTGCGACCGCGCATGTGATAAACAAGAGTACCATGTTATCGTCCAACTCACCACACATCTTGCACATCGAAAAGCCAAGATTAACATTCTTGTATCCCAAGTATCAAGAGTAGGGACTCAATCCACTTCAGCCTTCTGACTAGGAATGTTTACCTTGCCACGAACCTAATTATTCCATGAGAATTGATAATAAGAATGTCTTTGGATTGCCTCCGAAGACAACAATTTTTTTAACAATCTTGACACCAAAGCTACTGCTTGTTTTGTGACCTCAAGTTTGAATATATTTAATTTGCTAGTAAATTTTTGCTACTGCACTGTCTTAAAAAATTATATAGAATTATCTGACAAAGGTGTACTCCATATGGTTGAAAAGCTCTTTAAATCTACTACTTCTCACGTTTGAACTTGAGAAGCTCATTTAGATTCTAAGGGAGTCAAAAGAGTTGATAGTAGTAGCTACGCATAAAGTTCAGCAAATGTGATCGGCAATAATTATAGAGTTAATATATTTTTTTAACAAAACTGCATAAAATCAATAGATGTGATAAAAAAATTCATATGGGCTGGAAGCTCTATGAGTCATCTACGTTTTGTATTTGAACATGTTAAGTTAATTCGGGTTATAAAAAGGGAAAATTAATTCCGATTTGAACTAACAGCTGTTGCATAGATGGAATAGCACTGAAATTGGAATTTTTATGAAACTCAGTTGATTAAGTTTTCATAAGGTAAATTTAAATACATAAGTTCGAGTTTACCATCGCTAGCACCCATCGCTAATGGTCTCTCATTTTTTCTCTTGGTTTCCTCTTTTTTTTTTTTGTCAAACCCAGTAGAAAAGAAGTTGATCTTGATTATTCAAAAGAAGAAATTTTTTTTGTCATTTGAACCGATAGAATGATGACACATAGACCAATACCAAACAGTATTGTTCTTACCAACACTTCAAGATTTACTACATATATTATAATTAGATTAGAAACTCATGTTTTAGTATATATAGGTTAATAAGATTCAGAGATCGTCATGTAATTACTTTACCAACAAAAATATAACCTTAGTTTAACCATTATCAAGTGATAACTAATAAATAAGGTGAGAAAGATTTTTTGGAGTTGAATAAAGAGAACATTAAATAGTTAAGAAATTTTAAAAATTATAAAATGATATTTTAAAATAAGATATATTTATAATTATAGTAGTGTTTTGAGTGATAAAACAATACAGGTTTGGAAATTTTATTTTTAAAAGAATATATTTTTTATTTGTTTTAAAATTGTCTACGGAAATCTCTTTTTTTAATTAAGAGATCTCATTTCTTAAATGTAGAGTCCGGTTTTTAATCACTTTCGATTTTTACAAAAGTTTTATTTTTATTGAATAATATATATTGTTTTACAAAAGATGCACCGTAAACTTTCAATTAAAAAAGTGTTGTTTTTATTAAATAACTAGGTTAGTATCCCGTGTATTACACGGGTTAAATAAATAGAATAATAAATAATTATTAATAAAAATTTATGCATTATAAAACCATATTTGAATATAAAATATGATTATAATTGCATATGAATAACTATTTCAAGTAATAAGTAATAGATAGGTTATAGATAGATAGATATATAAATAAATAGATAGTTTAGAAACTTATTTATTAAACGGATTATAATTGTTAATAAATATGAAAAGTTACAATACGATATTTTAATATAAGATATGTATAAAATTATATATATGTCACACCCGACCGACGGCGGAATCATCGGGGCGGATGTTATGGGAGACGATTGTTCATAGCACATGAACTAGTTAAGTTGAAATAATATTAAATATCATTATTTATTGAACATTACAAGACAAGTAAATCCATATAATACAAAAGTTCAAACCAGAAATAAATCATTTAGTAAAACTAGGTCCAAGTCCTATATGAGCACAAGAAGATCTTCAAGTAAGAAACCTGAAACATATAAAAATAAAAGATCAAAACTTTGAAAGTTTGTGAGATTTCCATAGTTTGCAATATATAAGTATATAAAAGATGGCAATTCATGTTATAAGTTAGAGAGCCAAGTAACTAGGGATGTAAAACAGAATGCACAATCAAACATTGACAACATTTTACAAGTCTCAAACGTTTACAAGTATATACAATTAGCTAAGTGTACTTGGATCAACCAAGCAGACTTGTCACGCCCATAGATCTATGACGTCGCCAAGCTAGTAATAGTTAATGATTGTACATATATTCGACATTACATGGTAGCTACAAAGATCAACTAACCATAACATACAAGTGAATTGCCATAAGTTTACAAGAATCAAACGTGTACAAGTGCAATATTATAAAGTAACATGTTTCACCCCAAAGTGTGAAAATATGAAAAGGGATATAGAATACTTACATGGAAAATAAGTATAAAAATGATTATAAGAGATTAAACGAGGCTCCAACGATTTTTTTTACAAGATACCTAATGTATTGATTCCAATATTAAGTTCAATAATAAGATTAACAATTAGACGTGAAGTAGGTTTCAATTGAATTTAAGGGTTTAAATAATTAAATAAAATAATAAAACGTTTACATTTTGGTTTAATAAAGATGGTATAAATGAATTAAGGCTAAGAATGATAGTGTAAGATTCGATAATTTAATTTATTGAATAAATAAAGATTGAATAAAATGTGTGAAAAGATATAATTACTTTAGAAATTAAAATTTGATAAAGATGATTTATTGAATGCTTATTTATATAGTTTGCTAAATAATATAGAACTATTTAAAGTCACTATAATCTTTTTAAATAATTTTTCTAAGGCCCTAAAATAAGGATAATCAATAATTGAAACTTATATTGTTTTATAAGTTTTAAGAATTTAAATAATAGTTTAAGGAATAAATTGATTAATTAATCAAGATTTAAAACAATATCATTTGAAAAGAACATTTAGACCAATAATAATTTATTAAGTATTATTACTATCCATTCTATAAAAAATTGTTCAAAAACAAACATTGTTAAAATATTTTTTTAACAAAATATATTTATATAAACTTAGAAAAATTATAGAAAATCTTGGTGGCTTTTAAAAATATTTGAAGTTTATAACATCAATTTATATGTATTTTAAAATTTTTGTGTAATTTATTTAAGGCTAAAAAGCCTTTAAAAAATGCATGAGGGTGCCCGGGTTCGAACGCGGACCTCATGAATGGAGAAGCAGTGCCTTAACCAATGAACCAAGGCTCTGAGCCGCGGTTCATTTGGGTTTTTAATTCAAAAGTACACACATTCAAACAACCCCCAAATTCTCACATGAACCCTAGAACGATTTGGGTCCAATCGAGTGTGAGATTGATCTTGATACTCAAATCAAACTTAGGGTTTTTGTTCTCTAAGTGAAACCGAGTATGAAGATGTATTCAATTACCTTTATCGAGATGGAATTGATAGCGAAAGAAGGAGGGCTATGCCGCGGCCGTAAGTGCCCAAAGGATGTGAAATCTTCAATGATAATCCAATTAAACTTGAAGATAGATTCGCATGATGATCTGGACTAAAAGCCCTCTATCAATTTGGTTTTAAAATGCTCAGAAGATGGAGATTGACTACGATGCAGGTTCACGATGAAGATGATGTTTGATGGTGGTGTTTTGTTGTGTTACAGGTGTAATTGGGAGTTCTATTAGTTTAAGAACATTAATTTGATAATTTACCCTTGGTTTCTTAGGCATTAACTGACCGGTTTCAAGTCGCTTGAGTTCGTTTTTTAAATGTAGATTTTGGTTTCGAGTGTACTACCTTAACAACAGAATTAATCTAATTCACACCGATTCCATGTTCAAAACTAGTACACCATAGTTATTGTTCGTTTTAATTGCCTTTAAATTAGGTGTTTTGGTGGTTTGATGTTCGCCGGAGCGATGGCCGGTGGTTGGCCGGAGATGGGGAACTCGACGGGGACGGGGACGGTGTTTGGGTTGGTTTTAAACAAATTACAATCTAGTCCCTGATCTTTAATCCATTGTTATTTTATGTAAAAACTCTTTAATTTGAGTTTTAAGATTTGCAATTCAACCCTAAAGTTTGTAAAATCATATTTAGTTAACTAATAAATTTTATTTTTAGAAAAATCTTTATGAACCTTTTTAATATTAATAAAAACTTTACATTTTAATTTTATATTATATTAGAAGTCATAAATAACAAACAACCTTTATATTTTTTATAGATTTTAAAATCACAAAATTTTTACAAAATGCAAAATAATTTAATATATAGATTTTGAATAATGATATAATTATTGTATTTGAAAGATATAAAATAAATTAAGTTGCTAACTAGTGAGTTTGATTTCTAAAATAGACTCAAACAAATTCGGGTTTAGGTTTAAGTCTTGAAAATGGGCGGATGTTACAATATACGTACTTGTTCAAGAGATAAAACATTATAATACTTTTAACCATCTTATCTCAATATTTTTATTTTTAAATATTTGTTTTAAGATTTTCTTATAAAAATTTATTGTTTATAAAATCTTGTTTATTAAAAACTCAAGTTCCTAATTATTCTAGTTGTTTTAATAAAACTATTTTTAGAAAATTCCATATTTTTTATAATTATTTTAAATAAGGATTAATTTAAAATATTTTATTTCAAAAGGTTCAATGTTTTAGAAAAGATGTAAATTTTATTTTATTTTAACAAAATTCATTTTTAAAAACATAGTTTAATTTTAAAGAATGTAGATAAGAGAGAAAAATATATCAATTGATCAAATTAATTTTTATGAAGAGAGAGAAATTGTTTGAGTATTTAAATTACTTTAATACCCTTTTGGAGGGAAAATAAAATGAAGATGTTTAAAAGAATGACAAGTGTCAAAAAAGTGGTTTAAAAAGATGACAAGTGACAAATGAAACCTTCTTTTATTAATACTAGTATTAGTCTACTCGTGTATTACACGAGTTGAATACATAAAATATTACTATAATCAATTTACTAATTACAAAATGATATTTTAAGATATGATATGACTCAAATAACGTATGAGAAATGAGTATAAATGATAAAACAATGATATCAACTTTTTGAAAATTTGTTTTAAATTTTTTGTTGAAAAAATAAACATTTTGTTCCAAAACCAATCGTATAAAAATGTTATTTTAAAAAACTTTCTTATTATAACACCCAAATTTGATTATTTTTGTTTTAAAAAATTAACTTTTTAAAAGTATCAATTTATTTAGAAATAACCTTATAAATATATATATTTTTTAATTTATTAGATATTAAAAAGTATTAAAATAATATTATTAGTAATTAAGGTAACTATTTAATAGGAGAGAGAGGCGGGAAACTTTTGCTGAGAATGATTGTGGTGCTGACACATGTCACCCACATTTACCCTTTTATTAAAGTAGTAAGAAGATTATTAGATATTAAAAAGTATTAAAATAATATTATTAGTAATTAAGGTAACTATTTAATAGGAGAGAGATGCAAGAAACTTTTGCTGAGAATGATTGTGATGCTGACACGTGTCACCCACATTTACCCTTTTATTAAAGTAGTAAGATTTAAAAATTAACTTTTTAAAGTATCAATTTATTTAGAAATAACCTTAATAAATATATTTTTTTTCTTAATTTATTAGATATTAAAATGTATTAAAATAATATTATTAGTAATTAAGGTAACTATTTAATAGGAGAGAGAGGCGGGAAACTTTTGCTGAGAATGATTGTGGTGCTGACACGTGTCACCCACATTTACCCTTTTATTAGAGTAGTAAGAAGTAAGATAAGATAAAATTTATAGATTATAGATTTATAGATTATAGATAAGGAACTTTCATAAGAGAAAAGAATACAAATAAATATTTACCATATATATTTAAATTCATTCTTATTTAAAAGAAAAAAGATTTGCGGAAAATAATAGTCTATACTTTACAAATTACAATTCAAATTATTTACTTATCTATCATAATAACACCTTACACTTTTTAATAGGGGTGTTCATCGGTTCGTGTAAGGCCCCGTTCCCGGAAACCTCACAATTGGTCAATCATAACAATTAAAACATTAAACATTATAATTAAACGAACTTAAGCAGCGGAAATAATTTATCAAAAGCCATTCATTTCATTTAAACCACTGTTGTTGAGCAATACATCATTTGTTTAACTGATTACAAAAGACTTGTTTATATGCATTACAAAACAATAGCAACACAGAGTACGAATGGATGTCAGACTTTTCCCGCCGAGTAGCTTCACCCTCGTGCCATCCTTAGAAATAATTACCTGCCAGCTGAAAATGTATAAAAGTCAGTGTTGCTGAGTGAGCTCTAGTTTTATAAGTAATAAAATACTTTCTATATGTTGTATAAGAAAATACTCTTTTCTGTAAAATACAACTCTGTACTGTATATGCGAGCACGCATCAACTATATGAACAAATATTGTTTGTTCTCTTTACTGTAGCCTTGTCTATTCTATAAACTTTTATCTTTATGTTTCACTTTCTGTATGGACTAGTGAGCAGTACCCCAACTATATGCGCGATGGAAAACGGGTGATGGGCCATCTATATCCCTCGAAAGGGTCAACTGTATCCCTCGAAAGGGTCAACTATATCCCTCGAAAGGGTTTTGTGTACTATGTACAAGGCCAACCCAATCACCCAGGACACGCTACAAAGGTCCTGCCAATCTCAATTGATTGACCCTGTGTGCATAATAGGGTAGCTAACCCGCAGCACAGTTGAGCTAACGACAACATGGTCGTGTACCTTCTGTAAGCTTGCAAGACTTGTTAACCTTTTCATTAGTGTTCCTCTTCTTTCTTTATTGCTCTTTCACTTTATTATTACGATATACTTTACGTTACGATAATAACATACCACGTAAAGTCAGATACTATAAGTAATAATAATAATAATAGCAATAACAATAATAAGGAACAATCATAATCAATCATATCATGCATGAAATAACATCATTAAATAGCCCTTAGTCAACCTCAATCAAAACCCTAAGGCACAGACTCCCAGAAAATTTTGTAAAAATTTCGAAGTCTTAGGCGCATGGGAACTATTTGGGCGCATGAGCCCTATTCGGGCGTTTCATCACTATGTAGGCGCATCATCCAACACTTAAGCATTCTCACTTTAGGCGCATCAACTATTCAGGCGCATGGGCACTATTTGTGTGTGAACACTTAGACGCATGAGTAATTCAGGCGCATGTACACTTAGGCGCATGGATCACTTGGGCGCATGGGCACTATTGGGGCGCATGGCCCTACACTTAGTCGTCCAGCTACCATTTCTAGACGCATGGGCCACTGTTCAGGCGCATGGGCTACACTTTATCGTTTCTAAGGTAATCTTAGGTGCATGGGCTATTGTTTGGGCGCATGGATCACACTTAGTTCTTACTATGGCATTTTCAGACGCATGAGCCTTATCTAGGCGCATGGACCTTCTCTTCGTCATGTTTCCGTATGTTTTCAACCCAATCATCAAATCCATCTGTTCTAAGCTTAATGTGGCTATTCTAAACATGAATAACCTATAAGCATTCAAGAATCACATTCATTCATGCATAAACATACGGGCATACATACTCAAACATTTGAAAACCTTTTACATACATTTTCAGTCCCAAAGATGTTTGAAAACAAGTAGAAACCGGGGTCTAGAACTCACCTGGTGCAACTTGGGTGTTCTTCCTTTTTACCCGCTTGCTATGAGTTCAAAACACCTAGAAACAACATCCAAAAACACACACACCCGAGCACAAACACAACCCATAAGCACATAAACACATAACTGGGATAAAACCCGTCATAAACATGCAAAAACCACGAATTCTTACCTTGAATTCGTTCATTTCTTCTTCTTCTTCCACAAGCCGAGAGTTCTCTCCTGCTCTCTCTCTATAAACCGAAGAAATGGTGATGTGAAATGAGGGTGGGCGGCCATGCCCACTGTAAGGCCCCGTTCTCGGGACGCTTACAGCTGGGTTCTCATCGCACATAAAACGTATAATTACATTTGTATTTCATAAAATCGCAGCGGAAAACTAAAACAATCTTTCATTTCCATGTAAATGCTTTTGCAAATTAATACAACATTCATTACAAAATAGTTTGTTCGCATTACAATGCAAAAACATCAATCAAAAGATTGCCATCCCAAAAGGAGCTGAGTAGCTTCACGGTGCCATCCTCAGCAATCATTTCCTGCCAACTGGAAAACATATAAAAAGTCAGCGTTGCTGAGTGAGTCCTAGTTTTATTATAAAACTTACTTTACTTTCATATAAAACCATTCGTTACTTTTACATGATCACACATCATATGTACGCATAGATAATATCATTATTATCTTCTTCATTCATTCATTCATCCATTCGTTCTATATAACTTTACTTGTGCATCGGACATCAACCGTACCAATACCATGTGCTACACCCCGCTAGTCTTAGCTACCGCGCCGAAGTCATAAATGAACAGCTAAACGTATGGCACGGTACTAGGAGTAACCATCAGTCTTAGCTACCGGGCCGAAGTCAATAAATGAACAGCTAAATGTATGCCACAGTACTAGGGGTAAGCGTAGAGGCGCTACACGTTTGGTCAATCACAAAGAAGGACCCTGATATCCAATGCTTGCAAGACTTCTTTCATTTGTTCATTAATGCATGCATTCATCATCATGTTCCTCTTTCATTATCTTTCACTTTACGTTACATAATACTTCGTTCATTCCTCATAATAGTAAAGCCATAGGAAAGATATTATACATCATACTAAGGAACATTAACATGCATCCCATCACATCATACAGGGCAACATCATACATACATAACATGCAACATCATCATCTCTATGCCCTACATGCTTCTAAGGCCATATCTGCTATCTTACATGCTTTTACAGGAAACCTTTACGTCAAGACTTGCATCTGCACTTTCCCCCGAAAGCCAGAAGTCTAACTACACTTTCTTCGGGTGCAACAGCCCTAATCGTGCGTATGGACACCCAATAGTCAAATGGCCTCCATGCGACTGAATATCATGCGATTGAACTCAAGCGGATGAACATTTAGGCGAATGGGCATCCAGTCGTGCATATGAACCTCATGCAGATGGAACAAATGCGAATGGGCACCTATGCGACTGATCTAATGCGAATGAACTCATGCGACAAAGCACTTATGCGACTGAACCCTCAATCGCATGACTCCCCATGCGATTGGACTCCCAGTCGTGCGACTGAAACCTTAGTCGTGCGATTGAATCCTCAATCATGCGAATGAATCCCAATCGTGCGAATGACCCTCAATCGCCCCTCAATCGACCGTATGCCCTCCATTCGGTCGCCTAGCCCTAGCTGATGCAGAATGGAGTCCATCCCGACTGCAACCGAGGGTTTTCGGCCTCCAAACTCATCTAAACCCATTTTAAGCCTAAATTAACCCTCCTGGACCTTAAGAATGCATACCATAACACCATACAAGCACACACAAGCCCGGAAACATACACAAAACGCGTCACACACATCACACCCAAATGGGTCAAACACATACACATACAAAAACAGGTTTTTATGCTTTCCAGGCGCAAAATCAGTTGAAAACAAGTAAAAGTGGGGTCCTAGAACTCACATAAACGAGCACAACGTTAAGGGCTTCGATTTGGCTTGCTACACAACGAGTTTGGCCACCCGAACCACTCTTTTTCTCTTATTCTTCTCATTTCTCTCTTCTTCTCTCTATGAAGTCTAAAATGTGGGGTGTGTGGGGAGAGTGGGCTGCCCTCTCCCTACTAATATCACCATATTTCCCAACTTTTCTTCGTTGACGAGTTTGGTCCCTCGACTTTAAACTTTATTTTCTTTTCTTTCTTCACCGGCTTCAAAATAATAAATATTCGGGTGTTACACCCACCTTTAAACCAACTTTTCAAAGATTTTTGTCCTTTTTACACTTTTAGTCCCTTCACTTGGACTGAATTGTCTTTCTTTCTTTTATTCTTTATTTCTTGTCTTTTACAAAAATAACCGGGTGTTACAAGTCCACCCCCCTTATATAGGTTTCGTCCCCGAAACCTGTTATTCCTCAAACAGACTAGGATAATGCTGCCTCAACTCCTCCTCAGTCTCCCATGTAGACTCGGATCCCTTCCTGTGCTTCCACTGTACACGCACAAGAGGAACCACTTTATTTCTCAGCCTCTTCTCTTTACGATCGATGATTGCCACTGGTTGCTCCACATAATTGAGCCTTTCATCAACTTTAATGTCCTCCAATGGAACAATCATGTCTTCATCGGCGAAGCACTTTCTTAAATGAGATACATGGAATGTCGAGTGAATTCCACTTAACTCATCCGGCAACTCCAATCTATAGGCCACCTCTCTTACTCGAGCAATGATTCGAAAAGGGCCTATATACCTTGGGCTCAACTTGCCCCGCTTCGTGAATCAATAATACCCTTCCAAGGTGAGACCTTCAACATAACCCGGTCACCCACCTAGAACTCAATTGGTCTACGTCGTTTATCGGCATACGACTTCTGTCTATCCTTGGCTTCCTTCATGAAGGCCTTAATCTTTTCGAGCTTCTTAGTCGTAGCCTCGATTACCTCGACGTTTCCCAACTCTTTCTGACCAATGTCACCCTATTTTCAGTTTAAGGTTAGGTTTTAACCCAATTCTCTTAAACTTTGACTCTGATACCAACTTGTAAGGCCGCGTTCTCGGAAACCTCACAGTTGGTCAATCATAGCAATTAAAACATTAAACATTACAATTAAATGAACTTAAGTAGAAGAAATAATTTATCAAAAGCCATTCATTTCATTTAAACCACTGTTGTTGAGCAATACATCATTCATTTAACTGATTACAAAAGACTTGTTTATATGCATTACAAAACAACAGCAACACAGAGTACGAATGGATGTCAGACTTTTCCCGCCGAGTAGCTTCACCCTCGTGCCATCCTTAGAAATAATTACCTGCCAACTGAAAATGTATAAAAGTCAGCGTTGCTGAGTGAGCTCTAGATTTATAAGTAATAAAATACTTTCTATATGTTGTATAAGAAAATACTCTTTTCTGTAAAATACAACTTTGTACTGTATATGCGAGCACGCATCAACTATATGAACAAATATTGTTCGTTCTCTTTACTGTAGGCCTTGTCTATTCTATAAACTTTTATCTTTATCTTTCACTTTCTGTATGGACTAGTGAGCAGTACCCCAACTATATGCGCGATGGAAAACGGGTGATGGGCCATCTATATCCCTCGAAAGAGTCAACTGTATCCCTCGCAAGGGTCAACTATATCCCTCGAAAGGGTTTTGTGTACTATGTACAAGGCCAACCCAATCACCCAGGACACGCTACAAAGGTCCTGCCAATCTCAATTGATTGACCCTGTGTGCATAATAGGGTAGCTAACCCGCAGCACAGTTGAGCTAACGACAACATGGTCGTGTACCTTCTGTAAGCTTGCAAGACTTGTTAACCTTTTCATTAGTGTTCCTCTTCTTTCTTTATTGCTCTTTCACTTTATTATTACGATATACTTTACGTTACGATAATAACATACCACGTAAAGTCAGATACTATAAGTAATAATAATAATAATAGCAATAACAATAATAAGGAACAATCATAATCAATCATATCATGCATGAAATAACATCATTAAATAGCCCTTAGTCAACCTCAATCAAAAGGCCTAAGGCACAGACTCCCAGAAAATTTTGTAAAAATTTCGAAGTCTTAGGCGCATGGGAACTATTTGGGCGCATGAGCCCTATTCGGGCGTTTCATCACTATGTAGGCGCATCATCCAACACTTAAGCATTCTCACTTTAGGCGCATCAACTATTCAGGCGCATGGGCACTATTTGTGCGTGAACACTTAGACGCATGAGTAATTCAGGCGCATGTACACTTAGGCGCATGGATCACTTGGGCGCATGGGCACTATTGGGGCGCATGGCCCTACACTTAGTCGTCCAGCTACCATTTCTAGATGCATGGGCCACTGTTCAGGCGCATGGGCTATACTTTATCGTTTCTAAGGTAATCTTAGGTGCATGGGCTACTGTTTGGGCGCATGGATCACACTTAGTTCTTACTATGGCATTTTCAGGCGCATGAGCCTTATCTAGGCGCATGGATCTTCTCTTCGTCATGTTTCCGGTATGTTTTCAACCCAATCATCAAATCCATCTGTTCTAAGCTTAATGTGGCTATTCTAAACATGAATAACCTATAAGCATTCAAGAATCACATTCATTCATGCACAAAACATACAGGCATACATACTCAAACATTTGAAAACCTTTTACATACATTTTCAGCCCCAAAGATGTTTGAAAACAAGTAGAAAACGGGGTCTAGAACTCACCTGGTGCAACTTGGGTGTTCTTCCTTTTTACCCGCTTGCTATGAGTTCAAAACACCTAGAAACAACATCCAAAAACACACACACCCGAGCACAAACACAACCCATAAGCACATAAACACATAACCGGGATAAAACCCGTCATAAACATGCAAAAACCACGAATTCTTACCTTGAATTCGTTCACTTCTTCTTCTTCTTCCACAAGCCGAGAGTTCTCTTCTGCTCTCTCTCTCTAAACCGAAGAAATGGCGATGTGAAATGAGGGTGGGCGGCCATGCCCACCTTTACACCAACTTTTCAAAGATTTTTGTCCTTTTTACACTTTTAGTCCCTCTACTTAGACTGAATTGTCTTTCTTTCTTTTATTCTTTATTTCTTGTCTTTTACAAAAATAACCGGGTGTTACAGTTTGGTTATTGGTTTGTTCTGTTTTGAATTTTTTTCAGGCATAACCGAAAACCGAGCCGAACCGTATTGGAAATATGGATAACCGAACCAAATTCAATTGGGTTCGGTTTCCGGCTAAAACCATATTCAACCGAAAAAACAGAATTCACCATTTGTTAATTTTTTTACGACGTTGTTAACTTTAAATCGCTTATACAAGAATAACTCTTTAAATATATTTCATCAAAAATTAAATATCAAATAAATACACTTTTGAATTACTAACAACCTCGTTTTCTGAAAATATAAATAGTCAACTTTGTCTCTTTAAAAAATAAGATTTAACATTCAATTTTGGTAAATGGAGTTGGGCTAGCATATAAATTCTTAATTATTTGGTTTAAATAAAACACTTTGAAAATTTAGGCCTTAAGAAGCTGGACTAAACTTATAATTTTTTTAAAGATAAATAAAGTATACATGTTGAATTTGGTTAAATCGGTTAAACCGAACAAACCGACTTCAAAATTTACTCCGAACCGAAAACCGAATTCATAATTCAGTTTGGTTTTTTCGGGTTACAAATACGGATCGGTTTTCAGGTTTTCTTGGTTTTTAGTTTTTTTCGCACCCTTACTTGTTAACACATGTCATTCTTACATTTTTAGTTTCTCTTTATTTTCAATCAAAACTATATATTCTATTTTAAAATCAAATAACTAATTTTTAAATCTTTAGCTTTCTCTTTGTATTAATAATCTAAGTTTTTCTTGAATTAATATATTAAATAGACATTTTTTATTAAATAAAAACTAAGTTTTGATCAAACAATACATTATTTCAAATTTTTAATAAACCTATGTTTTTTTAAACAACGAAACTTTTTTAAATAATAAATTTATTTTAAACTCATTCTTTTTATAAAATAAAACTTTTATATAAAAAATTTACAAAATAAATCTGGAGTTTTTAAGTGATAAATTTATAAAATGAATTTTTAGCAAATCAATTGTAACATTCACTCATTTTCAAAATATAAACCCGAACCCGTTGGGATCATTCATGTGATAAACCTTGATTTTGTAAATTTTGATGCTTAATTATATATATGTTAATAATAGAAGGGAATGAATAGTAAAATATTAGATTGTAGCCGTTGAATTGAAATCCACGGTCATCAATTTATTTTGGGAAGTGTGCCATCCCACCATCTCCATCTTCTCCATCTTAAACGAAGAGTTGGTATGTGTTTCTCTCAGTTCTTCTGTTGTGTTTTAGTTTTATCACTCACTTCTTTCTGCTGTGTTTCTTGGGTTCGTTCGACTTGGTGCTTGCGTAGGTGACTTCTCTTATCACCGCTGCCTTTTCTTGCATTGATGGTTGTTTTTGACGAGAATGCCCAGATTTTGAATTATATATATGTTAATAATAGAAGGGAATGAATAGTAAAATATTAGATTGTAGCCGTTGAATTGAAATCCACGGTCATCAATTTTTTGGGAAGTGTGCCATCCCACCATCTCCATCTTCTCCATCTTAAACGAAGAGTTGGTATGTGTTTCTCTCAGTTCTTTCTGTTGTGTTTTAGTTTTATCACTCACTTCTTTCTGCTGTGTTTCTTGGGTTCGTTCGACTTGGTGCTTGCGTAGGTGACTTCTCTTATCACCGCTGCCTTTTCTTGCATTGATGGTTGTTTTTGACGAGAATGCCCAGATTTTGAAATGGACTTGATTCTTCATCCTCCGTTTTAGGGTTTATGAATTTGACCACTTAACCTTTTCTTTTTGCGTTATTGTCCATGTACGTGTCTCTGTATATATAAGTTCTATCATTTGTTTAGAGAGAAAGAAAAGGGGGTTTTAAGGAGAGAGAGGGAGACTAGGTCTTCTTGTTGTCGGCGCATACCTCCTACGAACCACCGCTGCCTTCAGCTTGCGGAGAACCGGCCTACCTCCTACGAACCACCGCTGCCTTCAGCTTGCGGAGTACCGGCATTTGGTGGCCGATCTTTGTTTACTATCTGGGGGGTTTTTTTATTAGGGCTTTGTGGGTTTTCGATCCTTTTGTGTGATGTTGTCGGTGGCAATCAACCCCCAACCCCAACCATTTTCTGGCCAATGTTGTTGCCGGTAGCGACGACGATGACGACCGGTCCCTCCTTCTCTCGTTGGTTTTCCTTGTAGTGGTTAAAATGGAATACTTTTGAAGTAGGCAGTGTATATTTATTGGAGTTGATTTGGATTATTTTAGTGAATTAGAATATAATAGGTGAGGCAAGTTGGGGATGATTGGGGAACAAACACGAATCATTTGGAAGTAGTCGTTTTGTGTGCCACATGATTTTCTCATTGGTATTATAAAATGTTATGCAACTTGCTCAACTTGATCATATATTTATTCTTTTATTTTATACAAAGTTGGTGGGATTATACCTCTTTTTTATTTATAATATGTCCCACTTGTTTCCAACAATTTCAATTTGAACCCATTACATCGGCAATTGTTATTATTCACTACCACCCACATACAAACACTTTTCAGTTGATATATGCTGGTTTGGTATTTTGTTTGCATTGCTTCTTCATTGATTTATAGTAAAGTTGGTCTACCTTCATTTTACTTAGGCTGATACTTGCTCTGTGACACAGGCGCTTTTTTTTCTTTTCATTGGCTTAGTGACTATAATGTTTTCGTAATCGTGATGGATATGTTGTTGGGTGCTACTGTCATCAGATTTTTTTTCTTCGGTTAGTTCCTACAATGGGTTTAGGATCTGTAGATTGTTGTTTTCATTTATCTAGGATATTAAGCCTTTTGTTTGCTAGAATTACAAGTAAGCATTGTCAGGTATAGTTAGGGATTATTATATGTTTGGTTATACATGTTTCTTGTATCTATTACTGCTTTGCTTGTAGTATTGTGGTTTGAGCTGCCTTTGTTTATTCGTTTTTAGCAACTGCATCGTTCATGTGACTGTTTGGTCTGCTGTTGTCCTTTGTTAACATTTTCTTTTTATGTAATTGTCCGTTTTATTATTATTGGCTTTTTATGTGACGTGTTGACAATGTATTGTTTGTTTTATGTTATCTTCTTTTTTTTAGGTTTTTTACACTGTATGTTGTTATCATGGTTAGCTAACAGTTGTTTTGTTTCTGAATATTCAGCTTGCATGTGCATTTGTTTTTTAGTTGGTTTATAGCCTTATTCTTTTTTTTTTGTATGGTTATTTGGTGCTTGCCTGCTTGATTTATGGATGTGGGTGGAATGCTATTAATTGCTACATGGATCGGTCATGTTGAAATGATCTTGGTAATCAATTTTGGTTTAGTAGGTATATTTTGCCTGGTAATGTTGTAGACCGTAGGTACAAATGAATGTTATTGTAAAATTGTTGGGCTAAAACATATGGTTGATTACTATTTTTAGTAGAAGTTGGTTGATTTTTAGACATGTAAACCAAAAATATTACTGTTTTCTTTCAAGTATAGCATTTTCCGGTATAAGACAAGGATACATTCTACAAGTACTAATCCACAGGTCATTTGAAATTTAACTTAATGTTCACTGGCTTAGATCAATGTTTTAACCCAGACAATGGCATGTTTATATACACGTTCTCTTAATCGTATATATTATGTATGGTGATGTTTTTTATGATTTTTTAATTCTGATATTCTGATACTTTTTTCTTGGGTACTCGAGCTTTGCGGTTGAAAGTTTGCTTACTTACATTCTACAGGTTTATGACCTAAATTTAGTTTATGTTTCCTTAGTTCTGTCGTGATATGTCTGTGTTTTTTTATTGATGTTCTCACATCTTTGCTATAATGATAATTGTGTTTGTCTACCTTATGGTATGTCTAGGTGATTTTTTCTTCTTACTGTGTTGCCGTGTGGTTGTATTTTTTTGTGTGTACAGGTTATTTCAGCAATAATCTCAGCTAATAGTTGATGTTCTCATATGCAGGTATTATTCGTTTCTCCGTTTTTTTAATGTTTGGCTTATACAATTGCTTGTCTTTTTAAACTTTATTACATTACTATTGATTTCATTGTTTTAATGTTTAACGTCAACAATGGCCTGATTTTTTGGTTTTTTTAGGAAGAGTGTACCTATACTGAATAGGTTAACCTATATTCTATTATTGTTAATTTGATGCTAAAAGTAGATTTCAGGTTCTGTAGTTTCCCTGAAACATATAGTGTTTTGTTCTCTATGCCTCTTATATGTCGTCTTTGAATGTGTGTGTCGCTTTATCAGAACCGCCGAGGTAAACGTGCACGCCTAGGTGGCACTGATTCTGGTGTAAATTCTTCTTCTACGTCATCTTTTGAGGCATCATCCCAGACGGAACGCCAGTCATTGCATCGTGCATCAATGCTAAGATCGTCAGCGACAGGTGGTATATCTTCGACCAATGCTCATGTTGAAGTTAGGACGGGTGTTTCTTCTGGCGAAACCAGTCATACAACAGTTTCTCCTTACTACATGGATTTGGGAAGATGTAATAAGGTGTGTGAGTTCTGCGGGTCTCTCTTTTGGTACGCTGAGCGACTCACATCTTTTCCAGTTGGTCGTAGACCACGATATCATAAGTGTTGTAAGGCTGGGAAAGTAGTGTTGAATTTCCCTACGCAACCTCCCGACTTATTGAAGTCTTTGTTTGCTGACCGTGAATTTATGGGGAATATTCGTGCATACAACGCCATGTTTTCAATGACTTCCTTTGGGGCTACCATAGACAATTCGGTTAATCAGGGTGGAGGTCCGTACGTATTCAAGGTTGTTGGTCAGGTATGTCACTGGCTTGGGTCGATTTGCCCGTTGCCTGGGGATCGGCCGAGGTTTTTGCAGATGTATATTTTTGACTCCGAAAATGAGGTTGAAAACAGGCTTCGTCTTTTCCATGGAAATAATTTACCGAATTTATCAATAGACATCATTTCGGCATTAACTGCCATGCTTGATGAATCAAATGCCTACGTGCGTCTTTTTCGGTCTGCGAGAGAGTTATATACTCAACAGCACGTTCCTGAGTTTTCAATTAAACTTTACAGTAGGGTGAGGGACAGAAGGTACAACGACCCCTTACCAAATACCGTTGGCGCCATTGTTTGTGATGGTGGTACTGCATCGGAAGATTTTGATGTTATTATCCATGATAAGGCTAATACTCCACATAGAGTTAGCAAGCTTCATCCATCTTATATGCCGTTGCAATATCCACTTTTATTCCCTCATGCAGAGCAAGGGTGGTCTCCTGAGTTACGCTTAGGACCTGACCATTCAATTGATGATCGCAAGCTTAGTCCATCAATATTCTACTCGTATCAGATTCATGATCGTGAAAATGTTTACAACCATCTTCTTCACGCAGGTAGGCTGTTTCAGCAATACATTGTTGACTCTTATATCTGCGTCGAACATTGTCGGTTAGAATATGTTCGGAATAATCAAGAAGAATTCAGGTGTGAGTTTTTGGAAGGTCTTCACGATGCAATTTCTCGCGGTGATACAGAGGGCCATAGTGTGGGTCAACGGTTCGTATTACCATCATCTTTCACCGGTGGTCCAAGGTATATGTATAAACATTACCAAGATGCCCTCGCCATATGCCGAGTCCATGGGAATCCTCAGTACTTTATAACATTCACATGCAATGTCAAATGGCCTGAGATTGAAAGGGAAATAGAAGCAGCACATGTACCAAGTCCACAGGATAGACCTGATATTATTGCTAGGGTATTCCAGATGAAGGTACGGTCTTTCATCAAGCATCTGAAAACATCAAAACCCTTTGGTGATGTTGCTGCTGGTAAGTGTAAATCATGTTGCTTGTCCTTTTTAGCAACGCCATCATACAACTTTATTATGGATACTCATGTTGTATTATGCTTTCTGCTTGTACAGAGCTATACACAATTGAATTCCAAAAAGAGGGTTGCCACATTGTCACACGTTGTTATGGGTGACTGATTCTTATAAAATTCGCACCCCAGAGGATATTAACAGATATATTAGTGCCGAACTACCTGACAATCAAACAAATCCCGTCTTACATAGGATTGTTACTGAATCGATGCTACATGGACCGTGTGGTATAGCAAGAATGAGTTCTCCGTGTATGAAAGATGGTGTATGTTCAAAGCAATATCCTAAGTCATACGAGGCATGCACACGATTTGACAATGGAGGGTACGTTCACTACAAAAGGTCCAAGGATTGTTTTCCATGCATCAAACGTGGAATTCCGTTGGATAATGGGTATGTTGTTCCGTATAATGCGGACTTGCTAATGCATTTTGATGCGCATATAAATGTTGAGTACTGTGGGTGGAGTATGCTTATAAAATATCTTTTTAAGTATATATCAAAGGGTGCAGACAGGGTTCGTTTTACGTTAACAGAAAAGGATGTTACTTCAGAAAACATACCTGTTAATGTAGTTGAGGTTGTTGATGAGATCAAAAACTACCTTGATGGCCGTTTTATATGCCCACACGAGGCATCTTGGAGAATTCTTTCGTTCCCCATACATCATAGGAACCCACCTGTTCAAGTTCTTGCGGTACATTTGGAAGGCAAACAAAACATGACATTTAGACAAACACAGCAACTTCAAGAAATCGTCAATAATCAGAATGCTGGCAAAACAACTCTTACTGAATGGTTAGCAAACAACACAATTGAGTCCTCCGCAGGAATGTCCTCTACGGATTTAGGGGCCAACCTTCGTTACATAGACTATCTCTCTAAATATCGATGGGATTTATCGACAAAAAGTTGGACACGTAGAACGTGCAAGAGAACTCCTACTGTGGGTAGGCTAACTTACGTTCATCCTTCATGTGGGGAACTGTTTTATCTGAGGATGTTGTTGAATTATCAAAAAGGTTGTTGTTCATTTGCGGATATACGCACAGTTTCAGGTGTTGTAATGCTAACATTTAGGGAGGCGTGTGAAAAATTAGGCCTAATTGGTGACGATAAAGAATGGTTGTCTACAATTTCAGAAGCCTCTGAATGGGCAACTGCATCTGAAATTAGGTCTCTTTTTGTACATATACTATTGTATTGTGATTTGTCAAACCCTTCAGCTTTGTGGGATGCCAGCTGGGAAAAAATGGGGGATGATATTACATACAACCTTAACTCCAGTCCACGAAATTCAAATTCCGGTGTTAGCAATGCTGATTTACAACAGTTGTACTCTATGAGCTTGAGTTGTTACTAAACTCTAACGCAACACCACGCACACTAGCTGATTTTGGATTGCCTCTCCCCACAGAATCCACTCTTTCTATGCTTAGAAATGTACTGTTACTTGAGGAAAAAAGTTACAATCGGGAAGCTTTACACCATGAACATCTCTCCTTAAAGGCAAATCTTCATCCTGAACAAAAAAATGTCTATGATACGGTGTTGACTTCTATGCAGAATTCATTACAAGTGTTATTGTTTGTGTATGGCCATGGAGGTTCAGGTAAAACATACCTTTGGAGAACAATCATTACAGCTTTAAGGTCTGAAGGTCAGGTTGTTTTAGCAGTAGCAGCTTCGGGTATCGCTTCGCTATTGTTGCCTTCAGGTCGTACAGCACATTCAAGATTTAAAATACCGTTGGAATTAACAGATGAATCTATATGTCATATTAAAAAAAATACAAACTTGTCTCGCCTTTTGTTAGAAACAAGCCTTATAGTTTGGGATGAGGCACCGATGAGCGACCGAAGGTGTTTTGAATCCCTGGATAAAACATTGAAGGATTTAACGGGTAATATTGCGGTGCCATTCGGCGGTAAATCTGTTCTACTAGGTGGAGACTTTCGTCAAACATTACCAGTAAAACCAAAATGCACAAAGGCTGATATAATATCGTCATGTCTCACAAAGTCTTATTTGTGGAAGTACTTTTCAGTTCATAAGCTAACTGTTAATTTGCGAGCAACATTGTCTTCATATACGAGTGGATACCAAGATGTACAATCGTTTTGTAGTTGGTTACTAAGAGTTGGAGACGGTAAAGAAGGTGTTCCACATACAATTGGACAAGCGGACGTTAAAGTAATTGAAATACCACCACAGATGATTATTAAGGATTCAGACGCTGCGTTGTATGATTTGATCAGGTTTGTCTACGATGAGGAATGTCTGCTAAGCCCAACGGCCCCAACATTTGCAGAACGTGCCATCATATGTCCTAAGAATGAAACTGTGGATGAAATCAATGACCTTATTCATGCCATGTCACCTGGAGAATGCAGCTCATACTTCAGCACTGACTCGATGATTCCACACTCTAGAGATGGAGGAGATGTTGATGCTATGTACCCAATTGAATACCTTAATGTACTTAATTTTAATGGGATTCCAAAACATTGTTTAAAGCTGAAAAACAACACTCCCATAATGTTAATTCGTAATCTAGATCAAAAAAATGGTTTATGTAATGGCACTAGATTATTGATATCACAGTTACTACCTCGTGTTATTGAGGCTCATGTAATAACAGGTACATCCTTAGGACACCGAGTATATATTCCGAGATTTAACTTTGTGCATAATACGAAAGACCTTCCTTTTGTTTTTACAAGGAAGCAATTTCCGGTTAAAACATGCTATGCAATGACCATTAATAAAAGCCAAGGCCAATCACTTAAAAAAATAGGAATCTATTTACCTGAGCCAATATTCAGTCATGGACAGTTATATGTTGCTCTGTCAAGAGCAACATCCCCAAATTCTATAAAGATCCTTACAAGAAAAAGCATTGAAAATAATGATAATAAAACATTAAATATCGTGTATACAGAACTATTAAACGAGATTGATATGGATGAGGTCAATCTCTATTATAGTTCGTTCTCCTTTCTCCATATAATGTTGATAAATACCTGTATTTACATGTTTATTTGCCAACTTTAATAGAATTACCTTTATCCTCATGTTCCTTCTCTAAATAGATGAATAGAAATGGAAGACACTGAAATTTCAAGTTTAACACCAGGTGGACCAGCTCCTGAACTCAACGTTCGTGTAGTTCGTACCTGGAAACCCGCCTTTAGAGACAATGAAACGTGCTATGTATTTGTGGATCAACAGGAATACTCAACCTAAATACAAAGCTATACAATAAATCACAAGAGAGATAGATCATGCAACTGTTTAAAATATTATTAAATACTGTCCCCCTATTTTGTAATGAAACGCTTTTATTTCTCTTTAATAACTTTTATCCTAATTAGCTAAATCTTAAACATCTTTTTAAAACCTGTATCTAAATCTAACCTGAAAATATTTTCTGTTAACACATAAAACACTAAATTCATACTTTTATTTTCATTAACCAAACTTACAATTATGAATTACAATACTGCAACAGGGCATAGGAATCCAGGCTGTTACAAAGGGTAAAGATCAAAGAATAGTGACATCAAAACTTCAAGTGCAATCATGTTACCGGGTTAAAGGGTATGCGTGTACCGAACCTGACAAATTTACTTCAACTGTATGCCACCCTGCTTACATGCGAGTCGGAGCAGCAACGATGTTTACGCCTATTGATGACACTCCGGACCTCCCTCGTCAATACTATGAATTTGTCTCCCGTGAAAGACTGGATTACCTCCATGAACAAAGCAAAGATCCAGCTCAAAAAACAAAAGGGCAATCGTGGGTAAGGACATCCATCATAAATGTTTTCAACAACTATCCACTGTATGCATGTTCATTATTGTGATGCACAAACACTATTCACACAGATTACATAGGAATATTGCAAGAGATGCACGATAACAGAACAAATGCTGGAGCACCTTTCGTTACAATGACGTTGAAAGACAGCAGGTTGTCTCTTTCAAACCCCAACTAACCAACATTAATTAGAGTGTCTCAAATTACCTATATATGTTCCTGCTGGCAAAAGACAACCTGTTATTCAACCTTTAAAACAGAAAATTCACTACTAATAATTAATTAAAACTAATGGTGTTATTTCAAATGTTGCTTAGATAATCTTGCAATATTTGTGTGCCTTTATCATTTCAGGATAGATGATATATTTAATTGTAAACTTTAGAGACATTAATAAAAGAAACAATGAAACAAAAGAAAATAATCAAAAACGAAACGAAACCAAATGATTTTCAATGATCAAATGGTTCAATCGTTGCTTCCTGATCTTATTCTTTGCTCTTAAATTGGTCTCTAAATATACTCAAAAGTTTCAAAGTTTAATAATAAAAGAATAATTTTGTTTTCTTTTTTTTTTCTACCCTCCTCTTGTTCCTGCCGTCTTTTTTCTTTTATATTAGGTCTACTCCCTCTTTAATCTAATGCTTGGGCTCCCATTATAGACTTTTTTTTGAAATAATAAACTGGATGCATTTTATTTACATAGACCTTAAAATTTTGTTTGATGTGGGCTTCACTTAAGTGCACATCCAGATCCATTAAATGACTTCTTTTTATTTCTTTCTTTATTTCACATGACCTTTTGCAATGAACATTCAAAAATCAAATTTTGAATACAACAATAAAGAAATGAATGGCTAATCATCCATTACTTTTGAATTTTTATGTTTTAACACAATATCTTTCATTCCTGCAGCAACATGGACGTTAGTGTCACTCTGTTGGGTGAAATAACAACATCTACAACGAAGTTTCCGAGGGGTTCAGTTGAGACATCAATGGCACCAACAATACTTGCAATTACTGGAGTTAGAGTAACTGATTTTATAGGTATACACTATTGCATTAACCACTATCACCCAGTGTAAAAACACTTAATATACCTGTCGATACAGGTAAATTGCAACTCCAATCAACAAACGCAACACATGTCTATGTCAACCCATCAACCGTGGAAACACGCACACTCCTGCGCCTGTAAGATTTACATAGATATTACGTTTACATATGGACACCCACGTCGTTATACATTTGCTAATTATGCTTGAACCATCACTTAGAAAGCATTTCTAGAGTTCTGTTTAATATTATCCTTTTTAAACCAAAAAGAAGGATAGCATAGCAGGTCAGTTGTATAATGTAAATAAGCATTTATTAATACCTTTTGCACGAAGAACTTTATCGTATGTAGGTGGGCAATTGATGTATGACTGTGCACGACTTTTGTACCCCATTTATCCACCTGTTAATTACCTTACATAAAACAGTTGATATTTTCAATATTGTTCCTCTTTTTACAACTTTTATTATCAGGACCAATTTCTAAAAAGAATAGAATTTTCAAATAACATGTGCATAAACATAACATACACATAACTACACATAATCATCAAAAAAATATTAAACGCATTTGTTAAACTTTCTCAGGTTTGAAGAACAGGAGTCAGCAAAAGACACAACTGACACCCAGTCGCAGCAACAGAAACAAACATCCGCAGGCATCCAAAACCACATTACCATGTCTGAACTTCTGCGAAAAGAAAAGAACGAACTCACTGTAAGAATAAACATTATACAATTACCTTTTATAGCCACCTACACAAATCAACTCAGCTAATCACATTCAACCTTTTCCCAGAGACAAATCTTTGTACTTAAAGCTGCATTCACACACATCGCCGCAGACAAAGAATGGCACTTCACCGCCTGTCCCAATTGCGACAACTCACCCATCAAATCAGAAAACCTTTGGTTTTGTTCACATCATGGCTACTACCCCACCCCAACAAAAAAGTAAGTAAACACTAAACCAACATTCACTACAAATTTATCAACCACTTAAATTTGAGCTGAAAAAAGAATTTTAGGAGCATGCAATAATAAAAGTTTCTAGGACCACATAATATAATACGAATCTCTGCATAGCAACCTCACACATACACACAATTTCTGCACAATATAGTACAAAGGTTGCTGATTAGAATGCATCAAATCAAACATCAAACACCAAATCTGGACATATGTTAAAGTCTTTAAACTAAGTTATATCTAAATACGTTGCAGGTACCGAATAACTGGCATAATATCAGACAACACAGGGAGTATCCATGCCACAATGTTCAACGAACCTTCAACAAAATTGATTGGAAAGAAATGTTCGGACTTGCTGTCAAACGAGCATCCAGACGCAATGCAGCACACTGTCCTTAACAAAGAGGCATATTTCCATGTTCAAGCCCAAAAGAACATCAGAACAGGATCGGTTCGTTGCACAGTTAACACAATGAAAACATAAATCCAGATGTACCCTCAACTAGCACCCCAGCACCAAATACACCAACACCACATACCACTGCACGTAAGAATCACCCAGAATCCAGTAAAAAGAACACTATATCTGGAAGAAGGTACAAACATAAAGAAACACCTGTTAGAAACAGTGCAACTTCTATAACAGATTTCTCCATATATACAGATAAGGAGCAGGCTGGCACAAAGAAGCACAAAAACGACTAGCAAATATGCAAGACTAATGGGTTGCAGAAAAAGGAAACCACTTTTGAACAGCCACACTTTTGGTAACCAAAATATATGCACAACACCATGCAGCCCAAACAATATAACAAACTTTTGAAGCTTTAAAGCTAGATGTTGTACGTCCATCAAGTTGTGAAAAGTTGTTGCATACAATGAAAACCCATGTATCACTTCTATGTATTACCTGAACATGCTGAAAACCCTAGACTACTACTGCTTGTATGCAATGTCTATATTAACTGTGTTTTAATGATAACCCATGTATCACTTCTATGTATTAAAAACCCATCTAAACTACTGCTGCTTGTATGCAATGTCCATATTAGCTGTGTTTTCATCAAAAATACAAGCAATTATACAAAATGTCATAACATTTCGCGCAACGCGCGTCCAGGATTGCAACTAGTTACATTAAAGTTTGTACCAATTATTCATTTTACGTTAAATTATATATTATAAATTGATCTTTCTAATTTTATAGAATCAAATTATTAACTATGGAATTTTAACTATTTAATTGAAACAAATGATTAAATTACAAAGTATTAAGCTTTTGTTTCGGTTGAGAAAGTCATTATTTAAATCATTTTGTCCATTTTCGTGTGGCAAATACAAAAAAATTATTACTCGATATAATCTATAACTTATAATAAATTTAAGGAATGATGTTATTAATTAATAGATTTTAAATTGTTAAATTAAAATAAATATCAATTACAAGAATTTGCAAGATTTATAAAACCATAAAGTTATATAAATTAAATAATTTGGTTAAATTATTAAAACTTGGGTTTTATAAGTATGGGCCTTAATGTAAATTTTTAAACTTAAATGTAAGGCCCCGTTCCGGGACGCTTACAGTTGGGTTCTCATCGCACCTAAAACGTATAATTACATTTGTATTTCATAAAATCGCAGCGGAAAACTAAAACAATCTTTCATTTCCATGTAAATGCTTTTGCAAACTAATACAACATTCATTACAAAATAACTTGTTCGCATTACAATGCAAAAACATTAATCAAAAGAATGCCATCCCAAAAGAGCTGAGTAGTGTCCGTGCCATCCTCAGCAATCATTACCTGCCAACTGGAACACATCAAAGTCAGCGTTGCTGAGTGAGTTCTAGTTTTATAAATAAAACATACTTTACTTTACATTTGTTCACGATCATACATCATACGTCCATACAGATAATATCAGTATTATCCTCATCATTCCGTTCATTAACTTACTCATTCACGTGTTACATTATCGTTCATTCCTTCGAGTCTGTTGCGACAACAGGGTCGCTCACCTCATTAACAATCCCAACGACTTCGCGCGATCCGAGTCTGTTGCAACCATATAGTTGCTCACCCCAATTGCCAATCTCAACGATAGCATGCTTTCCGAGTCTCTTGCAACCATAGGGTTGCTCACCTCATGGCAACTTCACGATAACGCGTTGTCCGAGTCTGTTGCAACAACTGAGTTGCTCACCTCCTTTCTCTGGCCATCTTAATGATGCCTATGATTCGAGTCTTTTGCAACCACACGTTGCTCACCCCATTGGCAATCTCCATGATTGCCTGTGATCTGAGTCTTTTGCAACCACACGTTGCTCACCTCATTGTATGCTTGCAAGCCTTTCCTTCATTCATCGTCATTCAATAATGCATGCATTCTTACTTTATGTTCCTCTTTCATTATCTTTCACTTTACGTTACATAATACTTCATTCATTCATTAACATAACACGTAAAGTCACAAGAAAGATAAACATACATCGTAATAAGGAACACATCATACACATTCATCATCATCATACGGGCAACACCATACATATATATAACATGCATAAACATGCAACATCATCATCATGCCCAACATGCTTTCTAAGGCCCCAATCGTCATCTTACATGCTCTTACAGGAACCCTTACGTCAAAACTTACATTTGCACTTTTCCCCGAAAGTCAGAAGTCAAACTACACTTTCCTCGGGTGTGACAGCCCTACTCGGGCGTATGGACACCCTTCAGTCGCATGGCCTCCATGCGACTGAACATCATGCGATTGAACTGATGCGGATGAACACCTATGCGAATGAACATCCAGTCGTGTGAATGGACATGCGGATGGACCTCATGCGAATGGAATTAATGCGAATGAGCACTTATGCGACTGGACCTTCAGTCGCATGACCTCCATGCGACTGGCCTTTCAATCGTGCGAATGGACCTTCAATCGTCCGAATGGACATTCAATCGTGTGAATGGACCCCAATCACACCCTAATCAGCCGTATGGCCTCCATTCGGCCTCCAGTCGGTCGCCTAGCCCTAACTGATGCAGAATGCAGTTCATCCCGACTGCAGCCGAGGGTTTTCGGCCTCCAAACTCATCTAAACCCATTTTAAGCCCAAATCGACCATCCTAAACCTTAGGGATGCATACCACGACACCATTCAAGCACACACAAGCTCACAATCAAGTCACAAACGCATCATACATACACATACACAAACACAAACGGGTCAACTTACACACATACGAAAAACCCGATTTTAGATGTTTTCCAGCCCCAAATCGTTTGAAAACAAGTAAAAGAGGGGTCTTAAAACTCACCTAAACGAGCACAACGACAAGAGCTTCGATTTGGCTTGCTTCATGACGATTTTGGCGACCCGAACCGACCCGAACCGGCACTTTGTCCCCTTTTTCTCTTCTTTCTCTCTTCTCCCCTTTCTTTGGCTGATTTGTGAGTGTGGGGGAGAGGGTAAGGGCTGCCCTCTCCCTTATATACTTCCCCTCACCCGACTTTCTTTCGTTGACGAGTTTGGTCCCTTGACTTTTGGACTTTATTTTCTTTTCTTTCTTCACCAGCTTCAAAATAATAAATATTCGGGTGTTACAAGTCCACCCCCCTTAAATAGGTTTCATCCCCGAAACCTGTTATTCGTCGAACAAACGTGGGTAATACTGTCTCATTTCTTCCTCAGTCTCCCACGTTGACTCGGATCCCTTCCTGTGCTTCCACTGTACACGCATAAGAGGAACCACTTTATTCCTTAGCCTTTTCTCCTTTCGGTCGATGATTACCACTGGTTGCTCCACATATTGAGCCGTTCATCTACTTTGATATCTTCCAATAGGACAACCATATCTTCATCTGCTAAGCACTTCCTTAGATGAGATACATGGAATGTCGGGTGAATTCCATTTAACTCATCCGGTAACTCCAGTCTATAGGCCACCACTCCCACTCGAGCAATGATTCGGAAAGGGCCTATATACCTTGGGCTGAACTTGCCCCGCTTTCTGAATCGGATAATACCCTTCCAAGGTGAGACCTTCAACATAACCCGGTCACCCACCTGGAACTCAATTGGCCTACGTCGCTTATCGGCATACGACTTCTGTCTATCTTTGGCTGCCTTCATAAAGCTTTAATCTTTTCAAGCTTCTCTGTCGTAGCCTCGATTACCTCGACGCTCCCCAATTCCTTCTGACCAATATCACCCCAACAAACGGGTGTTCTGCATCTCCTACCGTATAGCATCTCATATGGCGGCATACCAATGCTGGCATGATAGCTGTTGTTGTAGGAGAATTCAGCTAACGGTAGGTGGTCATCCCAACTTCCACAAAAATCAATCACACATGCTCGAAGCATGTCTTCCAATGTCTGAATGGTCCTTTCTGACTGACCATCGGTTTGGGGATGATAAGACGTGCTAATATGTAACCTCGTCCCCATAGCGTCGTGGAATTTCTTCCAAAATTAGATGTAAACCGAGTGTCACGATCAGACACAATAGACACCGGGCACACCATGACGAGCTACAATTTCCTTGATGAACAGATCAGCTAACCTCTCAGATGAATACGTCTCACGGATCGGTAGAAAATGAGCGCTCTTCGTCAGACGATCAACTATCACCCATATGGCATCATACCCTTTCGGAGTACGTGGTAGCTTCGTAATGAAGTCCATGGTGATGTGCTCCCACTTCCATTCCGGTATATCCAAAGGTTGGATCTTCCCATACGGCTTTTGGTGTTCGGCCTTCACCTGTAAGCAAGTAAGGCACTTACTCACATACTCCACCACGTCGCGCTTCATACCCGGCCACCAATAATCTTTCTTCATGTCATGGTACATTTTTGTGGCACCAGGATGAATGGAGTACCGAGTCTTGCGGGCTTCATCCATTATCTTCACCCGTAGATCCCCAAAACGAGGAATCCACACACGACCGAATCGAGTTCTAACACCGAGTGTGTTTTCACCCAATTCCCCAACCAGACCTCTCATTCTTTCCGAGTTAAGGTGATCTTCTTTCAATGCCTCATCTTGAAACTCCTTAACTTGCTTCATCACATCGGAGGTCATGATTAATTGGTAAGCTTTCACCCGAATCGGTTCAGGCCTTTCCTTTTGGCTAAGGGCATCCGCCACCACATTAGCTTTGCCTGGATGGTAATGGATCTCGCAATCATAATCCTTTATAAGCTCCAACCATCTCCTCTGCCTCATGTTCAGATCCTTCTGCTCGAAGAAATACTTCAAGCTTTTATGGTCGGTGAATATGGTGCACTTCGTCCCGTAGAGATAGTGCCTCCAAATCTTTAACGCAAAGACCATGGCTGCTAGCTCCAAGTCATGAGTGGGATAATTAACCTCATGAACTTTCAACTGTCGGGATGCGTAGGCTATAACCTTCCCTCTCTGCATTAACACACACCCCAACCCTGAGTAGGAAGCATCAGAATAAACCACCAGATCTTTGCTTCCATCGGGTAATGACAGAACAGAGCTTGAGTCAGTCTTGCCTTCAGCTCTTCGAACGCCTTTTCTTGAGCTTGACCCCATACAAATTTCACATCCTTTCGGGTCAACTTAGTTAGTGGGGAAGCAATCTTAGAGAAGTCTTGGATGAATCTTCTATAGTAGCCCGCCAAGCCCAAGAAACTACGGATCTCGGATGGCGTCTTTGGTGACCTCCATTGCATAACCACCCCCACCTTCGCCGAGTCAACCATAATCCCGTCATGATTCACCACATGACCCAAAAACTAAACTTCGCGCAACCAAAACGCGCACTTGGAGAATTTAGCATACAATTTCTCCCTTCTCAACGTCTCCAGAACCTCTCGAATGTGACCGGCATGCTCAATCTTACTCTTCGAATAAATCAGGATATCATCAATAAACACAATCACTGATTTATCCAACATAGGCCGACACACACGGTTCATCAGATCCATAAAAGCAGCTGGCGCGTTGGTCAAACCAAAGGACATGACAAGAAACTCGTAATGACCATAGCGCGTGCGGAAAACTGTTTTAGGGACATCTTGTTCCTTCACCTTCAATTGATGATAGCCAGACCGAAGATCTATTCTTGAAAACCAACTGGCACCCTGAAGCTGATCAAACAAATCATCTATCCTCGGTAAGGGGTAGCGGTTCTTCACTGTCAACTTGTTCAGCTCGCGGTAGTCAATGCACATCCTGGCATAGGAGAATGGGACACATCAATCCACGGAAGATGAACCACTTGATCCAGAATGATCTAGTGCGAGGAGTCAATGTCAAGAACTTCCAACTCCCGGATATTTGTGTCGCATGCAAGAAAGGCAAACAGACAAAGAAGTCTCATAAGGCAAAGAAAGTTAATTCTATAGAACTGCCTCTTGAGCTTCTTCACATGGATTAGTTTGGTCTAGTCAGTACAAGAAGCATTGCAGGCGACTTGTACTGCTATGTAGTTACAGATGACTACTCAAGATTCTCTTGGGTGATGTTTCTAAAATAAAAATCAGAAACATTTAAGTCATTCAAAGAGTTGGTAACTACACTAGAGTCTCTCTACAAGCTGAAGGTAAGACAAGTCTGCTCAGACAACGTAAACAAGTTCAAGAATCAATGGATGGAGGCTTTTTGCAATGAAAAGGGAATTGTGCATCAGTTCAAATCCGCCTACACTCCTCAGATGAATGGCGTTGCTGAGAGAAAGAATCGCAGCTTAATAGAGACCACACGGACAATGCTAGCAGACTTGAAGCTGCCTATCCAATTTTGGAGTGAGGCCGTAGCCAATGCGTGTTACACATTAAATCAAGTTTTGGTATTTAAATGCCATGGAATGACGTGTTACGAGTTACTTTAACGACGTAAATCAAATCTGGAGTATCTCGAACCATTTGGAGCACCATGCACGTTGTTGAAGAAGACTCGGGATGGGAAGTTTAACGAGAAGGCTGAAGAGGGCATCTTCTAGGATACAACATACCGAATAAGAGATTTTACAACAACTCAATGGGTCAAGTAGAAGTGTGGTGTAACGTAGATGTTCAGAGATACACCACCCCTCCTGCTGGAAAAGGACCCGCATTCTTTTTCGACTATGATGGATTCTTCAAGTCCTTCAACATACCTCTATCTTCATCTGACAATGAGTTAGCAGCCAAAATGATGTATGATGTCTTAAACACACCATCACAGGATTCAACATCATCTGGTTCAAAAGGTGAACCGACTAACCATTCAGGGGGAGCACTTGAAGCTAGTGACTCCTCCTTTGACGATGAAGCCGTGGAGGCTAATCAGAACAATCAGGAGGAACAGGTTCCTGTTACTACAAATCCACAAGCATCTGACAATGATGCCTCTGAATCTTCAGAACCTCACACTCCTTCTGCCTTAGATACAGAACCAAATGTTCATAATCTTGATTATGAGATAGTTGTTCCCACCACTACTGGATCATGCCTAAATGTCTATCATCCTCTAGACAATGTCATTGGGGATGTCAGATCAGGAGTTCAGACAAGAAATCAGTTGTATTCAGCTGATTATGCCTTGGTAATGGAGAAAGGATACCTTCACGATGGTGCTTATCGTTGTTTTGTGTCTCAGTTCGAGCCAAAATATGTCAGTGAAGCCCTAAATGATTAGGCATGGGTGAGTGCCATGCAAGAAGAACTTCTTCAGTTCAAGAAGTTAGGTGTATGGACACTGGTTGATAGACCTAAAGGTGATAAAGTGATTGGTACCAAATGGGTCTTGAAGTGTAAGAAAGATGATCAAGGTGTCATCATCAGGAACAAGGCTCGACATGTAGTTCAAGGATTTTGACAGGTCGAGGGAATAGATTACAATGAAGTATTTGCACCTGTGGTGAGAATGGAAGCCATCCATATCTTCCTAGCCTATGCCTCTTACATGTAAATTAAAGTCTATCAATTGGATGTAAAGAATGCATTTCTTCATGGTGAAATCCGGGAAACAGTGTATGTTAGTCAACCCGAGGGATTTGAGGATCCATATCATTGGGACAGAGTTTACAAACTGGATAAGGCTCTCTACAGGCTTCACCAAGCCCCAAGAGCTTGGTATGAAAAACTCTCAACTCACCTAGTGAAACATGGATTTCGTAGAGGTGTAATTGACTGTACACTGTTCATTAAAGAGAAAGATGGTGATCTGCTGCTGGTTCAAATTTACGTAGATGACATAATCTTGGTTCCAAGAACGAAGAATTATGTAAAGAATTTGAAGCAATGATGAAGGCAGAATTTGAAATGAGTGCCATGGGAGAGATGAAGTTCCTTCTCGGGCTACAGGTGGATCAAACACCAAAGGGAATATTTCTACATCAGACCAAGTATGTAGGGGATATTCTCAGTTGGTTTGACATGAAGAATGCTTCCGTAGCTGGGACTCCACTTGCTACAAATCATGATGTAGCACCCAAAAAAAATGGTGATCTGGTTGATGCCACCATGTACCAAGGAATGATTGGATCCCTCATGTACCTCACTGCCTCAGGACCCGATATTATGTATGCAACATGTCTTTGTTCAAGATATTAGGCAAAACCAAAAGTTAATCATCTTATTGGGGTCAAAAGGATATTTCGTTATCTGAAGGGTACACCCACACTGGATTGTGGTATCCTCATGATGATGACTTTGAGCTAACCGCGTATAGTGACTCGGATTATGGCGGCTGCAAGATGAACTACAAATCCACCTTAGCAGGTTGTCAATACTTTGGGAGAAGATAAGTCACGTGGCAGTGTAAGAAGCAGACATCAGTTGCGTTGTCAACTTGTGAAGCTGAATATGTTGCTGCGGCAAGCTGTTGTTCTCAAATCATCTGGATGCAACAGCAGATGCGAGACTACGGTTTAAAATTTTCTAACACCTCTATATTTGTTGATAATTCTACTGCAATAGCCGTTACTAAAAATCTTGTCCAACATCCTAAGACCAAACACATCGGCATAAAATATCACTTTATACGTGATTGTTTTGAAAAGAATCTAATCGATGTTGTTAAAATAAATACGGATTTTCAATGCGCTGACCTCTATACAAAAGCCTTTGATAAACCACGTTTTCTATATTTGTTAAAGGTCAACGGCGTTAAAAAGAAAAGTGATGTAATTCCAGACGATGAACAGGTCTCGTCCGATGCGTCAAGTCCATTTTCTTTTCCTTTCTTTATTTTCTTTTATTCTAGCTTATTTAATTTAATTTATTGGTTTCAATTCTTCGCCTATTAAAATCCTAAAAACACAACTCTTTTTCGGGTTTAGAATTTTAGGGGGAGAATATGTTAAGTTAGTATTAAAAAAACGAGGGAAGAGGACAGCTAGCTGATAGAAATGAGATCATAACTAAGATATCGATTCAACGACTATGGAAAATGGTAGTACACATGAACAAAGCATTTGGGACTTTAAAAGATTTAAATTGAATTAGATGCAAAATTCAAAATACAAGTCTGAGAAGTCTAAGCAAAAATAAAAGGAAACATGATAGTAAAACTAGCGACTACTAGGTAGTATGGAGAAAGTAGACCTAGAGGTTGCTAGACCATTAGATGATATGTCGGTAGATTCAACACGATAGATAAGTAGACCTCTTTGGTGATCTCAAGATCAAACTAAGTTGTTCAACAAGCTGGGTTATCATCTTATCCCTGGTTAACACAATCAACAAAGTTCCAATAAGGGGTGACGAGCAAAATAAACGCCACAAATGTGTGCGGATGACCAACATATGAGCAAAGCACATGATGACAAATGCAAAAATCAATTAAACTGATAACCTATGTTGTTGGTGAGATCTATGCAACAAATAAATTGCTCAAATAAGAAGATAGGTTATGTGCCTCTCTGCTGTGCGGTGACACTGACCTGAGGATAAACATAACCTATATATTCTAGAATTCATTGTTGTTTGCCGCCTCTCTATTGTGTGGTGGCACTGACCTGAGGCTTGGCTTCTCTTTGAAAGCTCTAAGAATAGTTTCTTCTTGTCAAAATACCCGTAGACCGCTCAAAAATCTTCTGAGGAATGTTTATTACCATATAAGCGTGGTATCCACAAATGCTTGTTGAACTAATTAAACCTTAAACAATCACCAATCTGTGTCAAATGTCTATGTATGGATTTAAGTGGACAAATATACTGACAATCATCATGGTTGAAATTCTTGAAAGTCCAAATCAAAGTGTGCGTCTTATAGTACTAGTATGATTTCCTAAATTTGCTAATGACTCTCGACGAAAACAAGAATCTAGCATCAAATGTTTTTAGTAACACGTCCTGAATGATTTGATTACATGTATGATTCCATAATGAATCATTTCTCTTATGGTCAAAATAACTTGAAGCTGTTTGTTCAAGAAATAAATCTGTTAGATTTCAATCTTAGGATTTTCACCTCACACAAAATCAAAATATGTCTTTATATTCCAGCAGTTTCTTTTGTTTAAGTTTGTCAATTTAGGTTAGATGTCGGATTATATCGTGGAATTCAATCTAGGATTCAATCACTTAAAAGGGTCACGTTTGAGGTGACCAAACGTGCTTTTAATATTAAATGGGTCACGTCTGAGGTGACAAAATGTGCTTTGTTTAAAAGGATCACGACTTAGGTGATCATAAGTTTTCAAAGTTAAAACGATCATGTCTGAGATGATCGTATGCTCAAAATGTTTATTCGATAGTCAAATGAGGTTAAATGTCAAATGGTCATAAAGTCAAACCATAAGTATGATCCATTCGCACGACTGGACCATGAGTATGGACCAGTCGTCCGATTGGACCATACTTATGCCTTAGACAACCAAATAAATCATGAGTATGAACCATTCACACGAATGGCTTACAAGATTGAGCTCGTCGCTCAAATGGAGTTGTGCGAATGAGTCAGTCGCCCGACTGAAACCCAGTCGGCCGACTGAATGTGATCGACTGAACCAATCGCACGACTGAGATCCAATCGCCCGATTGAAAAGAGCGAATGGGTCCAGTCCCCCAATTGATAAACTCATCAACCCCCCCCCATTCGCCCTAAAATCGCACAGCCTACCGTTACACTGCCAAAATTTCCTCTAACCGATTTTGACACCCTATTTCCCTATTCTGACGATCTCTGGTGTTTATACAGGTACATTGCGGTGCTATCTCACCAAATTTTGGTTGATTTGAGCCCTAATTTACAACATTCGGCCCTAACAAGAACCGAGAGTTAAATTGGACAAATAACCTAACTAAACTAAGTAAAATGTTGAAATCAAAGTTATTAGGTGCTAAGTTAGGTTATCGCGAGTCTAATAAACCAAAACACGATGTCTAATTTTAAGATTTGGTCAAAATTCGAATTTCAGTCGAACAAACAATGGGTCATGCGACTGGACACCAGGATGAACTACAATCGCCCGACTGAGCTAGTCGAATGACTCAGTCGGCCGAATTAATGACACGAATGAGCTCAGTCGGCCGACTGAACCAATCGTAGGCTTAGTCACCTGATTGAACTCAATCGCATGAATAGTCACCCGATTGTCTCCAGTCACATGTTAGGTCAAACGACTGAATCTAGTCGTATGGTTCAATCGCATGATTGAACCAGACTAATCTCAAACAGGTTAATTAGAAATGGTTTCTGTTGGGTGATGATCTAACTTGTATGCTCCTTGTGTTACAGATTGATGGCTGATAGGTGGATGATAAACCCCAAGCACAATATTTGTGCACATCTGGACACCACAACTCGGAACGCTACCGAGTTTGCTGGTATTATAGCTTTTCTACAGAGGTCACGGATCCACAAAGCCATATCTACACCGTGCACTCCCTATCGGTCTATACAGCAGGCCTTTTGGGAGGGGGCATCGGTTATCGTTCACATGAGCCCTACAGCATCCGGAGTACTATTTTCGGGAATGATATCGAGGTGACTGCTGCTGATATTCGTAGAGTGCTAGATTTGGGTGACTATGCAGATCACCTGACCAGACTACACCCTCTGACAGCGAGAGGGTGTTTCCTCAGGATTAAGTACTCTGGGGACATAAATGTAGGTGTGCTCAATAAGAGCAACCTATGTCCCAGTACAAGTACTTAGCACATGTCATACTTAAGTGCTTAGCTTCGAGGAGGGGTGGGTTTGATGATCTTTCAGACCAGATTCAGAATGCCTACATGGAACTGGTACTGAACAACCCCTTCAGCTTTGCGAGGATGATATTCTCATACTTGATTGAGAATCTGGAGGCTAAAGGCAAATAGGGTTTTTGCATGTACCCGAGGTTTCTCCAAATGATCATTGATGAGAAGCTGCCCTCTCTGCCTAAGGAGAGCCAGGATGCAGTGTCACTGGAGGTGATGGATGACACGACTCTAGGCCGCATGAAGGTCTATAGGGGAAAGTAGGTCAAATCCCCTGTTAAGAGACTGATCGGGCATCTGGCCCAGGTGGAGTACATGACGTCGGGAAGACAAAAGTGGCGCCACGAGGAGAGTGATTCAGATGTCGAGCAGATTGCTCTGCCATCTAATGACTCCGATAATGATAACGGAGACACGGGTGGAGATTCTGGCCCCGCTGTTTCTAGGGCCAGCCCTGCACATACTACATCTCCACCCCCTACTCATACTGATGCCACCACTGCCAACTTCTATCAGGACTTTTTCCCTCTTGATGAGGAGGAGGAGAGTGATGAGGAGCCTTTGATGAGGACTGTGGGCAGCAGGGTGGTTGCCACAGAGAGAGGTTTGCGGGCGGTTGGTGGACGCCCAGGGGAGTCCGGGGATGCTGTTGTTGATTCAGAACCCTCATATGCCCCAGACCCGCCCAACAGCCAAGGGGGAGCCTCAGTGCCTAGAGGCACAAGGAAGAAGAGGATGGCTCACCCCTATGGCAAGAAGGGGAAAAGACTGAAGTTTACCTTGATCTCATCTACCACCACAGCCACTACCTCAACCACACCTGCCATACCTGCCACCACTACCACCACCACTGCTACCACACACCTGCCACCACCACTACCACCTCACACACCACTCCACCACTTACCCACATCCCATCCACCACCACCACAGCTCACCACCACCACCCGCATCTATACCACCTCCCATATACACCACTGCCACCACCACCACCACTATCCACAAGCCGGACCATCATCCGACCCTATATTTCACACAGGTTCATCTCTACCTCCCATTTGGGTAAAGGAACCGTTGTCAGCACTCAAGCGTATGGTGTTGAAGCTGTTAGATGCTGATGAAGAAAAGACTGCCCAACTATGTCAGCTTGTGGAGCTAAACGCTACCCAAGCACAGCAGATCTCACAACAAGTTGAGCAAATTGCCCAACTCCAGGAGCAAAATATCCACTCAGCAAAGAGGATAGAGGAGTTGGACGCTTCTAACAAGACCATCATGCTCAAGCTCAAGGAATCAAAGGATGAGCCTCTCAAGATAAGAGAAGGAGATGATGATGATGATGATGATGATGATGATGGTGAAGATGATAAGAGTGATGATGATAAGACAGTGATAAAGAAGAGACAAGGGAAAGGCAGAACAGTGATGATGATAAAGAAGGAGATGCAGCTGTATCTACATCAACTAAAGGTCAAGAGAGATGTACAAAGAGAAATCAAGACCAATGAGCCTTATCTTCTGTCCCTCCTAGTGACACGCCGACTATTCAGGGAATAAGTAATGTTTAGATATTTATGTACTTGAAAACTTTGTAATTGAATTTTGGACTAATATTATATGTTTGAATGTTAATGTATATATATTTAATGATTAATGTCTTGATTACTTACTGATGTATGATATGTTTATATGTTTGAATCAAGCAGATCACACATCTCAACAAGATAAATATGACGTTTCTCCCCTTCAGTTGGTCAAGTCTCAACTCACAATGATACTTGATATGCAAGGGATAGTTAGGAGTTCTGTTGGTTATACTCATGAAGAAGGAGAAATAATCCACGACCTTACTGATGAGCAACTTGCTGAGATGTTCAGACTGAATCCCGATGAGATCGTGAAAGATGCTCCTGCAGTAGACATAGACAGTGACGCTGAGCTTAATGATGTCGATGAATCGAAATTGAAGACGTCACTACACAACATTATCCAGAGTATGCTGACAAGGAGGGAAATGTAGTCCCCAATCTGGGTGACTCCCTTATTAGTGATACTTTTGAAACTCTGGATAAAATGGAACAGGAGTCGGAGAAGAATAAAGAGCAAGCCCAAGCCTCAGACGCCGATGTCAATATCAGAAAGGCTGAATGGGCAGCTGTTTTGCAGAAATAAGAGCCCAGCACAGTGCTCCAAAGTTAAATGTCTACACCAAACTCTATAAAGTGAAAAAGCATCACAAGGTGTCAGGCAAAATTATAGCGTGGGCCTATTTTGAAGATCTTAACGTTGATGCTGTTAAAAGAGAGAAGGGGATCGAGTACTTCAGATTCCCACACGATCTAAAGACTCTTCCGGGTTTTGAGCTTAACTAGCTAGCAAAATTGAAGTTGCTATATGCTGACCCTCATAAGATGTTAGGCTAGTTTGAAGCTACTTTAAAGAGAGAGTACCACACCAGGTGGGTCAACTTCAAACCTCAATAACCAACAAGGTATATCAGAAGATCTGAAGTTGATGCCATAACTGGAAAACCAAAAATAGTGCTGAAGTGGAGTCCTCCATTCACGATGTCTAGAATCCATCTACGGGAAATGCCACAGGACTTCACTCCACACTTCAAGTGATGGTACTACGATTGGAGAACAGGCAAGGCGGTCATAGTGTTAAACAGAAATGGTAGTATGGAAACTATCAGGGTGTTTGACCCCATATGGCTCACTAACTTGTCGGCTGATGATGTTTACACCTTATACAAGTGGCCACCGTTCTATGACTCGCATGATATTGTACAAGCTCTCCATTTCCAGAATGTGATACGGCTCTGCTTTGCTTTTGAAATACATGCAGGAGTCACAAGAGAGGAGAAGTACAAGAAATATGAAGAGCTAATGAAGAATGTTAGACAATAGATTAAACTAGGTCCAAGGGGGAGTTTGTAGATACATATGTACCTAGTTTATGAGCTTAATGTAAAAGTCTTTCATGTCTTACATATATGTAAATGGATGGTTGAATAAAATACAATGTGTGGTTTATGCTTATAATGTTTAATACTTCATTGGTTATTGTGTATTAACGCTTATTGAACTAACTATATAGGTTTGTGGTTGTTTGAATAGATCTAAGTCAAATAATGATTGTGAAACATATTCAAACTTAATCATATGAAGTTCTCATGCGAATGGCCCATGCTAATAGACCAAACGCATGAACAACTTCATGCTAATGAACCAGTCGCACGACTGAACCAGGAGACTGGATCAATCACATGATTGTAACATGAGATTGACTCAGTCGCACGACTGAACACTCAATCGTGCGAATGGATCAACCGCATGACTCAATCGCACGACTGAACCGTGCTAATGGTTCAATCGCCCGAATGAGAAACCCTGACCTATAAATACTACTTAAATCATGGAAAAACATGACACTTCGAAAACCTACGTACTAAATCGTATCCTAGCCGTCTAGAGACTTCTAAGAACCTGTTCCAAGTTCATATATCGCACTAGATCGATTACCAATCCTTCTTAACGTTTAGATTCAATCTAAAATTGTTTCTACATGCGTTCTCATTGATTGGATCGCCAATCAAATAGGATTCCGTACTATTTGACTTGGTATACATGTATATCAGTTAGTATTTTGTTCAATACACGATCCTAACAAACCATCTGAAACTTCAATTCATTCGGAACACACACATACTCCATAATCAAGTACCATCATCTTCTTCGACCTGTAACTCGTTCGAAGCCCCCTTTTGTGTAACCTTGATTGCAATTAATAGAGGGCTTTCGATCATTACCTCCCTTAAAAGCTTTTCATATGATTAATTTCATTAAAACAACATCATCTTTGAGGATTTGATCCCGTTCATGTCGCGACTGTGCTCCCATTGTATGATCACCAAATTGATGTTAATCAGGTAATTAAACACATATCTATACCGATTTCACTTGGGGATTAAAAGCCCTAACGTTGATTTCATTATCATGTACAAATTGGTGTTCAATCGGATCAATTTTAATTCTAGGGTTTATGAGATTTGGGGATTTGTTTAAACTAAATGTTTTATATATTTAAAACCAAACAAAACACAGATATGGGCTCTAGCCCAATGGTAAACACACATGATATGCAGACGACCAACCCGGGTTCGAACCCGGCTTTTACCACTTTTGGTTTTAATTAGTTTTTTTTTACATTTTATAATTCACAAAATTATTGTAATACTATTAAATAAAAAAAAGATTATTTTGTTAACTAAAACATTTTAGAATTTATTAAGTTAATTTTAAAGGTTTTAAAATTTATAATTTTAAATTTAATTACTTTTTTTAAAGGATAACAAAGTATATGAAAACATTATTAATTCTTTTAAGTAATTTTAGTGTTATAATCTATTATAGCACAAACTTAGATTATTTCAAAACATATTAAATCTACATGTTAGAAATACTTTACATAATTGACTATTCAAGTAATTAAATATTTAACTATTTAAATTATTAATTATACAGTTATTCATAAATAGTTATTAGATTAATTATTTCTTTTCACACTTTATGCTTAATCTTTATTATATCAATTATAAAAAATTAAACTGTTTAATTTCATTATCATTCTCAATCTTAATTATTGATTTATTTCATCTTTATTGAATCAAAACATAATCAATTATATTATTTTTATCTACTTAATTATTAAAACCCCAATTTTAATTGAAACCCTAATCCATGTTTAGCCGTTAATGCTATCATTATTCTAATCCTTAAATACCAAACTTTAGGTTGAATCGTGAAGGAATCATTTGAACAATTTTAGTCTTTTAATATCATCTAAAGTTCATCGTATATGAAGTGAGTTTTCTATGTGAGTTTTTCATGTCATTTGTTACTTATTTCATACATGTTAGGGTGAAGCATATTAATCGTATAAATATACACTTGTAAATATTTTGATACTTGTAATACACGAGCAATTCGTTTATAATCTTGTCATGGTTATTTGAGATATTTGTGGGTCTTATATGATACTCATCTTGTAAAACAATTATTAACTTTTGCTATCCTAGCGATATCATAGATCTATGGGCTTAACAAGCCTATTTGGTGCTAAAACCGAGGTTATTGCCGCCTCCTGATGACGTATTCTTATTCATCATGGGAATCAAGTACACTTAGCTAATCATTATATCTTATAGTGGCCATCTTTTATCAAGGTTTGATTTTATCATTATGTTATCTATATTCTTGCATTATTTTTATCCTATGACATGAATTGCCTCTTAAAAGTTGCTTTTATATGTATGTAGAAATTAATGGGAAGTCACCAACATTATATGTTGACCGTATTTTTAACATGTTTTAGGATGCTTTGAGGACTTCTTTATGCTCATATAGGATTTGGAATTAGTATAATTGGATTTTTTATGTTGTTGTTTAAATATTTGTTGTATTGTAATGACGTAATTGTCTAGTATTATTTAATGAAAAATGACATTTAATATTATTTTAACTTATTTAATTCCATGAGCTATGAACAATCGTTTCACATTCGTCCGCCCCGGTGATTTCGTCGTCGGTCGGGGTCTGACATCAATAATTTCTTAAAATGAAAGTTTTAGAAATAATAAAAATGTTTTTATCAATAATCAAAGTAATTACACATACGTAATTCAGTTATATCTTATATCAAAATAACGTTTTTATAGTTCCTAACTTTTTATTAATGGGTTATTTGATTTTAATAATCTCAATTTTCATTTGTTGGTCGAGATTAATCACAACTCAAGAAATATTTATAGACATTCCTAACTTTGAACTTATTTTCCGTCAATGATCCTTTACTAACTAATAGTTAATCCTCGTTAGTTTTTTTTTGATGAAATGAGACCAACTTTAAGCCATTTTTCAACTTCAGTACCACCTAGTCTTAATTAGGTCCATTTTTCATTGTGTAACCTCCATCGTCACATTAAATCTACCTCCAACGAGTTCAGTGATTCAAATCATGAGGTGGAGATTGATGATTTTTTGGGTGCGAAAATTTCAAATTGACAGACCAATTGATAGATTTCAACTTTTTGTTTGGTTTTTGGCCACAAAAACAGTCCTCATTATCAAAAAACTAACGAGATTAACTCTTGGTTAGTAAGTGATCATTGTAAGAAAATAAACTTAAAATTGAGAGTATTTATAAACATTTATTGAGTTGTGATTAATCCCAGCTAATAAATAAAATTTGAGATTATTAAAATTCAATAACCCTTTATTAATTAATATTTAATATTTTTATTATTTAACTCGTATAATACACGGATTATACCCTAGTTTCTTATAAAATTCGTAAACTCCACAATGCTAGGTGGCAGATTCAATCCTTCACCTACGTAAAATTGGACACCGGCATAACGTGAAGTGTTTGCACTTTTATTCTCTAAAACAGTAAAGTTTGAAATCACACAAACACAATTAGATAAGGCATATATGTCAACGTAAACGTCTCAACGCGGATACTATGTCAAAGATTTCAGTTGTTCCAATTTTTTATAAGTTATGAATCATGAGCAAATCATCTACCACATTTATAAGTTATGACCAAGCCAACTAGATAAATATATGTTTTTTATTTCCATTTAATGAAAATAGTTTGTTGTTCTTGATTATGTAACTGTATAGCTTAAACAAGTTTTTTTTTAATTTCTTTGAACGGTGTGATACACAATTATTATAGTTAGATATCCATGTAACACTTAGGTCAAATAATACTAAATCTTTTTTAGATCCACTTTGTAAAAAAAACGTTGAAAACTAGTTAATTCGATCGTTACCAAAAAGTAGAAACAAAATTTATGGAATGGGCTGATTATTGGACTAGTGGATACTTTGATGGCTTCAAACATGATAACATGGACAGAAGTGGGGAACCAAACACCATTACATGATAATTAAAAAAAGACGGCAAACTGATAGGGCTTCAAGCTCTTAAATAACAGACGCCCAACACAAGTTTTCCTAAATTATTGTGTCGATAGTGCTTCAAAACTAGTTAACCCACTACCTTTGATTTAAAAGGTGTTTCAATGAAATGATTTTTGACTACGTGATATTTAGGTGACATTTTAACTAAACAACGACTAAGCATTTGAACTCCATTCATTGGCTAAGTTTATTGCCATGTGGGCACATGTTTACTACCTTATTAGTAAAAAATTTATGAATTTAGATTTGTATACTATTTCTTAGTTTATCTTGATATGATGTGCATATATGTCTTGACATCTTGTAAAGCATCATGGTAATATTTTGTCGACATCACAAGGTATAACAAAAATATATTATAAATAGTTGATCGCTAATACATAATATATTGCTTAGTTTTTCATTATGAGAAGGATTTGACTTTTCTGATCTATATTGATATCCTCACGGCTTGTAATTCATGGGATTGAAAGATTCATTGTCACTTTGAGCACACATAATCTTACTTGAGCTTTTCAAGTTATTTTCCATTATGTTCTACAACACCAACATGACATATTTACAAGGTGCACGAACAAAATTCATATTAACGTGACATATTTATTAGACTCCTGGTTTTTGTTCAATAAGATCCGCATGAGCTTGAGATTGACTTGTCATGGTAAAACATCTACTCATTTGCAACCTATATTAGACTGAAATAATCTATTGAGCACCCTACTGCTTTTGTTTTCATTTTTCAAAATCCCAATTGTATTAGATTCATTTAGCTTTGATAAAAGAATTATCCGAATTAGCTCAGGTTGAATACATTTGATAAAAGCTATTTTCATTTGTAACCCTAGTTTTAACAGATGCAATTGTCTCACTACATGCTTTTGAGTATATTATATTATTATGATAAATAACACAGAACATCTTAAAGCAAACAACTTAACCATACATAACTTGTTCATATGAAACTCATATGTCACAAATTATTTATTAATGCATTTATACATCACACATTTAGTATATATCCTTTATTTATTTATGACATTTAGACATGGTGACCACTGAACACTGATCGTGGCCCCTAGGAAGCCAATAAACTTAGCCAATAAATGGAGTTCGAATGACCACCCCATTAGAGTTCACCCACACCCACACACGGTCGCATCGAAACTCACCTGTAACAATATCCCTTCCGTCCACAACCACAATTGCATCGACCCTTGTATTCTCTCTCTCAATTGTACTAGCCGCTGCATCTCCTCTCACACCTACAAGCTCGGGCCATGAACTTTTTCCTGTGATATGGTCACTTAGTTAGTTCAAATAATATAAAATAACGTGAAGAAATAAGAAGACGGAAACTGAAAATACCTTCACAGGTGGTGGACATGGTGAATCGTGTATTGAAGAACATAAACTTTAAGGGGTATAAATAGAGTATGTGCATGTTATATGGTTGCGTTACGATATGTGCTTTCAACTTTGAGATTTTCAAAAATGTTCCCATTTGAGTTGTTGAATAGTAGAAAATTCTATAGTCAAAAGACTCAAATTTGCTCCTTTCGTTGAATTTTATTATTAAAAAAGTAAGATATACCGACCAACATCCGATGGTGACTTGGTAGATTAGGACATGCCCGTATTTGTTATTTGATCAATATAACTTCTGGTCATAGGCTTCTTAGGTATATTAAAAATATGGAGTGATCAAGGTATAAGAAATTAAACAAAATACATGAATCTTCAAGCCTATCATAATTTATCAAAAATAAAATAAATAAAATTATGTAAGGACACGCGTCATCTTCGACCTTCTTTATCATTTTATCATTATGCACATTATCATCATTATGCACATAAGGGAGGAGCCGTATGAGATGAAAATCTCATGTATGGATAGATCGAATCCGGGCATGTTAAACCTCTATCTAGACTAAAATCTATATTACCCCTAACCTAACTCAAATGTTAATGTTAAATGATCAAATAACTAACTGAATTCGATCAAGCTTTTATACAAAACTCAACAAAACAATTAATAAACTAATATTAATAATTACTATTTTTATTTAATCAAAATTAAATACTTCATTTTCCTATTTAATCTTGATTTGTACCTCCTTAGAAATGAATTCCCAACAAGACTCGTAACTATTCACTATAATTCTTGGACTAGACCCACTTCTTATTTGATTCGTCCTTGGAGGATCCCTTATGAGTTCATTGTTTCTTATTCTCGATTCGACCTCAAAATCAAACCTGAAACAAACAACCTTGATGTCTTGCTTTGACAGCTCGATATCGTTGTCACTCGAAACTGTTTGATCATCTCTACAGGCCTAAAAGAATCTCCGTTCAAATGTCGAACTCCACTAGAAAACTACTGTCTTGATCACCATTTCTCCCTTGACACTGGTCGTCCCGAACCACATATTGCAGCCACCAGAGCTCTTGGTTTTCTTTGCAATTCCATGGTGAACCAACGAAAAACATACAGGGCTTTAAAATAATATTATCGTCAAAAACCTTCTTTTATTCGATGAAATCCCAGTTCAACAGCAAGGTGATAGCGTGATCACATAGGCCTAATGATTCACACAAAGACATGATGCTTTCTTTTTCTCTACCAACTCACACAGAATCTTTGTTTTGATCACACAGATGACTTGTTCTCTTGGTCTTCATTTGACTCATTTAAAACCAGTCCTTTTGGTTCACTCAGAACCTTAGTTTCATAGCTCATACCGAGCAAGTATTTCCCACAGAGGACTTATTGTTGATGAGGTTACTACTAAGCCAATTCATGACAGTTATGAGGCGAATACTTGAAAAAGAGTATAAGCATTGAGGTTTGATTATGTAAATACAAGATAAAAACTTTAATATTGAAAAATATAAATATTCAAGAATTAAACATTTTCCAAGATATTAGGATTAAAGTTTTTAATATGTGAAGTGTGAGTGACGTGAGTATGCGAAGTGCAAAGTGAACCACCAAAATACCACACCGTGTCGATCCATCACTAACGGCGCACCCGTATGCAAAGGCGAGATTGGGTATTTGTCACTCTTGAGGTCTCCACTTGATTCTCCTTCTAAGAAAAACAATAATTAATGAAAGCTCTCACTTATATGCTTCTTAAATTTTATATGTGTTGAATTTGACAGTTTTATTTTTTTTTAAACACCGAACTTTTAGTATCACTATCTAATCCCTTTTAGTTTCGTTTTGGGCGAGTTTTTATTCGCTCTAAATTTCTCACATGATAGAACACAAACGTAATAAATAACAGATATTTTAAGAACAACTATTTATATTTATTTATGCACAAAGTTAGAAGAACACATTTTCCTATTTTATTAAAATTTCATTTTTAACAATTTTTCATCAAGCTGTCTTATAAAAGAATCAAATGGGTGATGTTGAGGTATGAGTAGCCACATTGAGAGGAGTTGCAAGAACAAAACAGGTTGAGTGAAAAAATATCATAGAACTTGAGGTGCAATATGAAACTATATAGAAGCATATCACAAATGTTAAATGAGCACTTTAATACTTTTATGCGCTAGGGATTATAAAAAAGTGCCACCGCCCAAAGTTTTCTAGCCACATAATTCTTGTCGTATTAACATATATTATATGATATTGTTGGAGACGAAATTATTATAGGGTTTGTGAATAGTTTTATTTAATGTATTTCTTATATATTTAGTTATACTTGTTATTATTTATGTAAAATGGCTTAATATTTTTATTTATTATTTATTTATTTATTTATTTATTTATTTATTTATTTATTTATTTATTTATTTATTTATTTATTTATTTTATTAGAAGTGATAATACGGTTGGTAATATATTCAACACCAGGTTTCATTAGTGATATGGTCATTAATTATCCGCCGGTAGTTATTGAGTATCTGTCAGTAATTTTCAATGGTGCTCTGCTCGTGACGATGTCATAACCTATCCTTTGGTGAAGCATCAATCGATTATTGGTGGATTATGTTAGAAAAATCTTTTCTCAGGTTTGGGTTTCTAACAAAATTACACTTACGAATGAGCAAGGGATTTTGTTTGTGGTGAAACCCAAGTTTTTGTGTGTTTCTTTATACTATAAAAGGTGCCCATGTGGCACGTGTTTTTAATTATTTTTATTTTTGTAGTATTTTAAAAGTCTGTTATATTTTTCTAAGTTAATATTTAAAACACTAAATAAATAAGTTTTGGATGACGACTTGTATATTTATGTATTAACTTATTGTACACCATAAAATACAAATCAGTGTAGCAAAAAAATTACACGTACCAAAATATTTAAAAAATACACAGGTTATAATTGTAATATCAAAAGTTTTTAAAATTGATAAATTAGAAAATATAACTAAAGTTCGATGATGTTGCTAAATTAAATAATAACAATACCCGATAACCAATTAATGTGAATCATTTAAAGCATTCATCAAATAAACCCGTTTGTTATTCAGTAAATCTCCATTAGCTCACTAAATAATAAGACACTCTTGCTATATTTCAATTTAAACAATCTAGACTTTAATCAGATAACTATTACAGTGTTAGGGGTGTAAACAAATCACGTCGTCTCATTAACTACTCAAGATCAAATGATTGACTAACAAAAAGCTCAAATCGACCGAGGATAGACGTGCTCGAGCCAAGCTTGAATTCATATTATGACTCATTTAATAATAAACTCAAGTTAGCTATTGATGTTACACAAGCCTTTTTAATATATTACAAAAAAAAGTTATAAACTATTAAAGAAAGATTTTTTAAAACTTTTCAAAATAGTTTTATATTATATTTATAAAAAGTTATGTTTTTTACAGATAGTGTTTTTGAATATCTTTTAAAAATATTTTTTTAAATAAAGATTTTCTTCGGGTAAATATGACCACTTTTAAATATATTATTTGAGGAAATATATTATTTGAGGGGTAAGATATGACAAGTAATAAAAGGGAGTATGCATAGCCTAACCTATTTAGTATTGTATTCAAACAATTAATTTTTTTATGAAATATAAGATTTGTTGAATTAATATAATATTTTATTATTGAAAACACAAAATTTCAAAATACTTATACTATGGTTCTTTTTAAATTTTTTAGCCGAATTATATGAGGCATTATGTCAACCTCCACGTGGATATTACGTCAAAGATATCACGTACTCCGATATTATGACCAAATCAATCTCCACACACATGCAACATATCAAATGAGGAAAGTTAGTGTTTTCAACTCTAACTTTTTTACCAACATTCCAATTTCACTAACTACATTTGAAAGTTCTCACTTCTTAATTCTCTAATGCTCACTCTAATTTCAAGCTAAATATATAAATCCAAGTTTCTTTGGTAATACCAAGAGGCAACAAACAAAAACAATTAAAAAGGTACAATTTACAAAATTAATGATTTTATGTGTTTCTAGATTACAATGACGTTTTTAACACGAATAAATATACAGGATGGTATCCTTTCACCGCATTTTATGATATTAGTTATGATATGATATGATATAAATCGAGATTGAGTTGCTCGACATAGTTATAACCCTAAGTTGAACTGATCTATTTGAATCTACACCATAACATTGAGGAGGTAATATGTTAACTAAAATCGTAAACTTTAACACGTATAACTTAATAAATACACTACCTATAGACATGAAATTACATGTTTTATTTATTAACGATTTCATACAGCATACATAATCATACATCATAAATTTCTTAACATGAAATAGTGGAGTAACATCTATAAGAAGTGCATATATAAATTGCTTATTTATAAAGCTTTAACGTGGTGACTCATTTGCTCATCACTAAGCTTAGCCAATTGAAGGACGGCTAATGACCACCCCATTAGTGTTCACCCACACCCATACACGGTCGCATCGAAAATCAAGTGGGACATTCGTCCCTTCCAAGACGACAATAGCATCGACCCGTGGATTCTCTCTTTCAATTGTAACAGCCGCTGCGTCTCCCCTCACGCCTATAAGCTCAGGCCATGAACTCTTTCCTGTAGTATTGTCAATAAGTTAGTTCAAATGATATAAAATAACTTTCAAATATTAGAAGAGAGAAATTAGATTGTACCTTCACATGTGCTCGTCATTATGTATTTTGTATTGAAAAGCGTAGAGTTTATGGGGTATAAATAGTGTGTGGATTATACAGTTTCATTACGAAATAAGCTTCAATCTTTTAGCTTTTTCAAATGTTTCCATTTGAGTTGTTAATAGTGGAAATTTCTTTGGTCAAAAAATTCAAATTTGCTTCTTTTGTTGAATTTCAATTTAAATAAAAAGTAAGACAAATTGAACAACATATATTGACTTTGTAAATTAGGGCGTGCATGTTATCATTTAGTGATTCCGGCTTTATTAATCAGAAACATTTGAGTACGTATATTTAAAAAATATTTTATTTTTCAACACGTTAAATTATCAGTTGCGTTACGAAATGAGCTTCAAACTTATAGCATTTTCAAATGTTTCCATTTGGGTTGTTAATAGTGGAAATTTCTTTTGTCAAAAAATTCAAATTAGCTTCTTTTGTTGAATTTTAATTTAAATAAAAAGTAAGACAAACTGAACAACATGTATTGACTTTGTAAATTAGGCATGCATGTTATCATTTAGTGATTCCGACTTTATTAATCAGAAAAGATTGAGTATGTATATTTAAAAAATATTTTAATTTTCAACACATTATATTATCAAATAAAAAAATTATGCAGACACACACATATTATTCTCTATTTACGACAAAAATATACATTTCAAGTTTTCTAACCATTTGGCCGAATAGATGTATGAAATGTTAGGGATACTACTGTTTCTCAAGTTTTGTTGAATAATCATCATAAACTAGTGACAAATACAATGTTTGGAATGTTGTGCAATCATTTGCAGCAAAGATAACCATTTTCTAAGAGGGAATAAAATCATAAATTTTAATGACCGAGCGGTAGTTTCATGGTTTTGTAAATAGAAGGTCATGAGTTTGAGTCTCGCTCAAGACACAAATGCTTTGGGCTGAGTATGAGAGTTTTTTTTTTTTGGTTTTCTCATAATGAGGTTGAAGGTTTTGTCCAGAATAAGAAATAGATCGTATTATTCCCCTTCAAAAGTAGTATGTAACAATGATTATTTGTGGTATAATTGATGGATGAGATACAAGGTAAAGGGTTTCCCAACTTCCCTTGATAAATTCCGTCTTTTAGTATAAGAAATCAAGATTATACGAAAAATCTGGTTTTTATTATAACAAATTACCATTATGATCCTACTAGAATGTTGTGCTTTTACAAACAATGTTTTTGTCGAAACTTACTCTCGAAAGCCATCACCAATGAGATTCCGTTAGTATTCTTCCTTTCGAAAATGGTTGTGTATAATACAATTTCTGATATATTGTCGTCCTGAGTTTGTGATGAATCACCTACGAACACATTACCATGGTCTCTTCTTCAGCCAAGTTCATATTTCTTACAGCTAAGCTTCGTATTGTCAACAGATTGCCAATTAACATGTTACAAATGTAACCAAGGACATATTCTCTTGTTATTGTATTATTTAAATAAAATTTAGAGTTAATTACGCAAATGGTCCCTGTGGTTTACCCAAAGTAACAGGTTTGGGTACTAAGGGTTTTTTATAACAGGTTGGGGTATTGTGTTTACTTTTTTGTAACATCATAAGGTATTAATGCTAACGGTCGTTAGATTTTAACTGAGAACACCCTCACGTGCAAAAAACGTTAGGGTATTATTGTTATTTTTTGAAAATATCCATATTTATTCGCCTTTCTTCTACTACGAACCCATTGTTTCTTTCACCTTCCTCCTTCAAAATTATCTTCATCTGCTACAATGGTGGTCTGTAAATGTGGTAGACCTGCAACAATTCAAACTTCATGAACAAACACTAATCCAAGACGACGATTTTATACTTGTCCCCAATTTGTAAGTTTCTAAACCCTAATTTAATTTTTGGTTAGTTTCATTGTTACTCATGCTCTTATTATTTTTGTTTCAACGATCAATGTGTAAATTCTTTGTTTGGGTTGACCCCCCATGTGTGATCGAGCAAATCAAATCATTCCTGGTCGACTGAGTTTCAAAAAGAACCTTGAAAACGAAATGGTAAAGCTCAAAGCCGATTGTCACAGGAGGGATCTGTGTTTACTAATTAGTTGGGTTCTGTTTATTGGGTTTGTTGGTTTTGTAATTCTTGTTATTTAGTTTATCGGGTTCTATTTGTAGGGTTTGTTGGATTTGATTAGTAGGAGTGTTTTGTAAGTGTTGTTACCCTGTTTTGGGATTGAATTGTAGTGGCTTTGTTGTAATGAAATAGTATGCAAGCTTATCTTCTAAATACTGTTTATTTGTTTTGGGTATGAATTCTAAGTACTACCTGAGTTACCTAATTAATCAAAATAGTACAAATGGATAAAACATACATGGTATATAATTAACATACTTCATTCATTGATGTCCATTACCAAAACATACAATAGCCACCCATATTGTGCAGTTAACATTCAAGTCACTTTCTGAACTTACCAAAACAAACAAAAGTTTAACTACATTTGACTGACTGCCTAAACTTACATAAACACACATCATTAATACACATAATAATGACCAGAACCTGATGCTTCCCCTTGTCCAACACATGTTTTTTTGTTGTGTCCCTTCTTGCCACATTTTCCACAAGTCACTGTCTTCCATTTCCTGCTGAGCTTTCCACCTTTGACCATGTTATCATTTTTCTCCATAGCATCCTCTTTCCTCATCTTTCTTGGCCTGCCTATTGGTTTATGATGCTTTGGTGCTATGAGCTTTGTAGGGCACCCTGATCTTGGCCACATGCTTCTACCATTGATGGGTCCTACTTTGTGTGAGTAAACCTCTTTCCATGTGGATAACCAGTAGCAAGAATCAACCCATTTCTCTGGAATATCCACCTCAACCCCCTTTAGAGACATGTCCCAGTTGGTGGCAACAAAATGCTTACAAGGAATTCCTATTAGTTCCCATCTCCTACATGAGCAAGCCTTCTCAATCACATCAATAACATATTGTTCCCCATTGAAACATGTAACTTGGAATTTTGGACCCCCATTCCACTAAATAGTTAAGTTGGAAGCTTCCTTTCTGATGATCTCAAACTTTTTTGTTACATTAGGAGTCAACAACCCATCACTCTTCTCTATAACTCTGCACACATTCACTATCCTCCTCATTAGGTATTCCCTCACAAATTCTAGGGCTGTGATAATAGGCTTATCTCTTCCATCAACTAATCTTGAGTTTAATACCTCACACATATTGTTTAGAAGGACATCTATTTTTTCTCTACCTGTGAAACATTATATATAAAACTTATAGTTAAATACAAGAAAACTTTGTCAAATAAATACAAATATGACTAACCTGTGAAATGACTTCTAGCCCAGTGAATATGTGCTATTTCTTTCAACCACTTGTATGCATCAGGATTCATTAATCAGGATTCATTAATCAGGATTCATTAATCAGGATTCATTAATCAGGATTCATTAATCAGGATTCATGTTCTGATGTATATATCTAAGACAATATCTGTGCTCAGCATTAGGGAATACCTCTTCAATGGATGGGATGATCCCCTTTTGTCTATCTAAAATAAATATGTAATTACACCTATCATGTAACTCCAAATCATCTTTAATATTATCTAAAAACCATGTCCAAGATTGCCTTGTCTCTGCCTCAACCACTCCATATGCCAATGGATAGATTCCATTATTGGGATCCATGCCCACAGCAGTCAATAACTGACCTGGGTATGGTCCCTTCATGAAAGCACCATCTAATCCAATTATCTCCCTTTTACAAGCTTTGAAACCTTCTTTTAATGGACCCAAACATATGTACACTCTTTTGAACACCCTGGTCTCTGAAGCTGAGTTTGGCTTTTGTTCAACATGAACTTTAACAGTTGTGTTAAGGTTTGTTCTTTGCAATTCTAGAAGGTAATCTCTTAACATATTGTATTGTTTACTGTAGTCACCCATTAGCTGCTGTGAAGCTTGTGTCTTAGCCCTAAATGCCTTCATCTTAGATACTCCCATGTCATACTTTCTTTGCAGTTGTTCTTGTATAGCCTTGATGGGTATGTTAGGGTTTGACTGTACCTCCATTTGGATCTCCTTAGAAAGCCAATCTGAAGTAAATGCCTTCAAAGATCTACTTTGAAGGCACCTATGTTGTGGATTGTATGTTTTAACTACCCATGTTGGCTCATCTTTTAGTCTTGTAACATACAGAACCCATGGACATTTATTTGGTTTTTCTAGGATTTGTCTACCCCTATCTTTTTGACTATTTCTCTCTGGACCCACCTTTGACCCAACCATTTTTGACTGACTTCTTTTCTTTGACTAACTTGTGTCTTCTCTTTGACTTGGGCCTTCATCAGGGCTTTTCTCAAAATGTGGAATTGGGCCATTACAAACTACCCTAACCCTGTCTTGGTCATTTCTATAAAATCCTATTTCCCTTCTAGATTCTATAGCGTGCCTTTTAATGAGGTCCTTCACTTCTGCATTATCCCCAAACTGTTGACCAACATAAAATTTGCAACCTTGTTGTTCTTTTCTAAGTTTTCTAAGTGTTTTCCTCCTTAACTTCTCAATTCCTCCATCCTCATCTGATGATGATGTCCCAAATGAATCATTACTCAAATAGTCTTCTACATCAAAGTTCATATCTTCTACACCCTCATCTGTTTCAATAGTAAAGTTCATATTGAATATGTTCATATCAACTTCAACCTTATCAACCTTGTTTGCTTCATCTACAATTTCATCTATACTTTCATCTTCATTACCAGATTCTTGGTTATCATCTCTCAGATGTTCTTGTTCCATAGGACCATGTTCTATACCTTTCTTAAGTTGTTCCATAGGGTCATGTTCTAATGGGTCCCATAAATCATCAAAATTAAGGTCATTAGTCCAATGCCTTTCTTCCATATTGACATCTACATTGACCTCTGCATTTATATTATGATTATCTTGTTCTACATTGCCCTCTACATTTGCATTATGATCATCTTGTTCCACATTTCCCTCTTCATTTGCATTATGATCATCTTGTTCCACATTGCCCTCTACATTTGCATTATGATCATCTTGTTCCACATTGCCCTCTGCATTTGTATTATGATCATCTTGTTCTACATTGCCCTCTGCATTTGCATTATGATCATCTTGTTCCATATTGCCTTCTGCATTTGCATTATGATCATCTTGTTCCACATTGCCCTCTGCATTTGCACTATGATCATCTTGTTCCACATTGCCCTCTGCATTTGCATTATGATCATCTTGTTCCACACTGCCCTCTGCATTTGCATTATGATCATCTTGTTCCACATTTCCCTCTGCATTAACATCATGATCATCTTGTTCCACGTTGCCCTCTGCATTAACATCATGACTATCTACCCACTCTAAGAGTAATCTCTTTGGCACTGGTCTTTGTGATGTATCCTCTTCAATTTCTGTTATTACTAGCTTAGGCTTGGTTGGAGATACAAAATAAGTAAGTAAACGTGTTTTACCATGTTCAATGTACACTGAAATACACTTCGTATCTTGCAAGTGTTTTAACATACCAATAACATCACTGTCATTTCCTAAAGCCCTCAAACCAAAATCTAAGTTACTACCAGGCACTAGATAGTGATAATAGTACACTGCTTTTCTTTTATAACCTAGCTCCTCCACAATCGCATTAAGCTGATGCACACTAAACTTATTCATATTTAACAAATCAGCCTAAATTACCTTACCCCTTACATAAACCCTATGGTGATCGACGATACCAAACTCTCCCCCATGGTGAATCTTCATAGGAAAGTATTTTTCATAATGACCTGAATCAACACAATTATATAAAACACATTAGCATATGTTCATAACCTCGTAATAGAAAGTTGCGTTTTTTTGAAGATTTTAATGTGATCAAACCACAAACCGTATATAACTTCATAGTCGAAATCTTTAAATTCCTTCCTCAATACACTCTTCATTACTGAAAATCGGGAGTTTGAAAAACCCTAATTGTTGGGAGGATGAATTGATGTGTGAAGAAGTTGAAGAAACTGAGAATCGGGAGTCTGTTACCGTCTAATAAGCGCCAATAATACCCTCACGTTGAAATGACAATAATACCCTCATGTTTTTTGCACGTGAGGGTGTTCTCAGTTAAAATCTAACGACCGTTAGCACTAATACCTTAAAATGTTACAAAAAAATAAACACAATACCCCTAACTTGTTACAAAAAACCCTTAGTATCCAAACCTGTTACTTTGGGTAAACCACAGGGACCATTTGCGTAATTAACTCTAAAATTTAGTTTAATTACGCATATGCGTTATGTGCAAAGCAACATCTTTGAACAATTGTAACACCCTAATCCAGATAGAGTTCATGACATATTAATTGCATACAATGATTAAACTTAAAACATTCAACCTCTAAGTCTTTCTTTTACACTCCTAATCGAAAGAAACAAAATTGTGTTAATTATTCAAATACTACAATAATTCATTAAAATCCTTGACTTCAACTCCTAGAATTCATTTTAGGTTTATTCTCACATGTGTTTTCGAGAGAAAATATGTCACACCCTTAAAATATTAATGCAATATATTAAAGGGTAAAATGGGGTTATATACGCCAAAACATTGAAGTTTAAGAATGAACGAGGAATTTTGACTCGCGATGCGGCGGAGTCATACAATGACGACGTTCATTACATACATTACACTAACATGATTAAGTAAATAAAAGACTCGTCTAAATATGGTGCTTTTTGAATATGAAGATCGAAACATAAATAAAAACAGTATTATAATTCACACATTGCAGCCTAATAATTTAAGAAATATAATTCAAACCCATGTTATTATCTCTATTGAAGCACCTAACCAGACTACAAAACTCCTAAAAAGTCCCAAAAAGTAAGGAAACAAAAACCTACTAAAATAACAACTCAAAAACGTAAACCCCAAAATTCATAAAGATATAGAACTAAAAACCGTAGGAGACCGTTTATATAAAATAAACATTCAAACAATTTTATTAATATAATCAATAGAAGGGAACATAAATAAACGATTATAAATTCTTTTACAATGGATAATTTACAGAAAAAGAAGAAACGGAAATGTAAAAGCTGAGGATCGTGTTTAACACGAGGACCTTAAAACAAATTCTGAGCCTCCCAGGAGAACTCGTTTTGTTTCCCAGGGTACAACAGCCGAAGCAGTTTGTACTGTCGGGGTTGATCTAGAACCCAAACTTGTTTGAAGAAAAGAATCCAGAGAGATAGAGAACCTAATTTGTTGCAGGTTTTGGAGTTGTGTTGGTGTATCTTTCTACTGAGCCACACTCGGTATTTATAGTGGAATTCGAATCATAACAACCACCCAGCCATTAATTCGAAATCGTAACTGCTCATTTAATTCGTCAGTAATAGTCGTCGATTTCAGTTAACGTGTAACTGAAACTGTTACGAGTCACAACTCGGACCTCGCACCAAGGTCAGTCGCTCCTGACCAGACCCTCGAACCAACCTTCAAAAATACTAAGGCGGCTTTCAAGCGGCTCGCGGTGATGCGAGTGCGCCATCAAAGCACCACATTGCGCCCACATGCCCACGCCGCGCGCGCGTGTACGAGTGCGAGTGTGAGTTAAGGGTGCTTTGCACCCTTCGCGAATCCACTTAGTGTGACACCTTAGGAAACAATATAGATAAGATGTTATAGAATATAAACTATTTTATCTTTTTTCTCTCCTCCAATGTAAGACGACTTCCCACACTATTAATTCCTAATGTTATTAACCACGTTAATTTTCATTCAACACATTAATTTATTGATTAAATATTAATAACCGTATTAATATTATCAATAAATTTCCAAAAAACAATCAGTTGATATGAGTATTGAGTTATTCAACTTCATTGCAAGAATGCCACCATCTTTTAGAAAGATCTTAAATATGTAAAAGAAAAGGTAAAATTTTTGAAGGAGCTATATATATTACCCAGTTCAAAGCAATAAACTCCAAGGAAAATCCCATTTCAAATTCTGTTAGGAATATTTTTGTAACAACAAACCCAACACTGTCAATCATTTATCATAAATCCTTGAGAGTTTGATACTTATAATAACAATAAATATACGATAATGTAGGAGAAGAGTGGTTTGAGATTATTCAAATTCAACCCAACATTAATAAATAATAAACTCATTTTAGCTCCAACTCATGTTGTTTGATGACAATTAAAGTTTTTTCCTAAACAAATATCCACCTTCCTTCTTCAACAAAGAGGGTAAATTGGATCTTGACTAAGAACACCGCCGAAATCGCCACTGTTCAACCCTCTTGTGGAGGACCGGCGGTAATGAGGTTTGAGCAGAGAGAGACAATACATTGGCTTAAAGGAGTGAGAAGAAAGGAGTGGGCATTAAGTTGTTGTACTTTGAGTAATAGGCCTAGTTTCAGAAACAAGCATAAGGTAGTAGGTGCCTTAGAAGAGAAAGAGATGGTGATCTAGAGATATGAGTAGTCACATGAGGACGAGTTGCAGGTACAACAAGAGGTTGAGTGAAAGCATGTCATAAACCTTGAGGCGCAACATGTACCTAAAGAGAAGTATTTCACACATGCTAGAAGGCAAGTTAGCCATGAAGAATCAGATGAGCAGCAGTTTAGTGCTTTTATGTGCTAGGGATAAGAAATAATGCTGCAATACCAATTCTTTAATCCAATAAAATTACACTGATGGATGAGCAAATGACTTTGTCGGTGTGACAACCCTCTAAGTTTTTTTTGTGTTTCCTTTATCCAACAAATAAAATTATGATGTTTTATGCTTGGACATTGGTTATCCTATGTTTTTATTTTGGAAAACTTGGACGACATTTACTATTGTATTCAAAGATTTTGAATTTACGGAATATATTTTATTATCGAAAACATTAATTTTTAAGTACTTAAGTCTTAAACCATGGATTTTTGTATAAAATTTTTTTAATGCTAGAATGAGATGAGGCATTATGACAACATCCACGTGAATATTATGTCAAAGATATCACATGAAATAATATCATGACCATATCAATTTTCCCCACGTGTAACAAATTGAATGTGCAGAATATATGTTTTGCTTTGGTAAAATCACGTCTCGGAAAGCTCACGATTGATTTGCATCACACAATTAGTTAAACTCATTTACAACCTAATTTGAATTAATGCAATATTACGAGCAACTTATAATTAATTAAAATTTCTCCGGCACTTCATTTCTAGAAATAAAATGAATGTTCTCTCGATCAACATTTCAATTTTAAAAAATATAAACTTCTCACTTCTTCATTCTCCAATGTTCGGTCCAATTTCAAGCTAAATATATTAATCCAAGTTTGTTCGGTAATAACAAGATGCAAAAACAAAAACAAATATAAGTAAAAAATAGGTAATCTAAGCTTGAGCTATTAGTTGTTAAAATTGTTATTAAGTTACTAATTACTACTCATATTAACAAATATAAATAAAATGAGTCAATGGAGCATATAACATATATGAATTTAAGTGCGTCTAGGTTATGATGACGTCTAATTGAATGTACACTACAACTTTGAGAATGTAATATGTTAAATAAAACCGTCCATTTTAGCACATATAACTTAACAAATGCACTACCTATAGACACTGAATTACATGTTTTATTTATTAATAATTTTATACATCATACATGATCATACATCATAAATTTCTTAACATAAAAAGAGTATAGTAAAATCTATAAGAAGTAAATATGTAATTTATTTATTTATAAAGCTTTGATGTGGTGACTCATCTACTGACCCTTAGTTCATCACTAAGCTTAGCCAATGGAAGGACGGCTAACAACCACCCATTAGCATTCACTATAATATTTCGTATTTTTGTTAACTAAAATTTAACTTTGTTTATTTTTATAAGGGTCATTATTGTCAATTATGAAACTCGTGCTTATTCTTTTTAATTGTCATTAAATTTTTATTTATAAAAGTTCAAAATAAAAATATTAAATAATAACAATTATAATAATAGTAATAATAATAATAATAATATTGATAATAATAAATATTTAAAGTTACTAATTCTTAAAAAGGCTTGAACTTAAAGTTAAAGTTAAGCCAATGGGGTGTTTGGTCATTTTGGAAACTATAAAAGAAAGATAAGTGCATAAAATAATAACAACTCAAAGTTCGAGGGGCCAAAGTGTAATTTTGTAAATCCAACTCCCCTCTCCCCGTTTTTCCGGCCGCCGGCCGGCCAAGCCCGGCGCGGCGCCAGCGAGGTCCCAAGATCCACTAAACATTAGCATTTTGTACCCAAATAATCTCAATCGCTTTGTTATCATGATTCGAAACCCATTATGAACTTTAAACGCATTTAAACGTCAGTTACAAACATAATCGATCGAGTAACCGGCAATCCATAATCACCGAACCATTCAACATCTAAAATATAACATCCTGTATATTTATGGCTTTAATTATTTATTTATTTTTGTGTGGCCTCTTAGTAAAAGTTTTAACAATGATGACAATGTTAATAATAATAATAAAAATAATAATAATAATAATAATAATAATAATAATAATAACCTTAAAAGTAACAATAATAATTATTACAATAATAATAGCAAATAATAATAATAATAATAATTATAATAATAATAATAATAACAATAATAATAATAATAATAATAATAATTATAGTATAATAATAACACTAATAAATGTAATAATAATAAATTTCTTTAAAACTTAAAGTTCAGGGGGTGTTTTGTAATTTATTAAACTTAAAAAAAACAAAGTTTTGATCAATTTAAACAACAGCCCAAACTTCAGGGGCTGAAAATGTAAATTAATGTATTTCTTTCTTTCTTTCCCGGCGACCTTGGCCGGAGCTCCGACCGAGCTCCGGCAAGGTCCCAAATCGCCTACTTTGTTGCAATTCGACCCAATTAAACCGCACAACCCCCTCGGCCCTGCGAATCGAACTCGAACCCTATCCTAATTCGAGTTCCCACTCGGGCAAACTTCCCAAATCAAGCTGAGGCTAACCGTGTAAAAATCCGAATTCAAAGCCTGTCAAATTTGAATTTCCAAACAAATTAATTGTCCCCAAACTTAACACGCGGCTTAATTAACCAGTTTATCGATCAAGATTGCACAATAACAACTCGAATCTTTTAATTTTGGTAAACTTTATACGCGGTTTCAAACCGAGAGTGATAAGCTCGAAACCATAGAATCGAAGCTATATAATGGGGTTTACTGATTCATTTTGAAGTTCTTAAACTCCCTAAACCCTCAATTGCGCAGAATAATCACTCAATCGGAAAACCCCAATTCAAGAACACCCGAAGCTCAACTCGAACTCGAAAACCCTCAAATCCTCACCAAAACAGGTAATTAAAACCTGTAGTCTACTCGTTTTAGTCCAAGGTTCAAAAGCCCTATGATGATTCGGGTGATTAACACCGAATCGAGGGCCGATTGTGGATCGGATGAACCTAGGGTTCATCAGATTTGGGGAAAATCGGAGAAACTTGTTTAAAATTAAAACAAACCGAAGTGAACCAAGGCCACAGCCTTGATTCACTGGTTCCCGCACCCCATTTCCCCAAGGGAGACCCGGGTTCGACCCCGGGCAACCCCCTTTCCCTCTTTTTTTTTTCTCTCTGTTTTGTTTTCTTTTTCTTTTCTTTTCTGTTTTTCTTTCTTTTATTATGTATTTCTTTTAATATTTTAATTCTGAAAAATTTCTAAGAAATTTATTTTTTTCAGAATTTATTTAATCATTTTTGTATTCTTTTATTAAATCAAAGGTTTATGAATATGTTTAAATTTAAAATACATTGTGGTATTTTTTTTCCTTATTTTAAATTATTTAAAATAATGTTGTTATGTGAAAAGATAATACTTGTGTAAAAATATTTTAGACATATGCATGTATATATATATATATTATATATATATATATACATGTATATATTGGCAAACAATTTGAATAATTTCTTATTCTTACCTATATACATATATTGTAAAATATATGTATGTATATATATGCATGTATATATATTGTCAAACAATTAGAATGATTAATTACTTATACATATATACTTATATTTATATAAACATATCAAAGTAAGTATACATATATATATATATATATATATATATATATTTATTTATTTATTTATTTCTTGACTTATTACAATCAATACAACCTTCATAAATCGGTTTAATGTGCGATTAGTTTTCTTTATTTATATTAGCCTTTCTCTTTCGCGCAATAAATCTAATTATCATTTCGTTCCATTAACCTGATTCACATTAATAACACGAAATAAATAGATGTCAACCTCTATTCAATCCATAATTAAGAACCTTTAAACAAAATAATTAATCATCAAACCGATTATAACGCGTTACCTTATTTTTATTTAGGTGCCTTGTGACATTGTGTTGGAAACCTTATTCGTGGTTATTCATATTTCACTTTCAAGCCTTCTTATTATCATGTGAGTTCTTATGCCCCATTTTACATATATTTTACACCTTTCGGGGTGAAACATGTTGGTTATACAAACATACTCATACACGCTTTGATACTTATTACGCACGTGCAATTCTTTACATAGTCATGGTTATTTGAATAGGTTAAGTTGTATATGGGATGTGGCATACGTGTGCAATCATTAACTATAACTAGCCTGGCGAAGTCTTAGATCTTTGGGCCTGACAAGCCTATTTGGTGCTAAAGCCAAGGGATTGCCAGCTCCTAGGAGCCGTATGCTTGTGAACTAGGGAACCAAATACACTTAGCTAATCATGCTTATTCATATTATTCAGTCAAGGTTTGATTGTAACTATGCATGTTCTATATACTTACTATCTTGTGACCATTGACTAGAATTGCCACATTCTTTCTCATGATATATACTTATTGTATTTTAAAACCATGAGAACTCACCAACTTGCTAGTTGACTTTACTTTCAACATGTTTCAGGTAATGTGCAAGTTTAATGATGACTGAAGAAACGCTTAAGCTTAGGATATGGACCTAGACTTAAATGAACATTTGGATTCCTATTTTTGTTTATTTATTTTTCTTGTAAGGCGTGGATGTATGTGATGTTTCAAAACAATTGATTAATGGCATTTATATTTTAACATAGTGTTATGTGGCTGTGAACAATCTTAACCCTCACACTTCGACGTTTCCGCCGTCATGGTTGGGGTGTGACAGATTGGTATCAGAGCCCATAACTATAGGGAACTAGGTTATTAGAAATGGTGACCTAGACTATAGTTTATGCATGATCCTTATAGGATGGTATTCTTATGAATACATACATATTGTTTTGCATGCTGCCTAACGCTATGCCTTATGTGCAATGTGATGCCTTAGTATAGGTGCCTCTTTGCATAAATACGTATTGTTACCCGTCTCCTCTAGACTTATCTTAAACATTGATTCTCCCCGACAACTACTACTCCTTAAATCTTTCTTCATCTCAAAGTGGAACTTATTGATAGAAATCTCTTAGACTTAAGCTCTAATCCTATAAATATCTCATCAAGATTTTTGATCCCATGAACCATAGAACTAGTGTGGTACGTAGACACCTATATCTTGGTTTTCTTGGCAAAAGGCCCTCGGGCTAAGGTAAGCATTTCGTATAAATCCTACGGGACCAGTCATGCTTACCTGGGGATTTTCGGGATGAGTGATAAACTATGGCCAACATACACCAGTTTCTGAGGCGAATGGGTCAATTCATCTTGACGTGTCAACGTTTCCAAATGGTGATGCGTCATCAAATGGAATCATTCCGTATAACCCATGATTCTTACTTTATTGTCCATCCTTATTACCCTTTTAACCGATCCTAATCCAATTTATATTTTTCCAGCATGTCTCGTTACCATGGAACCCGAGGAAGATCCGGCCGTAAGCTTGCCGCCATGATTGCCCGGCAAATGGCTGCGGTCATCCCGACTATGGTGGCTGAACTCAGCAGCACCATGATCGCCAACGTCACAAGCAACAACAACGGCCAAGGAGAAAATAGTGCAAACCAAGGCCGTAACAACCAGACGTGCACTTTCAAACACTTTAGTTCGTGCAAGCCTCCCAGTTTCAGTGGCAAGGAAGGTGCCACCGGTCTCCTGGAATGGTTTGAAGGAATGGAGAACACCTTCGTCAACTGTGAGTGTCCTAAAGCACTCAAGGTGAGGTATGCCACATTGCAGCAAAGGGCCTTAACACGGTGGAACAGTGAAAAAAGGAACCGAGGTCCCGATGTGATCTTGGCTTTAACTTGGGAGGAATTCAAAAACATAGCCATTGCCAAGTTTTGCCCGAGAAGTGAAATCCAGAAATTGGAGGAGGAATTCTGGAACCTGAAACAGGATGGCGGGAACCATCTGGCATATTCTACCCGTCATCACGAACTGAGTATACTACTGCCACACATGGTGGATACTGTTTCACGGAATGTGGAAAAATTCATTAAGGGTGTGCCGCCTCAGATCCAGGATGCCGTGGTGGGTAGCCGACCCGCAACTCTGGAGGAAGCTATCACTATCACTGCGCAGCTGACAGAGAACCACATCCGAACAGGCACCATGTCTGCAAAGGGTGCCAAGAAAACTAAGAAGACGGTCCCCGAGGAGGTCAAGGAGGTTAAGGTTGATAACAAAAAGAGGAAGTTTGTACCGGCACGGAACTACGTTGTGGCCGCTCCTAAACCACCTCAAAGACAGTGTGTACCCGGGACTGCACCGGCAGCACCAGTGCCCGTGGCAAGGGCTTATGCAGGCCCTTTACCCATGTGTAACACGTGTAGGTATCACCATCCAGGGAACCTCCCGTGTCGCATTTGCACACTCTGTGGCAAGTACGGACATCTTGTGGCAACGTGCCGCCGAGCCATGGGAAACGCAGTGACGGAACCAAACCGTGCATGCTATAACTGTGGAGAAACGGGTCACTATCGTCCCCAATGCCCCCGTCTTGTGGGCAATGTTCCACAAGCTCGTGGACGTGCCTTCAATATCAACGTGAACCAAGCCCAGACGAACAACGAGGTGGTGAACGGTACATAAAAATTTAAAACCCTGTCTCCGTAGAATTACTCCTTAAAAAATTTCTTGCTTATGCCAGTGAGTGCCTCTTTAAAACCTACACAGGTATGTTCCTTATTAGTGACACCTATGCATACGTATTATTTGATTCGGGCGCCGATAGGAGTTTCGTATCCTTAGAATTCGAGCCGACACTTTCGAAACTTCGCTCGAATCTAGAGAGACCGCTCACTGTCGAAGTTGCTGATGGAGAACCCATCACCATCGACGTGGTCATTCGCGATTGCCTATTGTGTCTCGACAGCCATAAATTTCTTATCGACCTCATTCCAATGAAGCTTGGAAGTTTCGACGTTATTATTGGCATGGATTGGTTATCCAAGAACCATGCCGAGATTGTTTGCTTCGAGAAGTGCATTCGCATGCCCTTACCCTCCGGTGATACGTTGAAGGTGTTCGGTGAACGGTCATCCAAAGGACTCAAGCTGATGTCATGCACTCAAGCTCGGAAATGCTTGAGTAAGAGCTATCCGGCCTTTCTAGCCTACGTGGTCAACACCAAGGTCAAAGGGAAAGAACTCAAGGATGTTCCAGTTGTACGTGAGTTCCCAAAAGTTTTTCCCGACGATCTTAGTGGGTTACCTCCCGTACATGAAGTTGAATTGAAAATCGATTTGATTCCGGGAGCTAGCCCTGTGGCTAAATCACCCTACTGACTCGCACCATCGGAGATGCAAGAACTCGCTACCCAACTCCAAGAATTATCTGAGAAGGGGTTTATACGCCCTAGTTCTTCCCCTTGGGGAGCACCTGTCTTATTTGTGAAGAAGAAAGACGGGTCATTTCGCATGTGTATCGATTACCGGGAGCTCAACAAGTTAACCGTCAAGAACCGGTATCCCCTTCCTCATATCGACGACCTCTTCGATCAACTTCAAGGAGCTGTAATCTTTTCAAAAATCGACTTGCGTTCGGGTTATCACCAACTGCGAGTCCACGATGACGATATCCCAAAGACTGCATTCCGCACTCGGTACGGACATTACGAGTTTATGGTTATGCCTTTCGGCTTAACCAATGCTCCTGCGGTCTTCATGGACCTTATGAACCGAGTGTGCAAGCCATACCTAGATAAATTTGTCATTGTGTTCATCGATGACATTCTTATCTATTCCAAATCCCGCACCGATCATGGACTTCATCTCCGCCAAATCCTCGATCTGCTGAAGAAGGGACAGTTGTACGCAAAATCTTCAAAATGCGAATTTTGGATTGTGGAAGTACAATTCCTAGGTCACGTGGTGAATAGACAAGGAATTCACGTCGATCTTGCAAAGATAGAAGCCGTAATGAATTGGAGTGCTCCCACGACTCCGACAGAAGTTCGATCATTTCTTGGTCTAGCCGGGTATTATCGACGGTTCATTGCCAATTTCTCGAAAATCGCAAAGCCACTCACGGCCTTAACCCAGAAGAACAAGCCTTTCGAGTGGAAAGTCGAACAAGAAGAGGCGTTTGAGACATTGAAGCATAAACTATGCAATGCTCCTGTTTTAACGCTACCAGATGGAAACGACGATTTCACAGTATACTGTGACGCGTCGAGACAAGGTCTTGGTTGCGTCCTCATGCAACGGGGAAAGGTAATAGCCTACGCCTCGAGGCAATTGAAGGTTCATGAGGTAAATTACACAACGCACGATCTTGAGCTCGGAGCGGTGGTCTTCGCCTTGAAAGTTTGGAGACACTATTTATATGGCACACAATGTATAGTGTACACGGACCACAAGAGCCTCCAGCATGTTTTCAATTAGAAGGATCTCAATATGAGGCAACGTCGCTGGGTGGAACTAATTAGTGACTACGACTGCGACATCCGATACCATGCCGACATGGCAAATGTAGTAGCTGATGCGTTGAGTCGGAAGACGCACCGAAAGACGGTTTCCGTTTAAGAGATTCGTGACCGTCGGCAATGGTTCGATACATTGGGAGAGTTTGACACTGAAGTCCGACTTGATGTCAACAATGCTACAGTGTTACTGCAAATTTGAGGATCGATTGTGACATCGAGTTAAGCATCCGAGAAGCCCAGCAGACAGTGCAAGTCGAAGAGAGTATGAAGGACGAACTTGAGCCCAACCTTGTAGCCCAACTGGAAGCAAGATCCAATGGGTTGATGTATTTCGCAAACTGAATCTGGATTCCCAAACGCAATAACCTTCGGGCTTTTATCATGAATGAAGCACATCAGACTCGCTATTCAATTCACCCGGGCTCCGATAAGATGTACATGGACTTGCGGAGTCAATATTGGTGGCCCGGAATGAAACGAGACATAGCAACCTATGTTGCTAAGTGCCTCATGTGCATGAAGGTTAAAGCGGAACATCAACATCCAAGTGGTTTACTCGAGCAACCCGAAATTCCCGTGTGGAAATGGGAACATATATCCATGGACTTCATAACTAAGCTACCTCGGACATCTCGCGGGCACGATAGCATATGGGTAATCGTCGATCGACTGACCAAGTCGGCACACTTTATACCTATACGCGACACTTATAAGACATCGAGGTTAGCACGAATTTACATCGACGAGATCGTAAGCCGTCATGGAGTGCCCCTTCACATCATATCCGACCGAGACGCCCGATTTACTTCTCACTTCTGGTCTTCCATGCAAGAACTTCTGGGTACCAATTGGATTTAAGCACAGCTTACCATCCCCAAACCGATGGTCAAACTGAGCGGACGATCCAAACTCTGGAAGACCTCTTGCGCCTCTGTGTTCTCGATTTTAGAGGCGACTGGGATACACACCTACCACTTGCAGAGTTCTCCTATAATAATAGTTATCATTCAAGCATCCAAATGGCACCGTTTGAGGCACTTTATGGTCGTAAGTGTCCTTCCCCGATTTGCTGGACCGACATGGGCGAAAATATTATCACCGGTCCCGAACTCATACAAGAGACGACCGATAAAGTTGGTATCATCCGCAAGAACTTGGAAATGGCTAGGAGTCGACAGAAGAGCTACGCCGATAAACGTCGCAAGCCACTAGAATTCCAAGTTGGGGAGATGGTCCTTCTCAAGGTCTCACCGTGGAAGGGTGTGGTTCGCTTTAGAAGAAAAGGTAAGTTAGCTCCGAGGTTTGTAGGACCTTTCAAGGTTCTGAAAAGAATCGGGAGAGTGGCCTACAAACTAGAACTACCCTCCGACCTTAGTGGAATTCACCCGGTGTAACACCCGAATATTTATTATTTTGAAGCCGGTGAAGAAAGAAAAGAAAATAAAGTCCAAAAGTCGAGGGACCAAACTCGCCAACGAAGAAAAGTTGGGAAATGTGGTGATATTAGTAGGGAGAGGGCAGCCCACTCTCTCCACACACCCCACATTTCAGGTTCTTAGAGAGGAGAAGAGAGAAAAAGAGGAAAAGTGTTGGTTCGAGTCGGTTCGGGTCGCCAAAATCGTCGTGAAGCAAGCCAAATCGAAGCTCTTGTCGTTGTGCTCATTTATGTGAGTTCTAGGACCCCTCTTTTACATGTTTTTGAATGATTTTGGGGCTGGAACACATCTGAAAACCCTTTTTCGCGTTTTTGGGTGAAAACCCGTATGTATGCGTGTATGTATGCGTAGGACCCGTTTGGGGCTTGATTTCTTGCTTGGTTGTGCTTGATTAATGTTATGGTATGCATCCCTAAGGTTTAGGATGGTCGATTTAGGCTTAAAATGGGTTTAGATGAGTTTGGAGGCCGAAAACCCTCGACTGCAGTCAGGGTGAACTGCATTCTGCATCAGTTAGGGTTAGGCGACCGACTGGAGGCCGAATGGAGGCCATACGGCCGATTAGGGTGAGATTGGGGTCCATTCGCACGATTGGGGTTCATTCGCACGATTGAAGGGCCAGTCGCATGGGGGTCATGCGACTAAAGGTCCATTCGCACGACTAAAGGTCCATTCGCACGACTGAAGGTCCAGTCGCATAGGTGTTCATCCGCATTGTCCATTCGCATGACTGGATGTTCATTCGCATAGGTGTTCATCCGTATTAGTTCATTCGCATGATGTTCAGTCGCATGGAGGCAATGCGACTGAAGGGTGTCCATACGGCCGAATAGGGCTGTTGTACCCGGGGAAGGTGTAGATTGACTTCTGACTTTCGGGGGAAAGTGCAGATGTAAGTTTTGACGTAAAGGTTCCCATAAGAGTTTGTAAGATGACGCTTGAGGTCTTAGAAAGCATGTTGGGCATGATGAGGATGATGATGGTATTGCAAGTTTATGCACGTTATGTATGTATGGTGTTGCCCTGTATGATGATAATGATGACCGTGTATGATATGATCCTTAATATGATGTATGTTATCTTTCTGGTGGCCTTATGTGTCATGTTAATGAATAAATGAAGTATTATGTAACGTAAAGTGAAAGATAAAGAAAGGGGAACATAAAGTAAGAATGCATGCATTATTGAATGACGAATGAATGAAGGAAAGGCTTGCAAGCATACAATGGGGTGAGCAACGAGTGGTTGCAAAAGACTCGGATCACAGGCAATCATGGAGATTGCCAATAGGGTGAGCAACGTGTGGTTGCAAAAGACTCGGATCATAGGCATCATTAAGATGGCCAGAGAAAGGAGGTGAGCAACTCAGTTGTTGCAACAGACTCGGACAACGCGTTATTGTGAAGTTGCCATGAGGTGAGCAACCCTATGGTTGCAAGAGACTCGGAAAGCATGCTATTGTTAAAACTGGCAATTGGGGTGAGCAACTATATGGTTGCAACAGACTCGGATCGCGCGAAGTCGTTAGGATTGTTAATGAGGTGAGCGACCCTGTTGTCGCAATAGACTCGATGGAACGAAAGTATAAATAAATGAAAGATTTTGTATGAAAGAACGAAGTATGAATGAACGTAAATGAATGATCGGAATAATGTACAGAATAAGATCCTTGTCAGTCGACCTCAGTAATTGTGGCTGAGTACCACGAAGAGGGTAAAGTCTGACCGGGTCTAGGTAGAGAAACGAACGATAATGTAACACGTGAATGAGTAAGTTATGAACGGAATGATGAAGATAATACTGATATTATCTGTATGTACGTATGATGTGTGATCGCGAACGAATGTAAAGTAAAGTATGTTTTATTTATAAAACTAGAACTCACTCAGCAACGCTGACTTTGATGTGTTTCCAGTTGGCAGGTAATGATTGCTGAGGATGGCACGGGCGTCTACTCAGCTCTTTTGGGATGGCATTCTTTTGATTAATGTTTTTGCATTGTAATGCGAACAAGTTATTTTGTAATGAATGTTGTATTAATTTGCAAAAGCATTTACATGGAAATGAAAGTTTGTTTTAGTTTTCCGTTGCGATTTTATGAAATACAAATGTAATTATACGTTTTATGTGCGATGAGAACCCAGCTGTAAGCGTCCCGGGAACGGGGCCTTACAAGTTGGTATCAGAGCCAAAGTTTAAGTGAAACGGGTAAAATTTTAAAATAAACCTTAACTTAAACTGAGAATGGGACGAAAAGGGGATGGGATGCCAATCTGAGCAGTTGCGTGCCATCAGGTATTTTCGTTAAGTTAACCGGTTTTATGTGCACATGGTATATGGTTATGTGTTGTATGTGGATATAAATACTGATGTAGTCAGGACAGGTAATGCTTGGGGTGTGAAGAGTAAAGTAAGTGGCTAATCACAACTGGCCACTGTAATTAGGGACTTACTATACTTAACATAAACTAAGCTGTTCCCTTGAATGACTGTGTTGGTGTTTGAATCTTTCAGTGTGCGTGTGATGGCCGGAGGTAGATCTTCGAAAGCTTCTAGGGGTGGAGGTCATGGTGCTGAACCGCGACCCAAGAGAGGGAGACCCAGAGTTGAGAGGGTGGTTCATGAAGAACCAGAGACCCCCCATCCGGAGGGTGGCGACGAAAGCGCCAATCTGAGAGCCTCAGTAAAGGAGGCTGTTGTAGAAGAAGTCCATCAGGTCATGCAGACAATCTTACCGTCTGTGGTGACTGAAGTTATTAAGGCTGTACAAGAAGGGGAAAGAAAAGAAAGAAACAGACCCTCTGGAGAACGGGAACAACCAGAGCCGGAAACGGTTCTATCTGATGATGAAGAGGAAGAAGAAGAGCCTGCGCCGGAGACGGCACGAGGATGTAATTATGGGACTTTTATGAGATGCAAGCCCCCTATTTTTGATGGGAACGGCACAGCTGCAGCTGCTCACCGGTGGGTGAGGGAAATGGAAGTTGTTCTCGATATCAGCGAGTGCCGAGAGGACCAAAAGGTGAAGTTTGCTACCCACTCTTTTGTGGATTCAGCTCTGTGCTGGTGGGACAACATTGTCCAAGCTGAGGGTAGTAGGGCCATCGGGAAAATGAAATGGCTTGAGCTGAGAAGGTTGGTGATTGAGGAATTTTGTCCTCATCGGGAAATGGACAAGGTCGAAAGGGAGTTCTTGCATCTGGAGGCGGGAACTATGACACACCAGCAGTACACCACTAAATTCAACGAGATGGCACGTCTGGTGCCGGATCAGGTGACACCTTTGTCACGAAAGATTAAAAGATATATTCAGGGTTTGCCAGCGGATATTCGCAGACACATGATAGCTGCCCGGCCGAGTACGTTTAGGTCGGCGGTGGATTTGGCAGGGAGATTGTACGATGAGAGAACGAGGGTGGTGACTGAGGGTGGTAAGAAGAGCGGTGGTGATCGAAACTGGCGGGGGAAAAGGTTTGGTCGGGGTGATGCCTCGACGGGTAATAAGAAGGCACGAGCGGATGATCGCCGTGTGGTCACATCAAGTGCGGGGTCAAAAAGGTGTGGTAAGTGTGGAAGGGAGCACGGCGGGGAATGTAGGTTTGGGTCAAACTTATGCTTCAAATGTGGGAAGGCGGGGCACCTGGCAAGGGACTGTCCTATAGTCCGGTGCTATAACTGTGGTGAAGAGGGTCACGTAAGTAAGGATTGTAAGAAGTTGAGGGCTGAGAGTTCTGGGGTGAAGAGAACTGGAGGGGAAGGACCGAGGGCGAGCGCCAGGGCATTTACCATGACACAAGAGGAAGCTAGGACAGACCCTGATGTCGTGTCCGGTACGTTTCTGGTGAACCAAACTTTAGCTTCTGTGCTATTTGATTCTGGTTCTAGTAGGAGTTTTATTTATGTTGCTTTTTGTGCTAAGCTGCCTGTTAGTAGTAGATGTGTTGATGCACCCTTTGATGTAGAAACTGCCATAGGTAAGTCTACCAGGATTTCGGAGATGATAGAAAACTGTGAGGTGGAATTAGAAGGTCACAAGTTTCCTGTTAGACCGTTCGTGATGACCTTGGGTGGTTTTGATTTGGTTCTTGGGATGGATTGGTTGGCGGACTTCGAGGCGAACATTGTGTGTCGCAAGAAGATGATTCGGTTGACAGCGCCTGATGGAAGTTTGGTAACGGTTTATGGTGATCGGGTTACTACGATCCCGAAGTTGATCTCAATGGCGGTGGCGGGAAAGTGTATGAGGCGTGGATGTAGCGCCTACTTGGCTTATGTAAAGGATGTAGATGCACTAACACCACAACTGTCTGATGTACCAGTTGTGTGTGACTTTCCAGACGTATTCCCAGAAGATTTCCCAGGGGTACCACCTGACAGAGAAATTGAATTTTAGATTGATCTGATACCGGGTGCCCAACCTGTTGCCAAGGCACCGTATCGGTTAGCTCCGACGGAGATGAAAGAATTGATGGAACAGTTGCAAGAGTTGCTTGATAAGGGGTTCATTAGACCTAGTATCTCTCCTTGGGGTGCTCCGGTCCTGTTCGTAAAGAAGAAGGATGGTAGTATGAGGATGTGCATTGACTACCGCGAGCTGAACAAGTTGACAGTGAAGAACCAATACCCCTTACCGAGGATAAATGATTTGTTTGATCAGCTTCAGGGTGCCAGTTGGTTTTCAAGAATAGATCTTCGGTCTGGATATCATCAGTTGAAGGTGAAGAAACAAGATATCCCTAAAATAGCTTTCCGCACGCGCTATGGTCATTACGAGTTTCTTGTCATGTCCTTTGGTTTGACCAACGCGCCAGCTGCTTTTATGGATCTGATGAACCGTGTGTGTCGGCCTACGTTGGATAAATCGGTGAATGTGTTTATTGATGATATCCTGATTTATTCGAAGAGCAAGATTGAGCATGTCGGTCACATTCGAGAGGTTTTGGAGACGTTGAGAAGGGAGAAATTGTATGCTAAATTCTCCAAGTGCGCGTTTTGGTTGCGCGAAGTTCAGTTTTTGGGTCATGTGGTGAATCCTGACGGGATTATGGTTGACCCGGCGAAGGTGGAGGCGGTTATGCAATGGAGGTCACCAAAGACGCCATCCGAGATTCGTAGTTTCTTGGGCTGGCGGGCTACTATAGAAGATTCATCCAAGACTTCTCTAAGATTTCTTCTCCACTAACTAAGTTGACCCGAAAGGATGTGAAATTTGTATGGGGTCAAGCTCAAGAGAAGGCGTTCGAAGAGCTGAAGGCAAGACTGACTCAAGCTCCTGTTCTGTCATTACCCGATGGAAGCGAAGATCTGGTGGTTTATTCTGATGCTTCCTACTCAGGGTTGGGGAGTGTGTTGATGCAGAGAGGGAATGTTATAGCCTACACATCCCGACAGTTGAAAGTTCATGAGGGTAATTATCCCACTCATGACTTGGAGCTAGCAGTCGTGGTCTTTGCGTTAAAGGTTTGGAGGCACTATCTCTACGGGACGAAGTGCACCATATTCACCGACCATAAGAGCTTGAAGTATTTCTTCGAGCAGAAGGATCTGAACATGAGGCAGAGGAGATGGTTGGAACTTATAAAGGATTATGATTGCGAGATCCATTACCATCCAGGCAAAACTAATGTGGTGGCGGATGCCCTTAGCCGAAAGGAAAGGCCCGAACCGATTCGGGTGAAAGCTTATCAATTTATCATGACCTCCGATGTGATGAAGCAAGTTAAGGAGTTTCAAGATGAGGCATTGAAAGAAGATCACCTTAACTCGGAAAGAATGAGAGGTCTGGTTGGGGAATTGGGCGAAAACACACTCGGTGTTGGAACTCGATTCGGTCGTGTGTGGATTCCTCGTTTTGGGGATCTACGGGTGAAGATAATGGATGAAGCTCACAAGACTCGACACTCCATTCATCCTGGTGCCACGAAAACGTACCATGACATGATGAAAGATTATTGGTGGCCGAGTATGAAGCACGACGTGGTGGAGTATGTGAGTAAGTGCCTTACTTGCTTACAGGTGAAGGCCGAACACCAAAAGCCGTATGGGAAGATCCAACCTTTGGGATATACCGGAATGGAAGTAGGAGCACATCACCATGGACTTCATTACGAAGCTGTCACGTACTCCGAAAGGGTATGATGCCATATGGGTGATAGTTGATCGTCTGACGAAGAGTGCTCATTTTCTACCAATCCGCGAGACGTATTCATCTGAGAGTTGGCTGATCTGTTCATCAAGGAAATTGTAGCTCGTCATGGTGTGCCGGTGTCTATTGTGTCTGATCGTGACACTCGGTTTACATCTAAATTTTGGAAGAAATTCCACGACGCTATGGGGACGAGGTTACATATTAGCACGGCTTATCATCCCCAAACCGATGGTCAGTCAGAAAGAACCATTCAGACATTGGAAGACATGCTTCGAGCATGTGTGATCGATTTTGGTGGAAGTTGGGATGACGACTTACCGTTAGCCGAATTCTCATACAACAACAGCTATCATGCCAACATTGGTATGCCACCATATGAGATGCTATACGGTAGGAGATGCAGAACACCCGTTTGTTGGGGTGATATTGGTCAGAAGGAATTGGGGAGCGTCGAGGTAATCGAGGCTACGATAGAGAAGCTTGAAAAGATTAAAGCCTTTATGAAGGCAGCCAAAGATAGACAGAAGTCGTATGCCGATAAGCGACATAGGCCAATTGAGTTCCGGGTGGGTGACGGGTTATGTTGAAGGTCTCACCTTGGAAGGGTATTATCCGATTCAGAAAGCGGGGAAAGTTGAGCCCCAGGTATATAGGCCCTTTCCGAATTATTGCTCGAGTAGGGGAGGTGGCCTATAGATTGGAGTTGCCAGATGAGTTAAGTGGGATTCACCCGACATTCCATGTATCTCATCTGAGAAAGTGTATAGCTGATGAAGACATGATTGTTCCCCTGGAGGACATCGAAATAGATGAAAGGCTCAATTATGTGGGGCAACCAGTGGCAATCATCGATCGTAAAGAAAAGAGGCTAAGGAATAAAGTGGTTCCTCTTGTGCGTGTACAGTGGAAGCACAGGAAGGGATCCGAGTCAACGTGGGAGACTGAGGAAGAAATGAGACAGCATTACCCACGTTTGTTCGACGAATAACAGGTTTCGGGGACGAAACCTATTTAAGGGTGGGTGGACTTGTAACACCCGAATATTTATTATTTTGAAGCCGGTGAAGAAAGAAAAGAAAATAAAGTCCAAAAGTCGAGGGACCAAACTCGCCAACGAAGAAAAGTTGGGAAATGTGGTGATATTAGTAGGGAGAGGGCAGCCCACTCTCCCCACACACCCCACATTTCAGGTTCTTAGAGAGGAGAAGAGAGAAAAAGAGAAAAAGTGTTGGTTCGAGTCGGTTCGGGTCGCCAAAATCGTCTTGAAGCAAGCCAAATCGAAGCTCTTGTCGTTGTGCTCATTTATGTGAGTTCTAGGACCCCTCTTTTACATGTTTTTGAATGATTTTAGGACGGAAACACATCTGAAAACCCTTTTTCACGTTTTTGGGTGAAAACCCGTATGTATGCGTGTATGTATGCGTAGGACCCGTTTGGGGCTTGATTTCTTGCTTGGTTGTGCTTGATTAATGTTATGGTATGCATCCCTAAGGTTTAGGATGGTCGATTTAGGCTTAAAATGGGTTTAGATGAGTTTGGAGGCCGAAAACCCTCGGCTGCAGTCGGGGTGAACTGCATTCTGCATCAGTTAGGGTTAGGCGACCGACTGGAGGCCGAATGGAGGCCATACGGCCGATTAGGGTGCGATTGGGGTCCATTCGCATGATTGGGGTTCATTCGCACGATTGAAGGGCTAGTCGCATGGGGGTCATGCGACTAAAGGTCCATTCGCACGACTAAAGGTCCATTCGCACGACTGAAGGTCCAGTCGCATAGGTGTTCATCTGCATTGTCCATTCGCACGACTGGATGTTCATTCGCATAGGTGTTCATCCGTATTAGTTCATTCGCATGATGTTCAGTCGCATGGAGGCAATGCGACTGAAGGGTGTCCATACACCCGAATAGGGCTGTTGTACCCGAGGAAGGTGTAGATTGACTTCTGACTTTCGGGGAAAGTGCAGATGTAAGTTTTGACGTAAAGGTTCCCATAAGAGTTTGTAAGATGACGCTTGAGGTCTTAGAAAGCATGTTGGGCATGATGAGGATGATGATGTATTGCAAGTTTATGCACGTTATGTATGTATGGTATTGCCCTGTATGATGATAATGATGACCGTGTATGATATGATCCTTAATATGATGTATGTTATCTTTCTGGTGGCCTTATGTGTCATGTTAATGAATAAATGAAGTATTATGTAACGTAAAGTGAAAGATAAAGAAAGGGGAACATAAAGTAAGAATGCATGCATTATTGAATGACGAATGAATGAAGGAAAGGCTTGCAAGCATACAATGGGGTGAGCAACGTGTGGTTGCAAAAGACTCGGATCACAGGCAATCATGGAGATTGCCAATGGGGTGAGCAACGTGTGGTTGCAAAAGACTCGGATCATAGGCATCATTAAGATGGCCAAAGAAAGGAGGTGAGCAACTCAGTTATTGCAACGGACTCGGACAACGCGTTATTGTGAAGTTGCCATGAGGTGAGCAACCCTATGGTTGCAAGAGACTCGGAAAGCATGATATTGTTAAAACTGGCAATTGGGGTGAGCAACTATATGGTTGCAACAGACTCGGATCGCGCGAAGTCGTTAGGATTGTTAATGAGGTGAGCGACCCTGTTGTCGCAATAGACTCGATGGAACGAAAGTATAAATAAATGAAAGATTTTGTATGAAAGAACGAAGTATGAATGAACGTAAATGAATGATCGGAATAATGTACAGAATAAGATCCTTGTCAGTCGACCTCAGTAAACGTGGCTGAGTACCACGAAGAGGGTAAAGTCTGACCGGGTCTAGGTAGAGAAACGAACGATAATGTAACACGTGAATGAGTAAGTTATTGAACGGAATGATGAAGATAATACTGATATTATCTGTATGTACGCATGATGTGTGATCGCGAACGAATGTAAAGTAAAGTATGTTTTATTTATAAAACTAGAACTCACTCAGCAACGCTGACTTTGATGTGTTTCCAGTTGGCAGGTAATGATTGCTGAGGATGGCACGGGCGACTACTCAGCTCTTTTGGGATGGCATTCTTTTGATTAATGTTTTTGCATTGTAATGCGAACAAGTTATTTTGTAATGAATGTTGTATTAATTTGCAAAAGCATTTACATGGAAATGAAAGTTTGTTTTAGTTTTCCGCTGCGATTTTATGAAATACAAATGTAATTATACGTTTTATGTGCGATGAGAACCCAGCTGTAAGCGTCCCGGGAACGGGGCCTTACACCGGTCTTCCACGTCTCGAACCTGAGGAAGTGTTTGGCCGACGATAACTTGTATGTGCCATTGGAAAACATCCAGATCGACGAGTCCCTACATTTCGTTGAGAAACCCGTCGAAATCATGGATCGCATTATGAAGAAGACTAGGACCTCTGTGACCCCAATTGTAAAGGTTCGATGGGAAAACAAACGAGGAGCGGAATTCACTTGGGAGCGTGAAGAACATATGAAGGAAACGTACCCTTCTCTTTTCTTGTAACCCCTTTCTGATTTAATTTCCGGACGAAATTCTTTTAAGTTGGGGAGACTGTAACATCCTTTATATTTATGACTTTAATTATTTATTTATTTTTTTGTGGCCTCTTAGTAAAAATTTTAACAATGATGATAATGTTAATAATAATAATAATAATAATAATAATAATAATAATAAGGATAATAATAATAACCTTAAAAGTAACAATAATAATTATTACAATAATAATAGCAAATAATAATAATAATAATAATTATAATAATAATAATAATAATAATAATAATAACAATAATAATAATAATAAAAATAATTATAGTATAATAATAACACTAATAAATGTAAAAATAATAAATTTCTTTAAAACTTAAAGTTCAAGGGGGTGTTTTGTAATTTATTAAACTTAAAAAAAACAAAGTTTTGATCAATTTAAACAACAGCCCAAACTTTAGGGGCTGAAAATGTAAATTAATGTATTTCTTTCTTTCTTTCTCGGCGACCTTGGCCGGAGCTCCGGCCGAGCTCCGGCAAGGTCCCAAATCGCCTACTTTGTTGCAATTCGACCCAATTAAACCGCACAACCCCCTCGGCCCTGCGAATCGAACTCGAACCCTATCCTAATTCGAGTTCCCACTCGGGCAAACTTCCCAAATCAAGCCAAGGCTAACCGTGTAAAAATCCGAATTCAAAGCCTGTCAAATTCGAATTTCCAAACAAATTAATTGTCCCCAAACTTAACACGCGGCTTAATTAACCAGTTAATCAATCAAATTGCACAATAACAACTCGAATCTTTTAATTTTGGTAAACTTTATACGCGGTTTCAAACCGAGAGTGATAAGCTCGAAACCATAGAATCGAAGCTATATAATGGGGTTTACTGATTCATTTTGAAGTTCTTAAACTCCCTAAACCCTGAATTGCGCAGAATAATCACTCAATCGGAAAACCCCAATTCAAGAACACCCGAAGCTCAACTCGAACTCGAAAACCCTCAAATCCTCACCAAAACAGGTAATTAAAACCTGTAGTCTACTCGTTTTAGTCCAAGGTTCAAAAGCTCTATGATGATTCGGGTGATTAACACTGAATCGAGGGCCGATTGTGGATCACATGAACCTAGGGTTCATCAGATTTGGGGAAAACCAGGGAAACTTGTTTAAAAATAAAACAAACCGAAGTGAACCAAGGCCACGGCCCTGGTTCACTGGTTCCCGCACCCCATTTCCCCAAGGGAGACCCGGGTTCGACCCCGGGCAACCCCCTTTCCCTCTTTTATTTTTTTTCTCTCTGTTTTGTTTTCTTTTTCTTTTCTTTTCTGTTTTTCTTTCTTTTATTATGTATTTCTTTTAATATTTTAATTCTGAAAAATTTCTAAGAAATTTATTTTTTTTCAGAATTTATTTAATCATTTTTGTATTCTTTTATTAAATCAAAGGTTTATGAATATGTTTAAATTTAAAATACATTGTGGTATTTTTTTTCCTTATTTTAAATTATTTAAAATAATGTTGTTATGTGAAAAGATAATACTTGTGTAAAAATATTTTAGACATATGCATGTATATATATATGTATATATATATATATACATGTATATATTGGCAAACAATTTGAATAATTTCTTATTCTTACCTATATACATATATTGTAAAATATATGTATGTATATATATGCATGTATATATATTGTCAAACAATTAGAATGATTAATTACTTATACATATATACTTATATTTATATAAACATATCAAAGTAAGTATACATATATATATATATATATATATAATATATATATATTATATATATATATATATATATATATTTCTTGACTTATTACAATCAATACAACCTTCATAAATTGGTTTAACGTGCAATAAATCATTAACCCGATTCACATTAATAACACGAAATAAATAGATGTCAACCTCTATTCAATCCATAATTAAGAACCTTAAAATAAAATAATAATCATCAAACCGATTATAACGCGTTACCTTATTCTTATTTAGGTGTCTTGTGACATTGTGTTGGAAACCTTATTCGTGGTTATTCATATTTCACTTTCAAGCCTTCTTATTATCATGTGAGTTCTTTTGCCCCATTTTACATATATTTTACACCTTTCGGGGTGAAACATGTTGGTTATACAAACATACTCATACACGCTTTAATACTTATTACGCACGTGCAATTCTTTACATAGTCGTGGTTATTTGAATAGGTTAAGTTGTATATGAGATGTGGCATACGTGTGCAATCATTAACTATAACTAGCCTGGCGAAGTCTTAGATCTTTGTGCCTGACAAGCCTATTTGGTGCTAAAGCCGAGGGATTGCCGGCTCCTAGGAGCCGTATGCTTGTGCACTAGGGAACCAAATACACTTAGCTAATCATGCTTATTCACATTATTCAGTCAAGGTTTGATTGTAACTATGCATGTTCTATATACTTACTATCTTGTGACCATTGACTAGAATTGCCACATTCTTTCTCATGATATATACTTATTGTATTTTAAAACCATGAGAACTCACCAACTTACTAGTTGACTTTACTTTCAACATGTTTTAGGTAATGTGCAAGTTTAATGATGACTGAAGAAACGCTTAAGCTTAGGATATGGACCTAGACTTAAATGAACATTTGGATTCCTATTTTTGTTTATTTATTTTTCTTGTAAGGCGTGGATGTATGTGATGTTTGAAAACAACTGATTAATGCCATTTATATTTTAACATAGTGTTATGTGGCTGTGAACAATCTTAACCCTCACACTTCGACGTTTCCGCCGTCATGGTTTGGGTGTGACATAAAACGCATTAATAATTGAATTAATTGCACCTACATGGTCGTTTAATCATACCTAAAATCCAGCGCAACATAATTGTACCTGAATCACACTTAAACAATCCAAAACACTCTCACGACTCACCACGACTGGCAACCTTAGTAAAATCAACCTTCTGCGCTCTCTTAATGCAAATTGATTGAGGGTTTTTCATCTTCAAGATCATTAGAAGCTTCTTGTGCAACTAATTTGATTGGCATCATCGTTTGAACATCGATTAAGCTCCAAGTGTTCGCGAACGTCCTTCGTCTTCCTCGCTAACAATTCGATCTCAAATCGGGTAATCAAACACATGGATCTGATCGGTTTTACTTGGGGATTAAAAGCCCCAAGGTTAATTTCATGTTCATAATCGAATTGGGGATCGATTTGGAATCAAACGATTCTAGGGTTCTTAAGGTTTGGGGAACTTTCTTTAAACGAGTTTATAATACTAAAAACCAATATGAATTGCGGCTGAGGCCTTGGTTCACTGGTTAAGACTCTACATCTCTTAACATGAGGTCCCGGGTTCGAACCCAGGCACCCTCACGTATTTTTTTAAGGCCTTTTAGCCAATAAAATAATTATGGAATATTTTTAATAAACATAAAAATAATTTTTGTAAACTTTAAATATTTTTATAGACAAGAAATAATTTTCTAAAATTTTATTTGATTTAAATAATCAAATAACTTACTTAAAAACTTTTTAACAAAGGTTATAATTAAGATATTTCTATAAAATAGGCTATAAATGATGATGAATATCACTACAATTTTTTATTAGTTCAAATGTTATTGTTTAAAATTATAATTTTTAGAAATGTATATAAAAAATACTTACACTTTATTTAAACTTTGTTGATTATTGTAAATATATTCCTTTATAACAAACTATATAATTAGTATCATTTTTTTTTCTTTCATTTTTTTTTCTTTCTTTAAAATTAAAATAAGGTGTTTTGATCAAAACCCCAAATTCCTCTTGCAACCTTAGTTCTCGTTAAATAGTTAAACTTATTATTAACTTAAATCTTGTAAAAAATATACTTAGGTGCCTTGTGACGATTTATCTTGGAACAATGTTTAATATCAATCTTATTAATCTTCATTCTTATACTTATTGCCACGTGAGTTTTCCTTACCCCTTTTTACCTATTCACACTAATTTGGGGTGAAACATGATTACTTATACTTAACACACTTGTAAACGTTTAGACTTGTAAAGCACTTACAATTCGTATTTTTGTCATGGTTATTTGTGTATTGTAAGTGTTTATATGAGATACATATTTTTGTTTACAATCATTAACTATTGCTAGCCTGACGACGTCTTAGATCTTTGGGCCTGACAAGCCTATTTGGTGCTAAAGCCGAGGTATTGCCGGCTCCTGATGACGTATGCTTGTTCATCATGGGAACCAAATACACTTAGACAATCTTATATACTTGTAATCAAGTCGAGGTTTGGTTGTAACGATATATGTTTTATAACCTTACTAACTTATGATCTATGACATGAATTGCTACTTGTAACTTTATCATATTATGTATGTAACCTTGGAAACTCACCAACTACTTATAGTTGAACTTTTATATTTATCATGTTTCAGGAAATCCCCAAGTTTAAAGTGGACTTTTGAAGCTTGCAATAAAACTAGGACTTGGACCTAGTTTAATAAATAAAATGTTATGTTATTTTTGATTTATGTTTGAACTTATTTCACGTTTGAGACTTGTGTTGTATTTCCTTTTGGAACTTATAATTTTAATATTTACATTTAATTATAGCGTTATGTGGTTGTGAACAATCTTAACCCTCACATCTCGACGTTTCCGCCGTCAAGGTTGGGGTGTGACAGATTGGTATCAGAGCCCATAACTATAGGGATTTAGGTTATTAGAAATGGAGACCTAGACTATAGCTTATGCATGAATCTCATAGAATAATATTTATATTCTTGGAATATATATATTGTTTACATGCTACATAATGTTATACCATACTTATGTGCAACTTGATGCCTTAGCATAGGTTTGCCTTGTAATTGTTTAAACTTTGTTATATGTCTCCCTAAACTTAACTTTGACTCTTTGACTCTCCCCGAATATGAAATCTTTTAATCTTATTCTCGTCAACACGTTGAAACTTATGCTTATGCTTATGGTTTGGATCTTTAGATGTTATGTCTAATCTATATAAATCTCATCAAGGTTTTGATTTCATGAACCTAAGAAATTTGTGTGACACATAGACACCTGTATTCTGGATTTCCTGGCAAAAGGCCCTCGGGCTAAGGCAAGCATATCGCATAAATCCTACGGGACTAGTTATGCTTACCTGGGGATTTTTGGGATGAGTGATAAACTATGGTCAACATACACAAATTCCTAAGGCGAATGGGTCAACTTACCTTGACATGTCAACGTTTCCAAATGGTAATGTGTTACCAAATGGAACCATTCCATGTGCCTTACAACTCTTGCCTTATCCATGTTGAATTATAATCCTTTTTATTCTTTTCCTCGTATCTAACTCATTTTGCATATTCCAGCATGTCTCGTCATCATGGAAAGCGTGGAAGTTCCGATCGTAAGCTAGCCGCCATGATTGCCCGACAAATGGCTGATGTCATCCCGACCATGGTTGTTGAACTCAATAGCACCTTAATGACCAACTCTAGCAACAACGGTCATGGAGAGAATAGTGCCAACCAAGGGCGCAACAACCAACTTGCACTTTCAAGCACTTTAGCTCTTGCAAACCCACTTGTTTTAGTGGCAAGAAGGATCCACTGGTCTTCTTGAGTGGTTCGAGAGCATGGAAAACACTTTTGTCAACTGTGAGTGTCCCGAGGCACTCAAAGTTCGTATGCCACTAGCATGCTCCAACAAAGGGCTCTCACCTGGTGGAATAGCGAGAAGAGAAATCGTGGGCCTGATGCTATTCTGGCACTTACTTGGGACGAGTTCAAGAACATCGTCATCGCGAAGTTCTGCCCGAGAAGCGAACTGCAAAAGTTGGAGGAGGAATTTTGGAATTTGAAGCAAAACGATGGTGATCATTTGGCCTACTCAACTAGGCATCATGAGTTGAGTATACTGCTGCCTCATATGGCCGACACTATCCCCTGCAACATCAAGAAGTTTATCAAGGGTGTACCACCCCAAATTCAAGATGCTGTGGTGGGTAGGCGACCCACAACTTTAGAAAAAGCCATTACTATCACCGCTCAACTCACCGAGAACCATATACGAGCGGGCACCATGTTTGTGAAGGGTGCTAAGAAGGTGGAAAAGATGGCTACCGAGGCCGTTAAGGAGACCAAAGCTGAACCGTCCAACAACAACAACAACAAGAAGCGCAAGTTCACACCGGCGCGTAACTATGCTGTGGCTACACCCAAACAACCCCAAAGACAACTTGTACCTGCGGCTACACCTGTGGCACAAGTGCCTGGGGCTAGGGCTTATGCTGGTCCTCAGCCCATGTGCAACACGTGTAGGTATCATCATCCGGGGAATCAACCATGCCGCATTTGCACCTTATGCGGTAAATATGGTCATTTGGTGGCGACTTGCCACCGTGCACCTAACAATGCCGTTGTGGTCACAAACCGTGTTTGCTACAACTGTGGGGAACCTGGTCATTTCCGCCCACAATGCCCTCGTCTTGTGGGTAATGTTCCATAAGCCCGAGTACGTGCTTTCAACATCAACGCTAACCAAGGTTGTCAACAATTTTAATATTTACATTTAATTATAGCGTTATGTGGTTGTGAACGATCTTAACCCTCACATCTTGACGTTTCCGCCGTCAAGATTGGGGTGTGACATTCACCCACACCCACACACAGTCGCATCGGAAATCAAGTGGCACATTCGTCCCCTCCAAGACGACAATAGCATCAACCCGTTGATTCTCTCTTTCAATCGTAACAGCCGCTGTGTCTCCCCTCGCGCCTATAAGCTCGGGCCATGAACTCTTTCGTGTAGTATTGTTAATAAGTTAGTTCAAATGATATAAAAAACTGTCAAATATTAGAAGAGGGAAACTAGATTGTACCTTCACATGTGCTCGCCATTGTGTATTTTGCATTGAAAAGCGTAGAGTTTACGGGGTATAAATAGTGTGTCGATTATACAGTTCCGTTACGAAATAAGCTTCAATCTTTTATCTTTTTCAAATGTTTCCATTTGAGTTGTTAATAGTGGAAATTTCCTTTGTCAAAAAATTCAAATTTGCTTCTTTTGTTGAATTTCAATTTAAATAAAAAGTAAGACAAATTGAAAAATATATATTGACTTTCTAAACTAGGGCGTGTATATATCAATATTTTGTGATTTCGGCTTTATTAATGAGAAACATTTGAGTACGTATATTTTAAAAAATATATTAATTTTCAACATATTGTATTATCAAATAAAAAAATTGTGTAAGGTCACACATTTTATCTCTATTTACGACAAAAATATACATTTCAAATTTTCTACCCATTTTTCCGAATAGATGTATGAACTATTAGGGATATTACTGTTTCTCAAGTTTTATTGAACAATCGTCGTAATCTAGTGACAAATACAATGTTTTAGAATGTTGTGGCAGTCTTTTGTAGCAAAGATAACAATTTTCAAATAGGGCATAAGATCATAAATTCAACTGGTTTGAGTCTCGCTCGGGTAACAAATGCTTTGGGCTAATCGAGAGGGTTTTTTGATTTTGGGTTTCCTCATAATAGAGTTGGAAGCGTTGTCTAAGCTAGGAAATAGATTTGTGAGCCCTATTAAAATAATATTTATTATTCAAATATGGGTTGTATTATTCCCTTTCAAAAAAAGTAGTATTTAACAATGATTATTTGTGGTATATTGATGGTTGAGAATGAGATACAAGGTAAAGGGCTTCCCAACTTCCCCTATAAATTCATCTTTTAGTATAAGAAATCACGATTATGCAAAAAATCTGATTTTTAGTATAACAAATTACTATTATGATCCTACTAGAATACTGTGTTTTTACGAACAATGAAAATTCTAAACTTCACTGGTAACAATGAAAATTCTATTTTATGATGTCACCGGAAACAAGCATAAGATAGTAGGTGCCTTAGAAAAGAAAGAGATGGTTATGTAGAGGTATGAGTAGTCACATGAGGAGTTGTACCAGAGTTGCAGGTACAACAAGAGGTTGAGTGAAAGCATGTCATAAACCTTGAGGCGCAACATGTAGCTAAAGAGAAGCATGTCACAAATGCTCGAAGGCAAGTTAGCCATGAAGAATCAGATGAGCAGCAGTTTAGTGCTTTTATGTGCTAGGGATAAGAAATAGTGCTGCAATACAATTTTTTTCATCCAAATTCTTGTAGGAGTAATTTCTTGTTGTATAAACATATTTTATATAATATTGTTGGAAACAAAATTATTATAATTGGAACTTATTATTATTTTCATACAATGCTTAATGTTTTTATTTTTATTTTTTTATTTGAAGTACATATCATTGGTGACAATAACCATTAATTAGGTGACATATATATATATATATAATATATATATATATATATATATATATATATATATATATATTGGAGACTAGATTTATTTTGCGGTAGAAAATTGATTATCTGTTGGTAATTTCCAAAGGTGCTCTTCTGGTGAAGGTGACATTGTCGATCTTTGAGTGAAGCGCCGATGGGTAATTCAGAGTGGGTTATGTCAGTGAAGTCTATTCTCAAGATTGGCTATGTAATGAAATTACACCGAAATGACTTTGTCGGTGCGACAACCCTCTTATTTTTGTGTGTTTTCTTTACCCAACAAATAAAATTGTGAAGTTTTGTGCTTGGATATTGGTTATCCTATGTTTATATTTTGGAAAACTTGGAGGATATTTACTATTGTATTCAAAGATTTTGAATTTATGGAATATATTTTATTATCGAAAACATTACTTTTGAAGTACTTAAACCATGGATTTTTGTATTAAAAAATTTACTACTCGAATGAAACGAGGTATTATGTCAACATGCACCTGAATCTTATGTCAAAGATATCACATGATATAATATCATGACTAGATCAATCTCTACCACGTGGAACAAATTGAATAAGCAAAATATATCCTCGACTTCTACTTCAGGTTCGGGGAGCTCCGGCAGGGGAACTTGAGTCTCAGCAGAACCTTCCCTTTTTTTATCTCTCCTTTCCCTTTTCTCCATTTTGCTCAGTTGGGGAGCGGAGGTACCCTCGAGCGGTGGCTGGCAGTGCTCTTTGTGGTAGCGGGGGTAGAACTCGGAAGGACACAACCCCGACCAGCCGGCCTGTACTGCTAAATATATTTTGCTTTGATAAAATCATGTCTCAAAAGAGCTCAAGACGATTGATTTGCATCACACAATTAGTTAAACTCATTTGCAACCTAATTTGAACCAACGCAATATTATGAGCAACTTAAGTAATTATAATTTCTCCGGCACTTCATTTCTAGAAATAAAATGAATGTTATCTCCTCTAACTTTGTTACCAACATTTCAATTTTAAGAAATATATTCGAAACTTCTTTGTAACATTCTAGGCGAATCCCACATCGACCATAGACAGGAGAGATTCCTGATTCATAAGAAATGTCTGGCCAATAACATTAACAACACGTTTTGAGTGTATTGCTGTGGATGAGAGGAGAACTTCACATTTAAGCATGTTCATGTGGGAGCAATCCAGGGATGGGTGACCTCCTTGAAAAGTTTTTACTCGGGCAACCAAAAGCAAATCCGTAAGCTTCTCATGGGCAAAACGGACAATATTGTTGGTATGAGGGGCCGGGTTTTATAGAATGGTATCAGAACCACTCTTGTGCCGTTCGGGATTGTGGGGCAAACCTCATCAAGATGGTGAGTCCCCGAGGTGTTCAAAGTGACACCTTAGGCCAATCCCACATCCATAGATGTGATGTGGAGCAAACCTCATCGAGGACAATGAATGCAAAAGAGGGGGTGTTTGTAACATCCTAGGCGAATCCCATATCGGTTATGGATAGGAGAGATTTCTGATTCATAGGGAATATCAGGCCTCTAACATCAACAACGTGTTTTGGGAGTATTAATTGTGGATGAGAGGAGAACTCCACAGGTAAGTGTGCTCAGGTGGGAGCAATCCAGGGATGTATGACCTCCGTAGAAAGTTTTCACCCGAACAACCAAAAACACATCCGTAAGCTCCTCATGGGCAAAACGGATAATATTGTTGGTGTGAGGAACCGAGTGTTACATTCTCACTTCTTCATTCTCTAATGTTTAGTCTAATTTCAAGCTAAATATATTAATCCAAGTTTGTTCGGTAATAACAAGAGGCAACAAACAAAAACAAATAAAAAAGGTACACTTTACAAAAAAATAGGAAATCTAAGCTTGAGCTATTAGTTTTTTAAATTGTTATTAAGTAACTAGTTACTACTCATATTAACAAATAAAAATAGAATGAGTCAATCTAGCGTATAACATGATTTTTTTAAGTGCCTTTGGGTTACGATGACGTCTAATTGAATGTACACCGTAATTTTGAGGAGGTAATATCTTAACTAAAATCATAAACTTTAACACAAATAACTTAACAATACACTGTTTATAGACATAGATATACATGGTTATTTATTTATAATTCATACGTACATGATCATACATCATAAATTTCTTAATATGAAAAAAGTGAAGTATATTCTATAAAAAGTACATATATGATCTATTTATTTATGAAGCTTTGATGTGGTGACTCGACGTACTGGCCCTTAGCTTGTCCCTAAACTTAGCCAATGGAAGGACGGCTCACGACCACCCCATTAGCGTTCACCCACACCCACACACGGTCACATCGGAAATCAAGTGGCACATTCGTACCCTCCAAGACGACAATAGCATCGACTTGTGGATTCTCTCTTTCAATCGTAGCAGCTGCTGCATCTCCCCTCGCGCCTACAAGCTCGGGCCATGAACTCTTTCCTGTGGTATTGTCAATAAGTTAGTTCAAATGATATGAAATAACTCTCAAATATTAGAAGAGAGAAACAACATATACCTTCACATGTGCTCGACATTATGTATTTTGTATTGAAGAGTGTAGAGTTTATAGGATATAAATAGTGTGAGGATTATACATTGCGTTACGAAATGAGCTTCAACTTTTTAGCTTTTTCAAATGTTTCCATTTGAGTTGTTAATAGTGGAAATTTCTTTTGTCAAAAAATTCAAATTTGCTTCTTTTGTTGAATTTCAATTATATAAAAAGTATGACAAATTGAACCACATGCAGTGTCTTTCTAAACTAGGGCGTGTATATTAATATTTAGTGATATCGGCTTTATTAATAAAAAAACATTTGAGTACTATATTTAAAAAATATTTGAAATTTCAACGGATTATATTATCAATTAAAAATTTTATGCAAGGACACACATATATCATCCTCTGTTTATGACAAAACTAAAAATTTAAAGTTCTCTAGCGATTTTGTCAAATAGGTGTATGAAATATTAGGGATATTACTGTTTCTCAAGTTATGTTGCAGAATCGTCCTAAACTAGTGGCAATTACAATGTATTGGAAAGTTGTCGCAATCTCTTTGTAGCAAAGATAACCATTTTCTAATAGGGCATAACAACGTAAATTCTATTGGCTGAGCGGTAGCTTCATAGCTTCCCAAATGGAAGGTCATGGGTTCGGGTTAAAAATACTTTTTGTTAAGCGAAAGAGTTTTTTCGATTGTGGGTTGCATCTAAAAAAATATATTTTGTGGTAAGTGAACTTATTATTTACCTTTACAAATAATAAATAGTAAAAACAACAAAGAAAGCATGAAACAAAAAAAAAAATAAGATCTAAAAGCCTAAAAACAAAAAGGCATCCACATTTCAGCAACCATGGCTTGATAAGATTGGGGTTATCTATCAATCACCATAAGATTGACCACATTAGATTCCAACTATACGGGTAGTCCCATTACAACGTTGGCATTAGAGTCCCAAGACCAATTACTATAAACTCCATTGCTAATACTCGAAATCTTAAGTTTTGCAAGACAGAATGTTAACATCTGGGCAAGAGTTAAGGGGACTTTGTATGGAGACTTTGTATCATTATCTTTTAGCTTTCTTCCCTCCATTTATAGTTGCCATTCCCTCCTTTGGTTTGACATTATCAGTACCCATGAAATTCTCATGTAACTCACCCATTTTCCTTTGGATACTTGGGTCACTACTATTCACTGTCGGTTCATTTCTTTGCTAAGCTAGGCCTTTGGAGAGGACAAGATAGGAAATTCAAGGTGTTCTTCAATGATCATGTTTCTCATGAGAGAATAGACCTCAGCAACAATTGAATTAGTAGAACAAAGAGAGTAATCAGGGCTATAAGGGCATGTAGGGGTATCTGAGATGGGCTGCACCATAGAGATATACTGAGGAGTAGGGTAGACCAACCCTCCATGGGACCTTCTTCCACTAAAAAAAGGATAGATTGCCATTAGCTAGCTGGGTATCCTTTTCAATTCCATTACCTTTTGTACTTGGGTCAAGAATCCCCATTGAAGTTCTATCTTTCTCAATTAAATTAGACAATGAAAGAGGTTTGCAATACATTCCAAGTGTCTTAATCTTCTACAGTTCTACACCACGTCCCCACCCGCACACCATGAATCCGTGTCCCATCCTCCCCACTACGAGCCTTTGAAACACCAAACGACATGCTAAATAACTTACGTGAGTTAGATTTCTCACTCGGGCAAGGCCTAAAATTTTGATCAATGGGTGGAAGATAGCTGGAATCAAGAGGCCTAATGTTTGGATTTAAGATCCTAATGATGAAGGATCCATGATCCCTTCAAAAACCTAATCCGATAACCAACAACACCACTGTAATAGTCGGTAGGGCTATACTTTGAACTACAAAAAATAGGCATGATCTTAACGACACGAGGCCTAGTCCAACTAAGAATAAAAAACAACCCAAATGTATAAAAGTAGGGCTGTAAACAATCTCAACGAACACAAACAGGGCCTTGTTCGTGTTTGTTCACTAAGAAAATAATTTGTTCATTAATAGTTCACGAATGCTTACTCAACGAGATTTTTGTTCGTGTACGTTCATTAAGGAAAATGAATATGTTCATTATAAATAAACAAAACAAAGGCAAGCGGACACACACACATATATATATATATATATATATATATATATATATATATATATATATTCATGAACGTTAATGAACTTCCTGCTCAGCTATTTATGAACAATTCACTAAACATTCGGTTCTTTTATAATTTTATATAAAAGTCTATAAGATGTTAGAGGCATATCCTAATCTCTTTCAAGATGGTTATGATTGATTAATCCAAACACAAGCTTAGGCCTTAGGTTTAGACCAAAAACATAAGTATTACGTATTAGTCAATTTTTTTTAATGTATTTTGTTGTATTTTAGGATAGGTTTAATATGTCATTTATTATATTCTAATAAGCTCTAGAGTTTGTTAGAAAGTTCCTATATATATGTTCTATACTCAACAATTCTGAATCAAGGAAATCATTCGAATTATATGGTATATAAGCAGTTTGCTCTGAGCCTTAATACCATCGCTACCGCTCGTGATTATAGTCCACGGACTATTCAGCAGCCACTGTATTAGCCTCAGTTTGTTCAATTCAACCTCTTTCTTCGTCTTTTATTTCTGTTTGCTCAAACCCACTATCTTCCTCTTATCATGTCGGGTAATTGAAATGAATCAACAACCCTAACTCCACCCTCATACTTTTCCTGGGTCAAGCTCTTTATGTTACATGCTCGAGGTTATGAGGTTATGATGTTCCGAATCATATTAATGGAACACAACCTCCTACTAAAACAGATCCAATGTTTGACACATGGAACAAGATCAATGCTATTGCCCTATAGTGGATCTACGAGACATGGTCAGATGACTTGTTTGCTAGAGTTTTAGAGACAGAATCCATAACATTCAAAGCCTGGACGCATATCAAAAACATCTTCTTGAACAACAAGGCTCTCGTGCTGCAGCCCTTGAACACGAGTTCATCAAACTCAAGCTTACCGACTCCCTTTCTCTTGAGGCTTGCTTTTAAAATTGAAGGAAATTGTTGATAAACTTTCTGATGTAGAAAGTCTCATAACTGACAACCAATTGGTTCTATAACTTGTAAGGGGGCTACCCCCAGAATATTACACCATTGGGTGTGTTATAAATCAACACTTGGGAAGAAGCCTGTAGCATGCTTCAATTGGTATACCAACAAAGACAAGCACATGACACATATTAGCCTGTTGCCATTGTTGTCCTCCATGACCAGTCAACTCATAATTAGATTCCAAAACCCCAGCACGTGATGCTCAGCCTCGTGGTCAAACCCGCGAATTTGGGAATCAACACCGTCCAAGCCCAAATACCCGTCGACCTAATCGTGGGCAGGCCACTTCAGCCCCTTCTTCTACAAGACCAGGCCCATATATCTCGAGCCATTTATACACCTTGGTAGGCTCACTCACCTGGTTACTGATCTTCTTATTGGGCAACTCCACCCATGCCTTTACCCAACCCAACTAGGTTGGGCAACGCCCATGTAGTCTCAATCTCCACGCCCACCTGCACACTTTGCCATCCAACCACGAGTCAATCTCACTAATGTGAATTCTTTAGAACCATCTCAGCTAGGTTATGCCTTTAAAACCATGTCAATGCAGCCTCCTGATGGTTAGTGGTACATGGATATCAGTGCCATGCACCATCTCATATCTGATTTTGGTATGGTTGCAACTTCTTTACGTATTACATCTATTAAGCCTATTATTGTTAGTAATGGTCAATCTATACCAATTCACAGATCAGGAAACACCCTCTTACCCGGTACCCCTCACAACCTTCACCTTAATAACATTCTTTATTCACCTAATATTATTAACTATCTCATCTATGTACGTCATTTTACTATTGCTAATTCCATTTCTATTGAATTGATCCTCTCGGTTGTTTTGTGAAGAGTGGGAAGATTCTGAGTCATCATGATAGTTCCAGTCACTTATGCTCGATTACCAACACTTTCAATGCTCCCGGTGTTTTCCTACTCACTGCATCTCATCCGGTTCCCTGACACGATCGGTTAGGACATCCAGGAATGCACATTTTAGACTTTCTTCGTTGTTCTAATTTTATTTCCTGTAACATAACAAATCCTTTGGTTGTTTGCAATTCTTGCCAATTATTTAATCACAAACTATTACCTTTTCATACTTCATTATCAAATACACTTATGCCAGTTGATATATTACACTATGATTTGTGGATTTCTCTCATTCAAAGTAAGAATGGTTATAACTATTACATGGTATTAGTTGATGATTTCACCAACGATACTTCGGTGCTTCCACTAAAGATTAAATCTGAAACTTGTGCCAAAGTCACCCAATTTCATAATTTTGCTAAAACTCAATTTCATTGCGCCATTAAGTCTTTTCAATATGACATGGGTGGGAAGTTTGATAACACTTCCTTCAAAAAATTTTCCATCACAAACAGTCTCCAATTCAGATTTTAATGCCCTCAAACCTCCCAACAAAATAGGAAAGCCAAACGTATGTAGATGGCTTAACAAGGTTATGTTATACCTTCTAACTCATGCTTCCATCCCCTCCATCTACTAGGTCAAAGCCCTTCACACATCAGTATACATGCACAACATTCTTCACATAAAAGTTCTCAATATCGTACACCTATGTCTGTCCTCTACCTTAAACACCCCATTTATGATCACCTTCATCTTTTTGGGGTACCCTCCTAAATAGGGGTTACCAATGTCTCGATTTATCTACGGAAAAATTATCATCTCCCGTCATGTTACTTTTGACGAACAAACGTTCCCATTTCAAACCGCACCTAACCCTATTACCCATGATTATTCCTTCCTATAATATGATTCATCCCTTTTCCTATTTCATCCTTCCAATCACCCAACAACCACTCCCTCCCTACCCCACTACTAGCCTTGACAACACATCCATACTCGACCAATCTACTCATCCAAATAGCACGTCACCTTCACATAACAACACACTTAACACTCCTAACAACTTGTCTACAGTCTCCCACAGCCCCTACCCACATCGACTTCCCCTTCTTTCCTGTTTCAGCCTTCCAATCACCCAACAACCACTCCCTCCCTACCCCACTACTAGCCTTGACAACACATCCACGTCCGACCAATCTACTCACCCAAATAGCCTATCACCTTCACAAAACAACACACTTAACACTTCCAATAACTTGTCTGCGGTCTCTCATAACCCCTATCCATATCGTCATCCCCTCTTCTCACCTCCTCCCCCCTTACCATTTCATTTATTCCTAAAGCACCCATTACAACTATTGCCCCTACCCTAGTCGTCCAGACCTTTCAGCAGAAGCATAATGATACCACCGATGATCATCCAACCACCAACTCCCAACCCTCCATACACCCCATGCAAACTCGTTCGCTAACACATTCACACCAATCCTATCCTTCCACCTCTCTTCATACCACCAAAACCGATCCCATCAACATTTCACCCATTCCCAAATCCCTAAACCAGGCCCTTTCTGATCCAAATTAGCATGATGCCATGGCCAACGAGTTTAAGGTTCTAATGGCTAATAATACATGGGAGCTGGTCTCCCGGCCTGGAAACACTCACATTATCAATTTTATGTGGGTTTACAAACATAAATTTCATGTAAATGTATATCTTCAATGATATAAAGCACGAGTAGTTGTTAATGGGAAATGTCAACGGGTTGGTTTAGACTATTATGAGACTTTCAACCCAATCGTGAAACCGATAACCATACGCAGAGTTCTCAGTTTGAATGTGTTTTTTTCTTAGCGTGTCAATCAACTTGACATCCAAAACGCATTCCTACATGGGGTTTAAGTGAAACGGTCTACATGTACCAACCCCTTGGCTTCACTAATAAGTCTAATCCATCTCATGTTGTAGGCTTCACAAATCTGTCTCTGGTTTACAGCAAGCCCCACACGCTTGGTATCAAATATTTGCTAACTACATTATCTCATGTTGATTTTGTAGCTCTTCTTGTGGCACATCTCTTTGTTGAGGTGTGAAGGCCTTCGGGCTTTCAGGTGGAGTTATGGGCCTAGCCCATTGAAGCTTCTTTTAAACCCTAGTTATTTTTATATATAGAGCATTGTCATTATATTTAATCTTGTCCTTTGAGCTTAATGGAAATACCTAGTAACAGAGAGTGGACTTAGGTCATCTTGACCAAAACACTATAGGGTTTCTCCCGTCGTCGCCATCACCTAGGGTTTTCACCACCGCTGGTATCACCTAGGAGTTCCACCGCCACCGCCAAAATCATTTGTGGTTCTGCACCCGCCTAGGGTTTTGGTTAGAAGTACCGGATCTAGTTTGTCTATCCTTTGTTGACCGGTTATCAGTTGTTTAGTGTGCATGTTTCATTTGTTTTTTATATCTAGTTTGCTATTATGGCTGAAGACAGGAAGACTGTGATTGAAAAGTTCACTATGTCAACTAATTTTGGTTGGTGGAAAAATAGAGGTATTACTATGTCAAAAGGATTTGGATATGGTACTGGAAAAGAAACCGAAAAGTATGGAGAAAGCTAAAGAAGTTGTTTGGAATTCCAAGGACAAGAAGGCTAGAGCGGCTATTATGTATCTTTAACGAAGAGTGTTGCTTTTGACATCATTAAAGAAACCACTGCAAGTGGTATGATGTTGTCTCTCTCAAATATATATGAAAAGCCGTCTGCAGCTAACAAGGTGTTCTTGATGAGGGAACTGTTTACGAAGAGAATGATAAAGGGAATCTTAGTCACCTCTCACATTGATGATTTGATGTCTATTCTTACCAAATTAGAATCAGTAAGAATAAAATTAGATAATGATACTCGAGCCTTAGTGTTACTATCTTCACTGCCTAATAGTTGGTCCGGGACTATAACTATTGTTTCAAATTCTATGAATAGCTAATGAAATGACATTTGAAAAGATACAAGACATTATGATAGGTGAAGATACATGTCTGAAAAGTGCAAATGTTGGATCATCTTCTGAGATGTTACATGTTGGCAGAGGAAGGGAGAATAGCAAAGGCAGTGGGAGTCAGGGAAAGAGTTCAACTCGGACTTGAAAAAGTGTGAGGTGTTGGATCTGCAATGAGGATGGACATGTTAAGAGTCAATGTCCAAAGAAAAGTCTGAACACTGCTGCTAAGGATCTCAATGATGGTGACGTGTTAATTCTTGAGGCTGAAAATAGTGTTGATTCTTGGATCATGGATTCTTGTTCTTCGTTTCACGTCGTACACAGGCTGAAATGTTGGTGAATCTGAAAACAAGCGATTTTGGGAAGGTATGTCTCGTTGATGGTAGAATGCTTAGCATGGATGATAATGATTGGTAGTCCATTAGGAACTACATAGAACTTGAAGAATGTCAAGGTGATTCTAGGTTTGAAGAAGAAATTGATTTTCAGTTAGTAAATTGGATGAACAAGGACGGGAAGTCAACTTTTGGTGGTGGTAAATATAGGGTAGACAAAGGGAATCAGGTGATTGCTCATGGTGATAAGCATGGCTCATTGTACATGGTGGAGGTACCTGCTGAGGGACTTATCAACCTGGTTAAGCAAGTCAAAGTCGGGTTCGCTAAATCAGCTGCTAAAAGAGTTCATTTTGAAAACATGAAGACTGGAGCAAAGATTGTATCTAAATGGGATCATAAGTCTAAACCAGTCAGAGGATTTTGTGATAGTGGGAGCATGGGGCATGTTTCGGGTACAGTCAAGAAGAATCATTGGGTTTTGAATACTACGACTAGAAAAATCTCCCCTCGTGATTATTTGTTGAATTTGGAGAGTGTTAGTGGTTCTTCGTGTATTATGAATCTGGTGGATTATGTAAACCAACTAATACAGAGGATGGGTTGTTGGTGGAATTTTCCATCGGGGGAGCTTCAACGGACCCTTTCAAGTAATTGATGAAAAGGGGCCTTTGCAACTAGGGGATTTGGATTGAAATCTTAGTTTGTTCTTTAGAATTATAGGCTTGGAGAATTCTTGTTACTTGCTGATTATTGATGACAGGGTTGCTTTGTACTTAGATGGCTAGCTGGAGTATTGGCAAGACCTTTAAGTGGGAGATTATTGAGGTGTGAAGGCCTTTGGGATTTCAGGTGGAATTATAGGCCTGGCCCATTGAAGCTTCTTTTAAACCCTAATTATCTATTCATATAAATCATCGTCATTGTAGTGTAATCTTGTCTTTTGAGCTTAATAGAAATACTTAGTTGTAGAGAGTGGACTTAGGTAATCTTGACCGAACCACTATAAATTCTCGTGTTCTTATTATTTTCATGGGCGTTCGTATAACAGTGTGTTTATTTCCGCTGCGTAAAGATACTTAACACTATTTTTAATTACCAATGTAGTTCTTAGATGGCGTACCTTCTCCTTTACGTGGACGACATTATTCTCACCGCCTTTGACAACCAACTCCTTCATGATATTATTTCATCTTTATCCAAAGAGTTTGCTATGACAGATTTAGGAACCTTACACCATTTTTTGGGAATATAGGCCACTCAAAAATCAAGGGGTTTATTTTTTTCACACGAGGCTTATGCCTGTAAAATTCTTGAGTGAAAATAGAGAAGTGCAAGGTCAGTTCCACGGCTAGAGAACCTCTTTCTAATGGCACCTTAGATAGAAATCTCACTTGGACACTTCAATATCTAACAATTACCAGACCTAACATTGCATATGCGGGCAACAGGTTTGTTTATTTATGCATGGGTCGCGTGAACCTCATTTATAGTTTCTTGTCGTGAGGTATTTAAAAGGTACAGTGTCTCATGGTATTTCAATCACCCCTTCCAAGTCTACGAAGCTTACAACATATTCTGATGCCGACTAAGGGTGTCCAGATTCAAGATGCTCAACTTCGGGTTACTATGTCTTTATGGGAGATAATCTTCTCTTTCGGTCTTCAAAGTGTCAACACACGGTATCGCGCTCAAGCGCTTTAGCAAAATATCAGGGTGTAGCTAACACCACTGCAGATGGTCACCTGCTCTAGAACTTGCTTCTTGAGCTGTTAGTTCCTACCCATGATGTTAGCATTATTTTTTGATAACATGCCAGTTGCATACCTATCAGGCAACCCCGTCCAACAACAACACAGTAAACATGTTGAAATTGACATCATTTAGTATGGGATAAGGTTCGTATCAGTTGCATTCAAGTTCTTCACATTCCTACTAATTATCAATACACGGATATCTTCACCAAGGGACTCCCTAGAGCATTATTCTAGAGATTAAAGACCTGTCTGTGCATTCAACCACATGCTCAGATTACGAGGGCGTATTAATAAATTGTTATATATGTATTTTATTGTATTTTAGGATAGGTTAATATGTCATTTGTTATATTCTAAATTAACTCTAGAATTTGTTAGAAAGTTCTTGTATATATGTTATGTACTTAATCATTCTAAATAGAGGAAATCATCGAATTATAGTATGTACTCTTCGATGCTATTAGAGAGGCTTTTGGGCTAATCTGGAGGCCGTAATTGAACCAATGGTCATGAGAACCGGCGAGCCCAACAATCCCGATCGTTGAACATGCAATTTGGTGTATATCTTTGTCACCCAACCAATCTTGAAAAACCTTATGAACGAAAGAGTGAAGCGCCCCACTCAAGTCTCAAGAAGGAAAAAAGCTCTTTTTAGGCAAATATGATCAACAAACTTCACTTGTCTCTTAGCATAAAAAATAGAACATTCAAAGTCAACTACCAAAAACAAATGGTATGAATAACTTTAGCACACATGGATTAATTTTAGGAAACCACCCGTTTAGAGTAAAACATCCCTAGCTCACCCAATTTATGCTCTAACCGCACATTTTGAGTTAGAATAAGAACCCAAACCTCTGACTCACCCATCAACTAGACATTCTCCATAATAAACACACCCTTAACCCTCTAAATTTTCCAACCCACACCACCCATATTTCTGAATGAAAAATTGTAGTTTGTAAGAAAGATAAGGATATTCAAAAAGTGTAGTCATATGTATATAAATTATCCTCCATATATTAGGGTTCCATATAGGATTCTTACCACCTAACTAAACCTCCACACCACTTGTAAGGATAAGAGTTAATCACCATCTATATTTGGAGAGGGGTCGTGAAGCTGTCAATAGCCCACCCCATATGGTGAAAAGTCCATAACCTAGTCACTTTAATAGTGACGTGGAATCTCATAACTTTTAGCCTCGAAAAGTGAAATCTTATATTTTCTTTTATGATCTTGCATAGCCTAGTAAAAGACTTTTCTTTTATTGACAGGCCCTCTAGTTTCGCTCTTCCTATATGTAGTAAACAACACAACCCAAAACAAGCTTATTAATAATGTTAAAATTCATTTTGTCACTCACAAGCCTTAGTGATAGAGGGTAAAGGATGTTGAAGTAGTTTATGTGACAAGGTTCATAGGGTTTATCACTGGCCTTTTTTCAAGGTTTCCTCTTCGAAGCTAATCTTAGGGTTCGCCTTAACATCCAGTTGACCAATGACATTACATGTTAGTCTTTGTCTACTTTTTTGTCTGAACTCTTCAACAATCCTCTCTTGAATCCTCTCAGCCAGTCTGTCAGCTTGACTATTTTGACTTGGGTTGGTAAGTGACATATAGACTAGAGGAAGACTATCATTGTACTTCAGGGTCTAAGAACTAAAGGCCTATTGTTGCCCTTAAAGTCTATGCAGTATCAGGGCTCTTCTGTTAGCATCATACCTCCACCCTAGTATTTCACTCTCAGCATCATACGGTGAGCCAGGCACCCCTTGGGATACTCTTGTCACACCCCAACCTTGACGGGGGAATCGTCGGGATGTGAGGGATAAGATTGTTCACAGCCACATAACGCTATTATTAAATTCAAATATTATAACCATAAGTTTCAGATGTAACATTACACACAATAAGCAATAGTTCAAGTTCATCCATTAATTTAACTAGGTCCATTCCTAGGTGTGAATAAGCTTCAAAGGTGGCAATCAAACTTGCGTGTTTCCTGAAATATGTTAAAAATAAAAAATCCACAATAGTGTTGGTGAGATTTCCATAGTTTTCATACATAAGTATATAAAAGATGGCAATTCATGTTATAAGTTAGAGAACATAGTAACTGGGGATGTAAGACAGATGCACAATCAAACCTTGAGAGTTTACAAGTTTCCACGTTTACAAGTTTATACGATTAGCTAAGTGTACTTGGATTAACGCTTGTCAAGCCCATAGATCTATGACATTGCCAGGCTAGCAATAGTTAGTAATTGCACATATAATCGTAAATACATGGTAATTACTAAGATCAACTAATCACAACATATAAGTGAATTTCCAAAAGTTTACAAGAATCAAACGAGTTTACAAATGTAATGTTTATAAGGTAACATATTTCACCCCAAAGTGTAAAAATATGCAAAAAGGGGTATAGAAATACTCACATGGAAAATAGATATAAGAATGACGATTAATAAAAATAATAATAGGCGTCGTTCCAACATAAAACGTCACGAGACACCTAAATATACATATTTACAATATTTAAGTTTAATTATAAGCTTAATGAATTAACGAGAACTATGGTTTTAAGTGGATTTGGGGGGTTTTATTAACTAAATTCAGTAAAATAAGATAATTATGTTTTAATTCAATAAAAATATACTAATTGGTATTTTAGTAATAAGAAGTGCACAAGAAAATCTTTTGTAATAAAGTTTTATTTGAACAACTTTCATATAATTTTATATACTCGTAATTTAAACAATAATATATAGATAATTTTGAACCAACAATAACAATTGTTTAAAGTCTATATTATAAGAAAATAAACTAAAATATATCATTTGTTTAAAATAATTTATAAAAAATATTAAGATATTCTAAGAAATAAATTCTAGACAATAGTTAGGTGGCTTTAAAAATTAACAAGGTTATAACTGATTTTTTTATAATTTTTAATTTTTTTTGTATTTTTATTGAAGGCCAAAAAGCCTTAAAAAATATTTGAGGTTCCATGGATTAGAACAAGGGACTCCTGTTTGAGAGGGTAGGTAGTTAACCAGTGAACCAAGGGTCGCAACCGTGTTATGATTCGGCCCTTATTTCTTAAAAACACTATTAAGAAGAAATCCCCAAATCCAATGAACCCTAGAATGTTCTTGGATCAAATTGAACACCAATTCGATTCTGTTAATGAATATATTCGTGGGGCTTTTGTTCCTCATGTTAAAACGAGTGTTTAGGTGGATTCAATTACCCGTTTTGATTAAAGATGATGACAAGAACACACGATGAACTCGTCGTGGCTGAAAGATGGGCGTATGATGTGTAAGCATTGATAATAAACCAATTAATCTTGAGGGTAGCTTTGAGTGATGAACTAGACCAAAAAGCCCCTTATCAATTTCGAGTTTTGATGTCCAGATGATGGCGTTCGAGTAAGTTGCAGGTCCCAATGAAGTGAATGATTAAATAGGTTTGCTCGTGTGTTTTCAGGTGAAATTGAGGGTTGTGAACGTTTAAGATTACTTAGATGACTGTTTAGGTGAGTTTAATTAGATTATTATTAGGTTTTAATGCTCAAACGACTATAGAGTAAAAGATTGGTTATCGTCTCGATTATTCTGGCATTCAACTATTTTAATTGATGTATACAGGTTCGAAACATGTGCTAGAAAGGGTGGGAACGGTTTTGGATCAAGAAGTATCGAAATTTGATGCTTTTGGGTGGCCGGAGAGTCGCCGGCGGTTTGTCCGAGGACTTGTCGGAAAAACGGGTGGTGGGGGGGAAATGGGGTTTGGCTTTAAAGATTTACACAAATGGTCCCTGTAGATTTCAATCATTATTATTTCATGCTCAAACTTTATTTTCATTCTAAATTGACAATAAGGCCCCTTGAACTTAATTAAGTTTTAACTTGTTAACTTTTATATCTTATTATTATCACTATTATTATATTATTATTATTATATTATTATTATTATAATTATTATCATAATCTATTAGTAATGTTATTATGTTCAATTTAATAGTTTAAGTATTAACTTTTAAATAAAAGAACTAATTAATGAAAACAAAGAATCAAACATAAATAATCCACAAGTTCCATAAATGACAACAATAGTCCTTACAAGAATAAACAAATTTAACTCTTGTTAACAAAAATTCAAGATGTTACAACTCTCCTCAAATAGGCTTTATATGAGTGAGTTCACATCAATGTGAACTTGAGGAGGTTGCTGAGTATGGATAATTGCAAGTGAGGTTGGTGAATCCTCAATATCCATACTCTGAGAAGAACTCTCGGGTTTTGTGATTGCTTGGACTTTCTTCTCCTTTTTGGTAGCATCACCTTCTTACATAAGTGAACTGGTGGTTAAGGTTATCACATCCACAAGTTCTTGTGTTTAAGATTGAGTTATTCTTATTAGTTTTACAGCTAGTTTTTTCTTAAGATTAGAAATCTTAAGTTGCTAATCATGAACCCTTCTTTGCAAAGTAGTCACTTGAGATTCCAAGTAACTAACCTTGAAGACTAAATAAATGCATGATTTAGTTACTTTTTGCATATTTAGTCTCATATTTCTCTCATCTTCATCAAAAGAATCATGAGGGGGTGAGAGAATAGGACCAAAGTCTTCTTCCCCACACCAACATTTTGTTCTTAGCTACTGGATTTTCCCTATACCATGACAACTTCAGGTGAAGTGTCAAGGGGCTGGTTTCCATGGTTGATGTCTTAATGATGATGTTGAAGTGAGAGTCTCTTCCATATGAAGCTCCAGAACTTGTTAGAGAGATCATCTTCATAGTAGGTGGATGATGTGGGCTAGACATGGTAGGGGCATGAGTACTCATTTCTTCTTGAGTAGGGGTGGAGAAGAGAGACTCATGGTACTCACTGAAGCCCAAATCTTCATCATAAAATTTTAGGTTGGAAATGAGTTGGTTTAGATCTAGAGGCTGGGTGTGATATCTTTCCCATTAAGGTTGTTTACTAGAGTTTTGACTATGAGTGAAGGTTGAGGCTGTTAGGGTTGTGAGCTCATCAGGCTGAGCGTGAGAAACCTCAACACTGATAAATGGTGAGATGGGAGTGGTTTGCTCCTTAGGGGAAGTGTGAGCTCTAGTGTCCACTTCATCTTGCATGGGTGGTGATATGGGGACCTACACAAGCTACTTGGCTTATGTAGGGGTTTGTTTAGATTTTCTTTAGTAAGTGATGGTTATTTGTGGCTGTGTGGGTTGTTGAGAAGTATAAGGTGTGGGTTCAACACTATCTTATGCTGCTAGGTTATCAACTTAAGCAATAAGCCCTAACATTTTTAGGACAAGGGTTGCTTCTACCCCTGAGAATCACACAGTAGGGTTTCTATAGTCTTAAATATATCGGGTTTTATCTATCCCAATTTTAAAATATAACATGTTCCTCTCAACTCTAAGCGCAGTTCACAGTTGAGAATGTGCTTGTGACGACCGACAATTTCAGGTTAATACATGACCTTGATTTGGTTCTGATTACATCTATAATACTTGATTTTCAATCTAATTACATTTATTGAAGTCGTTTTATGCATTACAAACTTTCACGCATAACATTTCATGCATTAGTAATTTGACGTAATTACTATTTTTACACACGATACAAGCACACACGAATGTTTGTGATAATTTATATATACATACATACATATATATATATATATATATATATATATATATATATATATAGTGTGTGTGTGTGTGTGTGTGTGTATATATGTATATATATATATTATATATATATGTGTGTGTGTGTGTCAATGAATACTTTAAAGTGTTTTAAAGTATCTTAAATTTTAAATTAAATGCATTGGAAAAGTTTAAGATTAAAGAAAAACCTTAACACATAAATTGATATGTTACCCGGATAAAACACATGTAACGCAACTACTTGATAAATGGGTTATTATCTACATATCATCAATATTAAAAGGTATGATATTATATGACTTCTTATAATAAATTTTATGTATTTTAAAATTTAAAAAGTAAAAATATAAAAATATATAAAAATTATCATAATGCAATAAATACCATCAAAATATCCATTACTACATAAATTGAAAATAAAACCTTCCATCCATCACCCTTTGGATGTTTAGACCTCCTCCAGTGAAAATTTTGTTTGACTTTGGTGATATAAAGAAAACTTCTGTATAGGTGAATGACTCCTTTTTACAATACCATAACCCAATATATTGATCAATGCCACTTTAGCCTAATAACCCCTTTCTTCACGTTGATTGTCTACACCCAAATACCAACATATTCTTTTTCTTTCAAGAACTATTAACCTTTTAAATATGAAGTAAAAATATCACAACTCACCTTCACCTAAACTACCACACCCCATGACCAACACACCATCATCCATATACATTTATTTTTCTCAACTTTACTACAAGAGATTTAAGTGTACTCAAACCTCTCAAGTGAAGTTTAGAAGCTTTTGGTGTTCTCAAGCTACCTCCTTCCTCCTCCTTGTTTACTTCTATTGAGAACAAATCTTCTATTTCTCATTAAATACTTACGTTTATGTTTCACAATCCACTAGTTTCATGTAATTATTTTTCTTCAACAAAGTGCTACTTGTTAAAAAATGATAATTTTTGAATGCACATAATTACAGAGGTTATGATTTGACATAAAATGCTATATATACAAAGGTTCGTTTTATTTGAACACCCCAAAATTTTAGATCAACACCCGTGTATCCTATACGTCGCGTATGGGTCCATACACCGCATATAGGGTCGATTGACGGGAAAGTCATCATACCCTATACGTCGCGTATGGACCCATAAGCTGCGTATAGTGTATTCTCTGACAAGACCATAGTAGACTCGTGTCGGGGTAGCTATACGCCGCGTATGGGTCCATACGCGGCGTTTAAGTTCCCAAACTTTTTTGCGGCAAAATTTCGTTGTTTGTTGACGAACCTATACGTTAGAATGTTTTTTATATATTATTGTTTATAAAAATTTTGTGTATAAAAATTATTGTCGGCTCTATTTTGCACATTAAGGTTGAGATTTTGCGTATAAGTTATGTTTTGTAACTTATTAATCGACAATTTTAAATCTTAATTAACCAATAAACATATAAAACAAAACAAACATTAAATGATAATATAAATAACGAATTTTTTAAATACATAACAAAATGAAAGTACAATTAATAATATAAAAAACTACAATGAATCTGGGTAATGTCGAGGCAGTGGAAAGTCTGGAGGATCAATACCAGCAGCACGGGCTCGTGCAATCTCAAGCTAAACATGCCAATCCATAAGATTCTCAACTCGATCGAGCCAACGACCTTGATCCCGTAATCTTGTAGTAATCTCCTGCATAAATGTTTCCATACGTGCAGACAACCTCACATCTCTATAAATATGTTGAGGGAACTGTGGCTGAGGTGGCGGCTGATGTGCAGCGGCTGGTCGTGTGGTGGCTGATCATGCGGAATATGCTCCTGCTGCTGTTGTGGATCGTCATCGCCGACCCGCTGAATAGGTGCCCGATGCCAGATCTCACCGGGTCGAAGAGAGAACCATATGCCACCCGGAAACTGGTGTATAATACGCATGCCAAATAACGTACGACGATCTAATCTCACCGGCTTGATCGGAGGAGATACGTCAGCCATATGGCAAGGAAGATAACCAAGACAACGTGCAATCATTGTAATGTACGCGCCGCCATACACCACTCCTCGCTCCTGGCGATGATAATACGAAGTGTAATACTCTGCCAAACATCTCACCAGGTTGCACCTGGTCCCCGTAAGCAAACAATATAAGTAAAATAAGTCGGGACTGGTACACCACTCCCGACTCTTGCCACGTCCCGTGATGGATGTGGCGATCATGCGATGCAAGTAACGAATGAGAGAAACTCTAATGCCAGTGACCCTGTCCTTAGTCCTCTGAAACGAACCACGAGCAATCTGAGGCCACCAATCTCTTAATCAGGTCTCCTCAATCTCAGTAATTCCCTTGGTAAATAAAGGGGTAACAGTCTCCAGCACATAATAAAGTCCCGAGAAAACGGCAAACTGCTCAATCGACATCTGATGAGATCGTCCATATAGCATAAACGAAATCTCAGATCGCAGATCGTCCTCCTCCATCTCATTAGGACGAATATAAATAAAGGTGGATAAAAACTCCACTGTCAGCTCTCAGTAAGAAGGTAAGAACGCCAGCTCAAATAAACGACTCCATGGTGTATTATCTTTAATAATACCAGCGAGTCTATCGCGCTTCCCAAGCTCGGCCATCACCTCCCAATCAACTGCCTTTTGATGACCGATATTCATATGAACAAATTTTGAGCACTTTGCATGCTTAATAGACCGGGGCTCAAACTGTAACCAAGGATGATCAACAATAACATTAACGCCAGCCTTAATTTCAAAATCGAAAGACATATTTACATAAAAAATTTGTGTATGTTAAATAAAACAAAAGCATATTAAATTGGGTCAACAATTTTATCAAAGTTAACAATGAACAATATCTGTCATCTATCACTTCTAATAAACCAAGCTTTACTAGAGCCACGTGTCAGTCTCTGGATCATATTTTGCTTCATTTTCCCGCTCATTTCTTTAGCTGATTGAAACACACGGATCTTCAATGGGACTGGATTTTACCTAATGTTTATTACAGACCTCTCTTGGCTTCCTATTTTCTTCTTTGATCCTAAACAAAACCCTAGATCCAAAATTCCTCACCTACCACCACCACATCTACTAAGATCGATCAAATGGTTAGCTTCATTCCTACATTCTTTCAGTTTTAATCTTGATTTTGTTCTTAAAATCACTAGAACACTATTTTCCCTCTTGATTTTCTTTCATATATAGAAGTTGAATGACTGTGTTTAATTGTCTTCTTGGAATTCTTAATGCTCTTTGAATCTATGTTTGATTCATCAAAATATTATGATTTTGGTTATAATCCTAACACCAAATTTTGTTATGCAAAAAAACCCTAGATCTACAGAGTAGATCAATGGTCGTTGCATCAATCGGGAAGAAATCGGCGGTAATTTTAATTCGAAACCCCTTTCCATTATAATTTGACATTTGTTCTTTTTATCAATCTTTTTTCTCTCAATTCTCTTTTATGTTCTTAAGTTGAGGGTTTGTTTTATCTTCTTAATGTTGTTATAATTTATGTTTGATTTCATCCTAGCATGTATTAAGTTTGTAGCAGTTTTATTTTGTCTTCTTTGAAGTTCATGGCAGGATGCATAGAACAAGTTTGTTCAAACAAAGAGCTTGACAGAAGAACAGGGCAGGTAAGAAACAACGTGAACTCTTGATTATTTTTTTATTTTGCGTATTGGAGTAGGTGAGGGTTAGGGGCTCATAAAGTAGTAACGGTTAAAACACATATATCCTACTTTAAATTAGCTAGAAACGAAAAGTTATTTCAATTTTTGTTTTATTTTTATATTTTGTTGGACTTCGCTTTTGGCCCAGTTTTTTGTTCATTTATGTTTTGTGGTCCATTCGACTTTAGTTTTGTTTCTTTATATGCTTGCAAGGGATGGATGAAATATCATTGAAGTTTATGAAAAAAATCTGATTTCTCTCTATCACGGTTTGTGTTAGTGTAAACCTTGATTATCGGTATTTTTTGTGAATCAACGATAGTTAGAAGAATTGTTCCTGGTATTCTCGTAAATCAACAGGTTCAGTTATCTATCTTTCTGTTTCCGACTGCATCACTTAGGTTTAAGTTAATATATGTAAGTATTCTCTTATCTTGGTATTTGGTTTATGTTATTATCAAAAATTGATGAATTCATTGTGTTCTTAACATCATCTATTGTGATTTTGTCTCCATTATCGTTTTATATTCAAATACGGGATGAATGATGTAAAGTTCAAAACTACTTCAAGCAGCATTGCAAGGGTTCCTGATACATAATACACATGGAAGGATGCGAGAGTCAAAATTTATCAAATATATTTTAGAGATGGGAAAATAGGTAATATGATGGGTCAAAATATGGTTTTTGTATTATAATATATTATTTAAACTCACTTAGCAGCACAATGGTTTAAATTCAATGAGCTTCTGCACCAAATGGGAGTACTCCAGTGGGTTTAAAATTTAATGTTAACCCTGTGAATCAAGAATTAGTGATCTTGGTTTCGTATGAGATGAATAACAAAAACAACTTATAGTAACGGTGGTAGTTAAAGTTTGATGTAAGTTACAAGTAAATATCCTTTATTCCTTTTCAAAATTGGTGTCATCTTGTGTGATTCATAGTGCAAAAGTGACTGATTACTTTACAAGGGATCTGATCTGTTTTATTCAGTTTTATACGCCATATATTGATGTTGTCTTTTGTGATATATAGTGCATAGCAAGATTGATTTGTTGCTACAAAACTCATATGCATTGCCCTATATTTGCAGCTACATTTTCAAGTCCAAAACTAGACAACAAGTTGGCTATGGAACTGGTCTACTTTGCTTCCAAGACAAGGGCTGAACCGTGGAGTAAAATGCCACATAAATGTAATATGTAGTTGGTGATTTGATACTATGTATTTTGATTTTGGGACCAAAATACTTAATTGTAAAAATATGACAGTAATGTTAAGGACCTTTTTCATAAAATGTTGCAGATATTTCAAATTCAACTTATACAAGAAGATTGTTACACCTTAATTGTTTTTGCTGCTATATTGCAGCCAATTATTGTTGGTACAGAGGTCTTTCACACCCTCACAATCTCTCTGTAACTCGTATGGATTGGGTCACAACTTCTTACTTTTCATTACACAAATTACTGAATACAAAACTAGAGTAAAAGGTATTGAATAGACCCATGACTCGACAAATCAAGAACAACTAACCACTACCTCCACTACGTCATGACCCCACGACACATTACAATAACTGCAACATAAAGTACTTATGATGCATGATACCATACATCATATATTGACACATGCATACGTAAATAATAAAAAACAAGAACATGAAAGACAAATAGGTTGACATCAGCAGACTATATGAATTATCTCAACACCTCTTAATTCAAATAATCTGAACTCCCATCTTGCTTCGTAGGTAACAGAACTATTCAGTGCCCAACGCTTTGGTGAGAATATCAGCAACTTGATCACTTGTGTCACATGCTTCCAACTCGATCTCTTTGTCCTCAACTAAACTTCGAATGTAGTGATACTTGATGCGGATGTGTTTGGTTCTACTATGAAAAGCTTGATTCTTTGTGAGGAATATAGCAGATCTGTTGTCATAATGGATTATGCTGGCATTGGTTGCTTAGGGTGTAATTCAACAAGCATTTTTTGAAGCCATACAGCTTGACATGCACCTGTAGCAGCTGAAATATATTCGGCTTCAGTTGTTGAAAGAGCAACCACATCCTGCTTCTTAGAACTCCATGAGATGGCTCCTAAACCAAGAGAGAACACATGAGCCGACACACTTTTCATATCAGTCGATGAACCAGCCCAGTCACTATCGGTGTATCCGGTCAACTTCATTCCATATCCTTTATTGTACTTCATTCCAAACTCGATTGTTCCTGCCACATACCTTAGTATTCTCTTTCCTGCTCCAAATGAGTTTGTGTAGGCTGCTGCATAAATCGTGAAAGGACTCCCACAGAAAATGCTATATCTGTACGGGTATGAGTTAAGAATATGAGCCCACCGATCAAACTTTGATATAGATATCCTTCAACTGCTTCACTTCCATCATTCAGCTGAAACCGTCACCGACATTCATAGGTGTACTAACACTCTTACAATTAGCCATTCCGAAATTTTGTAACAATTTGTAGCATATTTCTTTTGAGACACGAAAATACCATCCTCACATTGCATCACTTCAAGTCCCAAAAAGAAATGCAGCTTGCCAATATCAAACATCTCAAACTCTTGAATCATACATTGTTTAAACCCTTCCATCATATCCATTGAGGAGCTTGTATATATTATATCATCAACATACAAGCATACCACTATAAATTCATTTTCTCCTCCGTTCTTCATGTACATGGTTGGTTCATTCAGACTTTGCTCATACCCATTCACCTTTAGAAACCCATCAATGCGGCTGTACCATGCTTTGGGGGCCTGTTTGAGTCCATAAAGCGCCTTGTGCAGGCGATATACTTTATCTTTGCTTCCTTTGATTTCGAACCCTGGTGGTTGTGTTACATACACTTCTTCTTGGATGTATCCATTCAAAAATGTCGTCTTCACATCTAGCTGATGAACTACCCAACCATTCTGAGCAGCTAACGAGAGTATAAGACAAATAGTTTCAAACCGAGCAACCGGAGAGAATGTTTCTTCGAAATCAATCCCGTATTCTTGAACGTATCCCTTGGTCACCAAACGAGCTTTATGTCTTATTACTTTACCTTCTGCATCAGTTTTCAGTTTAAACAGCCATTTTAATCCTATGGGTTGTTTGTCTCCCAGGAGAGTGATGAGAGACCAAGTTTTGTGTTTCTCGAGTGAGTGTATCTCATCTTTCATGGCTTTGATCCACTTTTCACTTCTTGATGCTTCGTAGAATGTAGTTGGTTCAATTAATGACAAGGCAAACTGACATGCATAATCAAGTTCTATCTCCTATGTATTTTCATACAAGTCATTAAGTGTTCTTGTCTTTAGTGGTGTACTTTTGGTTGAAGAGAGGGACCCACTATTTTCTAGACCACTTGGTGAAGCTTGCTCCATTGGAGTTGTACTACTTAGTTGACTATTGTTTTGAGCATGCGTAGGTTGAACAAGAATGGACAAATTGTCACTATTCTCAATAGTACTAGTACTATTGTTTATTGAGTTGTCCACATCTACATTACTAACATAAATCATGTTAGTGAGTAGACCATCACTATCTTGCTGTTCACTTTTCCATTTTCCTCTTTCATCAACTGTAATATCTCGGCTAATGACAATGTCCCTTTTTTCATAATCAAACAGCCTGTATGCCACAAATACACACTTCCTTGACTTTGGTTCCAAACTTTTTCTTAGTTATGCTGGCTTCATTACATATGTAGCACTTCCAAATACTTTAAGTGTCTGACTGAGGGTTTTCTTCCATTCCAAACTTCATAAGGAGTTTTAAATTCCAAGGCCTTTGTGGGAGATCTGTTCAACACATATATGGCAGTAGCAGCCGCCTCCCCCCAAAATACTTTGCTTAAGTTCTTCCCTTCCAACGTGTTTCGTATCATCTCCACAATGGTTCTATTTTTATGTTCTGCCACCCCATTCTGCTCAGGGGTATATGGGGCTATTAAGGCCCTGTGAATTCCATGTGAAGTACAGAATGAGCTGAACTCATTTGATAAGAATTCACCATCCTGTCTGTTCTCAATGACTTGATCTTGGCTCTCGTTTGTATCTCAACTCTAGCTTTGAATTGTTTGAACTTACTGAATGCTTCTGACTTAGATGCCAAGCAGTATACCCATGACATTCTGCTGTAGTCGTCAATGAGTAGTAAATAGTACAGGCTTTCTCCCAACGACTTTATGGACATAGGTCCACATAAATCAGCATGAATCAATTCTAGCACTTCAGCGGCTCTCCAATCTGAACTAGAAAAAGGTTTTCTAGTTTGCTTTCCCAACATACAACCATCACATAATGGCCATGACTTGATAGTTGGAAGCCAATGTACCATGTTTCTTTCTTTTAGGACTCTCAAACCTTTCTCATGTAGATGACCAAACCGTAAGTGCCACAAAAAAGAGTCATCCTCATTTTTAGCAATCAAACTAGTTGGTTTCACTACTTGTTGGGACACGTCAAGTGGAAAGATTTTATTCTCGGTCATTTTAATGATACTAACAATGTCTCGGGTTTGCTTATGTGTGATAGTACACACACCTTCTTCAAATAACAAGGCATACCCTTTGGTCATCAATTGACCAACACTTAAAAGATTATAATCAAGTTCAGGAACATATTGCACATCATCCAGAGTTCGAGACTTACCTGCGAATGCATCAAGGTTGATCTTTCCCTTTCCTTCAACAAGTATATTCTTACCATTACCCATCTTTACTTGTATCTTTTTTGTTTAGTCCAACTCTTTGAACTGCTTCTTCTGACTCGTCATATGGTTTGAACAACCGTTATCTAAAAACCAAATGTTCTCTTCGCCCTTTTCACTTCCAATTGCCATAAACAATCGATATTCTTCATCCTCCTCTTCAGCCTCAATAACTGCTTGAGCTTGTGGCTCGCTCCAACAATCTGCCTTGACATGACCATACCTATTACAATTGTAGCATTGTATGTGACCTCTACCAAAATTTCTGCCTCTACCACAACCTCTGCTTCGAATTGCTCCTCTACCGCGACTTCGAGACCATTATGATCTATCATCATCTCTAGTTGCAGTCTGCAATGCTTGTTCTTTAGTGACAACTTCTGTACCTTGGTTTACCCGAGTTTCATGGGCTTGTAGGGACCCCATCAGTTGATCAAATTGTCACACCCCAACCATGACGGTGGAAACGTCGAGATGTGAGGGTTAAGATTGTTCATAGCCACATAACGCTATATTAAAATGTAAATATTTTTATCATAAATCTTGAAATGAAATACAATCATAAGTCTCAAACAAGTAATAAGTTCAAACATAACATACGTAATGTAAACTTTTTATTTCATTAACTAGGTCCAAGTCCTAGATTATTGCATGCTTCAAAAGGATCACTTTAACTTGAGGTTGACATGAAACATGATAAAAATAAGAGTCAACTAAAAATAGTTGGTGAGTTTCCAAGGTTTTCATACATAATATGAAAAAGGTTACAAGTGGCAATTCATGTCATAGGTCATAAGCAAGTAAGGTTATAGAACACATATCGTTACAACCAAACCTCGACTTGATTACAAGTATAAAAGATTGGCTAAGTGTATTTGGTTCCCATGATGAACAAGCATACGTCATCAGGAGCCGGCAATACCTCGGTTTTAGCACCAAATAGGCTTGTCAGGCTCAAAGATCTAAGACGTCGCCAGGCTAGCAATAGTTAATGATTGCAAACAAAAATATGTATCTCATATAAACACTTACAAAACACAAATAACCATGACAAAAATATGAATTGCAAGTGTTTACAAGTTTAAACGTTTACAAGTGTATGAGAATAAGTATCATGTTTCACCCAAATTAGTGTGAAAATATAAAAGGGGCAAGGAAAACTCACTTGTCAAATAAGTATATAATGAAGATCAATAAGAATAATATATGTCGCTCCAAGATAAAACGTCACTAGGCACCTAAAAATATATATAAATATCACAAGATTTAAGTTAATATTAAGATTAACGAGGTAACATGAACTAAGGATTTGGGGTTTTATAAATATGGTTATTTGTCGAACTCATGAATATATTTATTTTATTATAATGAAGGAATTTTACTAATCTTTTTATAATGATTAGATAATGACTTAATTATATAATGTAAATATAATTTTATAATTAACATAATTGATTCAAGATTAAAAAATAACGTAATGACTAATAACAATTTAGTGATTTCAACTATTTGAAACTGTTTTTATGAAAATAAGCTATTTATAACATTTTTTAAAATATTTTAAACAGATTTGCTTAAGTGTTTAAAGATTTAATTTAACAGAAAATAATTAGTTAACTTCTAAAATAAACAAAATATTTAAAACTGATTTTTATAATTTTTAGAAATTTTATGTAATTTTTTTAAAGGCTAAAAAAACCCAAAAAATGGGTGAGGTTGCCAGGGACCTCTAGTTTGATGGGGTGTGCATGTAACCAATAAGCTGAGGGCCGTGGCCGTGTTTAGATTAGGTTCTTAATCCTTAGAACACCAACACAAGATCCCACCCAATTCTCATGAACCCTAGAATTGTTTACCCCCAAATCGAAGATCAAAACAACATTGTGAACCAAATTAAGTTTAGGGCTTTTATTCCGCTCATCAAACCGAGTTCATTGATGTATTAACTTACCCGATTGATATCGAATCGGCAACGAACACTCGAACAATAGTCGCGGCTATACAAGAACCGATTCCCGTGGCAAACGTTGATAATAACTCAATTAATTTTGTGGATAGCTTCGTGGGATGACCTCGATGCAAAGCCCTTTGCGAATTTCGTCAACTGAAGCTCGAAGATGATGAACACGTTCGTTGCAGGTCACAACGAAGATGATGTTTGATTTTGGTGATTTTGAGTGTTTCAGAAGAAATTGGCAATGAGAATAGACTAGAGATAGTTAAATGATTGTGTATGTTCGATTAATTGAATTATTATGAGATTTTAATTGTCAAACGGTTGTGAACTTGATGTCGTCAGTTACCAAGTTAAATCGACATCCATAACCGGCTTAAACACGAATTAATGTGTATTAAGGAGCCGAGTTAGGCTCGTGAACCGATTGGTAACGATTTGGGGTCAAATTTGAGGGGTTCTAGTGCGTTTGGAGCCTCGCCGGACTCGGCCGGAGTCCGGCCGGCGAGGTCGCCGGAAAAGCGGGAGAGAGAGGGGAAGGGGGTTGGGTTTTTTTAAATGTTACACAATGGTCCATGTAGTTTGGTTCTTATTATTTTATGCACAAAGCTTCCGTTTCAAGTTTCTAAAATGACAAATTAACCCCTTAACACCCTTAATTTAAGTTCTAAACATTTTTAAGTAACTTAATAAAGTATTATTATTATATAATTGTTATTATTGTTCCTTTATTAATATTAAATTATTATTATTTAATATATATTTTTAACTTTCATGCATAAAAACTCAATGAATAAGCACAACAACACATGAGTTTCAAAATTGACAATAATAACCCTTGTAAGAGTAAACGAAGTTAACCTTTACTTAACAAAAATATGAGATGTTACACAAATGATAACCGAGTGAGATCTTTTGATTCTTCAATAGCGGTAACTACATGATCCCATTTCACTGGCAGACTCCTTAACACTTTCTCTACGATTGTTTGATCTGTCACCAATTCTCCATATGATCTCTTTTGATTTACTATCTTTATTACTTTAGATAGAAAAATCTCCAATTTCTTCACCGTCTTTCATCTATAGCGTTTCAAACTCTCGCCTCAATCCTTGTGACTTCACTGTCTTCACTTTGCAGTCACCTTGGAATTCGGTTTCCAATAGTGTCCATGCTTTTCTCGAGGAAGTGGCTGCAGCAATTCGAGAGAATACCTCATCATGCACCGCTTGCTGAATCAGTGACAATGCTTTGGCATCATTCTTCCTGTTCTCTCAAAAACATACTCGATCCCCATCATTCCTGTTGAATCCAGTGGCTACAATGTCCCATAGATCATGCGACAAGAGAATTGTCTTCATTCTTATACTCTAGAACTCGTACCCCTCTCCTTTGAAAACTAGCAGCGGCATGGATGAAACACCTGATGGATTTGTGGTTGCCATGACTTCTTCTTCATATGTACCCGAGCTCTGATACCAGATTTGGTACAAAGGTCTCTCACACCTTCACAATCTCTCTGTAACTCGTATGGATTGGGTCATAACTTCTTACTTTTCATTACGCAAAGTACTGAATACAAAACTAGAGTAAAAGGTACTGAACAGACCCATGACTCGACAAATCAGGAACAACTACCACTACCTCCACTACATCATGACCCCACGACACATTACAATAACGGCAACATAAAGTACTTATGATGCATGATACCATACATCATATATTGACACATGCATACGTAATAATAAAAAACAAGAACATGAAAGACAAATAGGTTGACATCAGCAGACTATATGAATTATCTTAACAATTATGAGACTGATTTGGTTAGTAGTTTATGGTAACTAAGGTGTTATTCTCATCTTGTAAACATGGGAAGAATTAGGTAGTCGAGGTTGCAATTTTAGATCCTACCTACCATTGCCTATTTTGTTGCTACAAGTTAAAGCAAGAAAAAGCCTGAGGAAAGATTATGGGCAATATATGTTACATTGATTGCTACGACGGTAATGATGGTGGTGATGTTTTTACTTCTAATTGTTTAGGATCAAGTTTATATTATGTCTTGATAAGTGAATTATCATTTTTCTAAATGTTACAAAATTATAATGCTTATATATGAATTTATATATCATATTGTTTGACAAAAATTATCAGCAACTTTTGAATATATAAAACTAAATAACATATTATTCTTTTCATATTTTATAGACTTGTCACTTACAGATAATATATTGAGTAAAAAACTTTACACTGTTTGAAACTGAAAAGTTTTTAGTCCACAATAATTCAAGCCTAAAGTTATTTACAAATATGTTTTATGAGATAATGATTGTTTATCTTTTTTTCTTTTTTAGTTAACTTTGATTTTGCTATATGTGGTTCGATAAAATTAATTATTTCTTTCAAGATATAAAAACATCAATTTGTTTCAAGAAGTTTTATAATTTATATTAACTAGGCGTTTCTACCGATGAACGACCATTGCACGTCTGATTGATTGGGCTCGGAACAGACGTTTTGTTGTGGTAGCTTACCAACAAAAGCGACAACCAGGATAAAAAACTGACACTATTGTTGGGGTATCATCACAACCTTGATAAAGAAAAACACGCAATAAAACCGACACCTGTAACCCACAATCACAACTCCCTCTCTCTCTAAATCACCGATAAAAAAACCAAAGAAACCCACATCATCATCAGATCAAACGACCAAATATATTGTATTAGGTTGTTGTAGAATAGGCACAACAGGTGATAAGCATGCAATGGTAAATTGACTCAAATCATAAATAGTTGTACACCGGCGGTCGTTTTGTGAGAGAGAAGAGGCCATTGGTGGCAAAGGCGGCAGATGCAACCGGAAGTTGAAAACCATTGTCGTTGGTATCTCAACATCGTAATGCACTCTCTCTGGATCACCGCCAGATAAACTCAAGAAACCACATCCTCATCGGATGAGTTTGACATATATATTGCATAACTTTATTGTATCATATGCATAACAAGTAATAACCATGCAATAATAAGTTGTACACATAGCATAATTAGTTGTACTTGACACTATTCATTTAAGTTTCTTTATTAATATTATATATATAATTTTAGTCCAAAATTTTCATAGGTTGTTATAATTTTAATCCAAAATAATAAAATTTTGGATTGAAATTAAAACAAATTATTAAAATTCTTGAATAAAATTGATGTTTTAAAATAACATTTTTAAACAATCATCATTATATTTTATCTCTCATTCACTGATAATTTTTTTTAAAATATTAAAATATTTTATTAAGGTTAAAAATATTAAAATACTTTATAGAGGTGAATAGCGTCATCTAAAATATACAGATAAATATTAATATTTTCTTTTCACCACTCACAAACAGTTATAACTATTTCTGTTATATAAATAACACACTCATAATAATATATTATAAAATTACTGTTAATGTTCTTAATTAAATAAACCTTTTTCGTAACTTACCATTAAGTAAGTTATATAATTAACACACTCATAATAATGTAGTATGAATTTATCGTTTTAATGTTAAGTTATATTTACGTCGCAACGTGTGTGATATAATAGTTTTTCTATCTTTTTTTAACGGCAAATATATAACCTTGTTTGGATGGATATTGGTTATTTTAATTAGGTTCGCATATCCATTTTCCAATCAGGACCACACCTCCACCCACTAGAGGAAACCCATTGATAAGAATATCTTTCACTCAACTTTAAGAATTTTGATTATATTAAGACTTGAACCCATGATCTTATAATATATACATGCCATTGTATAAAAAAATCTACTGACTTAACTTTGAGCAGTTTTCCTATATATCTTTGATTTAAAATTGAGCTGTCACAATTTCATAATTTTTACGTATTTAATAATGTTAATGTAATCGCTACAACACACATAACAAAATTCATAAATGAGTCGCGTCATGCGGGATTAATTTTTTAGTTCGAACTTATTTGGGTGAAAGTCACTTCTTTAATGGTGTAGCCTTGATACCAAAAATTACATGAGAGCATAAATAAAGTACGAAACAAGTTTATTAAAATGCAACATAACTGAAAGATGTGTGAAGATATGAAATTAACTCATATGAAATCAGCTCATATCTTTCACATTTTATTTAATTATTTTCACTGCATATATATCGTCCTTAGATCATCGAATTAGCCGATTTTAGGAGTTCGAAGGACAACCCCATGAGAGTCTACCCACACCCACACACGATTGCACCGAAAGTCCTTAGTGGTAGGAGTTCCTTCCAACAGCACAATAGCATCAACACGTGGATTCTCTTTCTCGATTTTAGCCGCTGCTGCTTCCCCGTCTGACCCTACCAACTCTGGCCATGAACTCTTTCCTGTAACAAAAATCCAAACACAAACACGCTTAATTCAATCTTCAAACATGGTAATTTGGAACAAAGTAAATCATGTTTTGGTACATAAAAAACGGTTTCAATACGTACGTTTTGGTAAATTCATTAACATTTAACTAATTAATACGCCAATGATAAACCATATTGTCGTAGTAACTAATAATCGAGTTAGAAGTTTTTATGCATATAATAATACGATGGATTACACTCACGACTTGACCCGTTTAGCATATGATATATATATATATATATATAACACAATTATATTCATCTAATAAGAAATTAAGGAGTGGAAATTGCAAGTTTAAATTACACGAACCAGAAAAGATTAACAAATTTTAAAGGAGAAAAATCAGATTACCTTTGCAGTCTGTCATTATCAGATGATGTTTGAACGGCATGGAGAACTAAGTGGTATAAATAGATGTCAAGGGTACAGAATGGGTTGCACTTCATGCATTACGGGTTGTACTAGCCTAACTTTTGATATTTTTTAAGAGTTATCATTTAAACTGGCAGAATGAAAAGTCAAAATTGCCACGTGTTTTTGAATTTGCAAAAGTTGAATTTGGATGCACACGGCCATCTTAAGATTAGGTTGCACATTTGGAGTAGATAGAGCTAGTAATGGATGTAGCAATGATGTGTCAATATCTAAGGATGCATGGAACGATTCAATAAAACTTTTGGCAAAAAATATAAGTTTATACGTATGCAATGATGTTCTAAAGATGTTTGGTCGTTTGACTTCCTTAACTATACTATTATAAAAGAAGTTTCAAAAATGTTTATATAAATATACAAATGTATACATGTAGTATATATCGATCATTAGATACTTATGATATTATATTATTCATTAATCAGGTGTATTAATAGTTTTATAGTAAGGTGAATATGAGTTTATATGTTTATTCATATTGTATTAGTTGGATAAATGTGCACAGAGGTTCAATTAGAAATGTAAGGATAGTTATAATGATAAATGTATTGGTGAGGTTTGTCATAAAAGTTGATTTGAAGACTTGCTTGACATGGCGACACAATTATAGGTAACAAGATTTCACTCGAGAGATTTTCCAAAAGTTTTATTTGGGTGGGCAACGAATGGTTAAAATTGTCACGTTTGATGACTTATTTTTGAAAGCACGTTTGATAACTTTTAACAATTGAAAATCGTGACAAATAATTATTTTTGTTAAATCATTAAGAAGGCTTTTTAACTGAGTTCAGAGACATCAAATTTTGAATGTAAAATTTGAAAGACTCACACTCAACGTTTGAAAAGAGTCACAATCAACGTATAATGATCAAAAGATCACCGAAGATGAGAGGAAAATTAGGGTTTGCATACAGGTTGTAAGTAATTTATATGATCCATTTGAAACAACACATTGAAAAACGGCCAAGTATTAGGTCCACGAAAATTTAAAAACGGATTAAGAATGATATGTATTTTAGAGGTTGCGTATAATGTTGACACGTGGCATTAATAATGTTTAAAGTGTGCTATGTGACACATTAGATAAATTTTGCATATTAATATAGTAAAATAAATATTAATAACTACGACATATTTTTTAAAATAAAATATTATTGAAATTACGTATAATTAATTTTTTTAAGTAATAATATAATAAAAATATTTGTCCAAATTTTAGTCTTTAAATTTTTTTGCATTAAATGAAATTGTTTTTTTAAACACTTAATTTTTTTTATACTTTTATAACAATGTCAATTGTTTAAACTTCTTTGTATTAAAAAACTTCATATTTCATAAAATTTTATTTTTAAAATGTTTTATTTTTAATAAAAACATGGTTTAAATTTATCAAATAAATTTGTTTTATGATTTAAAAACTATATAAATGATTATCGTTATCATTTAATATATGATTAAATGATTGACTTTCATTCTAGTAACGTTACGTGTCCAAATCATTGGTGGAGACTGGGTGTACAACGTAGAAAAACATCACGTGCCTTCTATAAATTTTAGTTTACTAGTATAGATTTTATGAATTTAGACTAACATGATATTTCTTAGTCTATTTGGATACGCCGTATATATGTAGACATCTTGTATAAAGCATCATGGTCATATGAGAAGGATTCAAGTTTTCTGCTATATAATGATATCCCCACAGCTTGTAATTCGTGGGATTGAAAGATTCATTGTTACTTTGAACACCCCTAATCATACTTGGCCTTTTCGTTTTGTTTTCCATTGTGTTCTGCAACACCAACACGACATTATCTACAAGGTATGCATAGACCTTGAGATTGAGTTGTCATGATAAAACATCTACTCATTTGCAATCTAGATTGAGCCGAAATAATCTACTGAGCACCCTATCAGTTTTGGTCTTCATTGTTTCATACAACACGAACATATATGACCCTACACTAGAAGGTGCATGAACAAGATTTTTATTTAAATGACGTTTCATATACCCTCCTCTCGCACCTACAAGTTTGGGCCATGAATTTTTCATGTAATATTGTCAAAAAGTTGTTCAATAACATGAAATAACATAAAGAAATTATAAGTGAGAAATAGATGTATATACCTTCTTCTTCACAAGACATTGTGAATTATGTAATGAATAATTTAGGGGTTGTTTGTTGCATCTGAATCATTAAGTGCTGAATGATTAAGAGCTCTGAATGATTAAGAGCTCTGAATGATTAAGAGGTCTGAATGATTAAATGTTAAACCAATAAGTGGGTGTTTGGTTGCATCTGAACCATTATGTGCAGAATGATTATTTTACCCCTCTAAACTATTTTGTATTTAAACAATCAAACAAAACCCAATTTCATATACTATGAACTACCAACGTCCATAAACTTGCATAAATTATCCAAACAATCAAACAAAACCTAATTTCATATACTATGAACTATTGAATAAAACCAAATTCTTTAACTAAATGGTTATACCAACTTGCACAAACTACCAACATACACAAACTTACACACATTCTTCAAACAATCAAACACCATCCAATTTCATAAATTATGAACTATTAAATCAAACCATATTCTTCAATTAAATAGTTATACCAACTTGCACAAACTACCAACATCCACAAACTTGCACAAATTCTTCAAACAATCAAACAAAACCCAATTTCATAAACTATAAACTATTGAATCAATCTATATTCTTCAATTAAATAGTCATACCAACTTGCACAAACTACCAACATCCACAAACTTGCACAAATTCTTCAAACAATCAAACAAAACCCAATTTCATAAACTATAAACTATTGAATCAATCCATATTCTTCAATTAAATAGTCATACCAACTTGCACAAACTACCAACATCCACAAAGTTGCACAAATTCTTCAAAAAAATCAACAAAATCCAATTTCATAAACTATAAACTATTGAATCAATCCATATTCTTCAATTAAATAGTTATACCAACTTGCACAAACTACTAACATTTACACAATTCTTCAAACAATGAAACAAAACCCAATTCATAAAAGCCCCATTTTTTTTAACTTATAAAACCCTAGAAATCAAATTCATGAAATTATGTATGTAAACATGATGGTAATTAAATAGATGACAAACAAATAGAAATAGAGTGTTGTAGTGCAAATCTTGAAAGAAATCACGATAAAACGAGATTGAATCTTACCTTGAAGAGAGCAGGTTGCAACGGCGGAGGTGGAGCGGCGGCCGGCGGGGCGATGGTGACGGTGAGCGACGGCTCGGGGCGATGGCGACGGGGGTGCAGTGACGGTGGAGCGGTTGCCGGCCCGGAGCAGGTTGAACAAGGTTGGCAGTTTGGGTGGGAGTGAAGGGGTGGGTATCGATGGTTTTTTTTGTTTTGTTTGTGAAGGGTATTTGTGTAAACATTTTCATTCAGCACCTCTTTTTCACTTAACCATTTAGTGTTGAATGTACCATTCAAAGGTGTTTTTTTAACAAACACATACATCACTTAACCATTCAAAGGTAGCCCAGCCCCTTAGAGTCTAGGGGATATAAAAAGAGTATGGGGATATGATAGACATTTTTGTAGTCAAAGACTCAAATTTGCTTCTTTAGTTAAACTAGAATTTTATCTCGTGCGATGCTGCGGGTTTGCAAATTTCGTTACACGTGTTGCGAAAGAAAGACCATATTTTGAATACAACATCGTTATCGTTAGTCGATGTAACATACGATATCAACAAATACCATATATGAATACAACCTTGTCTTTAACAAAAATGTCGGAACATCAAGAAAAAACTAAACACAACCAAAAGAAGGTTTTAAAAGAAGTTATCAAATGAAATTTATCAAAGAAAAAGTGAAACTAGTAAAAAATAACCGCGCTAAAAATTTGTATATTCATACTTAAAAGCTTAGAAATTTATAGAGATAAAGTTAAAACTTAAAACTTAGAGAGCTAAATTTGAAATTTAAAAAGTCAAGGCCAAACTCAATTATACGTGTTTTAAATGGAAGATGTGGGAGCAAGGAATCGAACATAGGTTTGGTCTATATATGTAGAGGGCGCTAACCAACAAGCCAAGGAATAAAGTGTTTTTAGAATTGTTTCATAAGTTGTACATACAAAGCTAGAGCAAAAAACTAAAAAAATAATATAACAATTTGTTGCCTCAACAGCTTGTACTCTGTGCTGCCTGGGTTGTACCCCAATACTGTAGCAACCGACATTTCATTTTAATATAGTATATAATTTCAATATTTAAAAGCCAAGATAAACCCACCAACATATGGAGACTTTGTTGATTAGGACATGCACATAATCGTTATTTGTGAATTAACTTTTAATCATATGCTTCTTGGTATACTTAAGAAAATGTGGAGTTATCAAGATATAAGAAAACATAATATATGAATCTTCAAGGTATTATAACGTATCAATAAAAAATAAATAAATAAAATTATAATGACACACGTCATCTTTGACGATAGAATCCGGCCTTGAGATTGATAGAAATAATTAGATCGACGACAAAACTCTCAATTGATTGAAAGCAAAACCATACTTTTACAAAGATCACTCAAACCTCTATTAATTATACTAAAATTTATATTACTCCTGACCTAATTCAAACATCTTATCTTATCATACTACTATAATAAAATGGTAAATTGGGATGCCACGTATCAGCACCACAATGATTCTCACCAATTTTTTCTCGTCTCTCTCTCCTATTAAATAATTACCTTAATTACTAATAAAATTATTTTAATATATTTTAATATATAATAAATTAAGAAAGAAATTGTTTTGTTAATGTTATTTTAAATAAATTTATATTTTTAATAAGTCAATTTTTTTAAAACAAAAAATGATCAAATATGGGAGTTATAATAAGAAACTTTTTAAAAATAACATTTTTATTCGGTTTGTTTTATTATTTATAGTTATTTCTGATACGTAATTTTAGTCATATCATATCTTAAAATATCATTTTATAATTAATAAATTTATTATATTAATATTTTATTTATTCAACCCGTGTAATACACGAGTTTACTAAAGCTAGTTATTAAATAATTAAATCAATAATTAAATCGGATCTAAATCTAATACAAACTCAACCAAAGTAAACTAATATTAATGATTATCTTTTTTATTTGTTAAGATTAAATCCTTCACTTACCCATTTAATATAGATATGTATCCCATTAATCTTGAATTCCCAACAGGACTCTCAAAACTCATCCACTGTAATTCTTGGACTAGACCCACTTCTTAATTTATTTGTCCTTGAAGGATCCATTACGAGTTCATGGTTTGTTATTCTCAATTTGGCCTCAAAATCAAACCTGAAACAACAAACATTTGCGTCTTGCTTTAACAGCACAATACCATTGCCACCCGAAACAGCCTCGATCCATTCAAATGTCGAACTCTTGTTTGCAGCCACCGATCAAGATAGCTTACCCTTGTTTTTCTTTATGTTGCTTGCTACCCGGTCTCTATTTTCTTTAATTCTTCGTAGAGTTTCTCAGTCTTCTTGTGTCACACCAAGCAAGTATATCCACTGAGGAATTATTGCTAATGATCAGGTTACTACTATATAAGCCAAATCCTGAAAATTATAAGACACTAATAGCGGTTGTCAACACAAATAATTGATGATCCTTTCGCGCACAATATGGTTAAATACAGTCGTTGATTAGCATCCAGATCTAGCTGCTAAAGATTCATCATACAATAGGCCGGTCAATTATAATGGCGAAATCTTTGTAGTGGCATCAATGAATATTACTACTTAACATTGAAATATAACAACCAAAAAACAAATTTTAATAAACGGAACACTTCAATATTAAAATGCCAAATCCTGATAAAATGAATTGCGCAATCTATAAGAATTAGGGCACCAAATAGAAACTAGAATAAAAAAGGTCAAGAACCAACGATTTGTTAAGCAAATCAAAACAAGAAATTCACTTGAACATGATTCTTAAGGGCTGTTGAATGACAATGGATGGAAGGTAAGTTCATGTAGCTTGTGAAATGGAAGGAGGGTAAAGACCAGCTAATCCAAAGTTTCTTGCTTCTGAGGTTTTGTGAACGTTGCATGGTGGCAAATAGTTGATCGCTAAAATTACGTTTATTGGTTATTTTCACATTTACTTGAGATCATTTTGTAGAAGAATTAAACAATTCTACAGCGAAGATTACACACAAACAAGCACGAACACAATCAATCACCACAAGATTACAAAATGATTTCACTATGAACACAATTACAATGAAGAACAACTGCAAAATTGACTTGATGAAAGTCAAATCGTTAACTAACTAATGTGAGTATTAACTAACTATTAATACTCGGTAAGCACACAACAATAGACCTCTAACTATTACAGAATGACATAAGTGGTCCCTGAACTAATAACTCACAATCTCCACCTTAGTTCCAGACCAACTTATTACCAACACTTAACAACTCCAAACATTTCTTAAACTTGAAACCTGGCACAACTTTGGTTAAAGCATCAGTAGCATTATCATCCATATCAACCCTCTCAACCTTTACTTCTTGTGATTGAACAACTTCTCGAATGAATGCAATCTAACATTAATATGTTTAGTTCTCTCATGATACACCTGATTCTTTGAAAGGCATATTGCACCCTGATTATCACATAACACCACAGTGTTTTGCAGCATCACCTCTATCTCAGAAACAAATCCTTTAACCATAATGTTTCCTTTACTGCTTTAGTGAGAGCTATGTACTCTGCCTCTGTAGTTGACAGTGCAACTACATGCTGAAGTGAAGACTTCCAGCTAACCACACCATTATACACCTTAAATGCATAACCAGTGGTAGATCGACCTTTATCTAGGTCTTTAGCAAAATCAGCATCCACATAACCCATCACTTCACAACTAGAGCTTTGACAACTACTAAACACAAACCCAACATGCTTAGTTCTATGTAGATACCTCAAAATCCATTTTACAGCCTCCTAATGAAGCTTACCTGGATTAGACAAGAATCTACTCACTTCACTAACTGCATAGGCTATATCTGGCCTAGTGCACACCATCAAATACATCAAACTGCCAACAGCATTTGCATATGGTATCCTCTGCATGCTTCCTATCTCACTTGATAACACAGGTTAATCTTTAGATGAAAGCTTAAAGTGTTGACCTAGAGGTGTACTCACTGACTTACAGTTAGACATTGAAAAATTGTTAAGCACCTTCTCAATATAGGCAGTTTGTGTAAGATAGAGCTTGTGATTCACAAGATCTCTTGAGATTTCCATGCCTAGGATCTTCTTAGCTATTCCCAAATCCTTCATCTCAAATTCACCATGTAGCATCTTCTTAGTAGCATCTATCTCAGCTTGATCTTTACAGCACTATAACATATCATCAACATAGAGGATTAAATAGACATAATCCACTGAATTGTACCTTTTATAATACACACAACTGTCATAACTACTTCTCTGAAACTGCTTACCAATCATGAACTCATCAAACCTTTTATACCAGCATCTAGGTGACTGTTTCAACCCATAAAAAGACCTTTTGAGCAAACAACTTTCCCATCATTCTTAGGAACAATAAAACCAGTAGGCTGCCTCATATAGATCTTTTTATCCAAACTTCCATGTAAGAAAGCAGTCTTGACATCAAGCTGCTCCAGCTTCATGTCACCAGCAGCTACCATTGAAAAAATTACTCTAATAGATGAGTGTTTGACCACATGAGAAAAGATCTCAGTGTAATCAATACCTTCCCTTTGTGTAAAACCTCTAGCCACTAGCCTGGCCTTGAACCTTGGTGTATCACATTCAGTAACTCCTTCTTTTACCTTATACAACCACTTTCAGTCTACTAACTTTTGCCTTGCTGGCTTATCAACTAGTACGTAGGTTTGATTTTTCTTCAATGATTCCTCTCATCAACCATAGCTTCCCACTATTTGTCTCTGTCAACAGACTTCATTGCTTCATCAAATGACATTGGTGATACCATACTATCCATTTCTGCCATATTGAATACAAAGGCAGATATGTCTTTATTTGATCTATACCTGGCAGGTACAACATGTTGCCTTCTAGCCCTATCTTTGGCTAGACTATACTCACTTGATTGATGAGATGACCCTTCTACCTGTTAGGAACTTCCCAAAGTATCTGAGGACCTATCAAGAGGTTCTACAGGCCCCACCTCAACCTGCACGCTATCCCTCTGATCACTTTGGTCTTTTATCTTACCAATTAAGTCTTTATAAACCACTTCCTCCCTAAACACCACATCTCTACTCAGTACTACCTTAGGTGACCCATCACCCATTCTCCATAGCTTGTAGCCTTTCATACCTTCAGGGTAACCTAGCCACACATACTTCTGGGCCCTTGGATCAAGCTTGTCTTTCTTATCATAAGCATAGGCTAGTGATCCAAACACTTTGAGGTGGCTACAGTCAAGCCTTTCATTTGACCATACCTCCATAGGGGTTCTCAACTCAATAGCAGCTGAGGGTGATCTGTTTACTAGGTATGCTGTTGTAGTAATAGCCTCAGCCTAGAATGACTTAGGCATCCTTGAGTCGGACAACATACATCTGACTTTGTTGAGTAGAGTTCAGTTCATCCTCTCAGCTAATCCATTTTGCTGAGGGGCACCAGGCACAGTCATGTGCCTGCCAATACCATGCTCCTTACAGAACTGGTTGAACAAGGAGCTGCAAAACTCCATACCATTATTAGTTCTGAGTCTTTTCACCTTTTTCCCTATCAGTGTTTCAACCAACAGCTTCCATTCTTTGAACCTTTGCAATGCTTCATCCTTGTGCTTGAGTATATACACCCACACCCTTCTTGATCTATCATCAGTGATAGACAAGAAATATCTCCCTCCACTGAGAGAGTTGGTTCTTGTAGGACCCCAAAGGTCTGTATGAACATACTCAAGTACATCCCTTGTGGTATGAGCACCCTTCCCAAATTTTACCCTGGTTAACTTGCCAAGGACACAGTGCTCACAAAACCCTACATTACAGTCATTAACACCTTGAATGACTTGTTGATTCCTTAGTTCTGCTAAGCCCCGATCACTTATGTGGCCAAATCTTCTATGCCACAAGGTTGCAGTGGTTAGAAGATCATGGCCAGCAACATTTGAAGAGCCACAGTTAACATCCCCATCAAGAACATAAATGTTGTTTTCCTTCCTTGACCCAGACAACACAACCAAAGATCCCTTTATCACCTTCACTTTGCCATTCTTCAGACTTATGTTGAGCCCTTCACTTTCTAATGGCTAGTGAGATCAGGTTCCTCTTGAGTTCAGGTATGTACCTGACTTGCTCAAGAATGAACTCCACCCCACTCTCCAATCTAAGTGTAATCGACCCTATCCCCTTAATATGACAGGGTCTATTATCACCTAGTTGCACGGTTCCCAGGTCCTGCATTTCTAACTCAGTGAAGAACTCCTCCTTGGGGGTCATATGGTAAGAACACCCAGAGTCCATTGTCCAGTCTTGGTTCGTTTGCATGTTTGATACCATCAAGACATTAGCACTTTCATAACCATCAGTGCTACCATCCACAGACATACTACCATGATTTCTTTGCTGTTGCAACTCAGATTGTTTCTTTCTTTTGTTCGGGCAATCCCTTTTAAGATGCTTATCTGAGTTACAGATGTAGCATCTCTTTTTTATCTTGGACTTAGACCGTGAGGATGGCTTGAATTTGGAAGTTCTTTTCTCCGATCTTCCCCTTACAAACAGGCCATCACCAGCCTCATCTTTAACATCTGACCTTCGTTTCAGTTCCTTTGAGTTGATTGCAGCCAAGACCTCCTCCATGGACAAGGTCTCCCTGCCAAACATAAGCGTATCAACAAAATGCTCATATGCCTGCAGCAATGAGGCTAGGAATATGATAGTTTGATCCTCATCATCTAATTCCACATTGATGTTTTCAAGATCAATCACCAACTTATTGAACTCATCTACATGATCATCTATTGACTTCCTAGATGTCAATTGGAAAGTGTATAGTATTTTCTTGAGATAAAGTCTGTTGGCCAGCGACTTTGTCATGTACAGGCTTTCGAGTTTAGCCCAGATTCCTGATGCCGATGTCTCCTTAGCCACTTCCCTCAAGACGCGATCACCGAGACTGAGGATGATCGCACTGTGGGCCTTTTCCAGGATGTCCTTCTTCTCCTTCGCTGATAGGTTCGCCGGAAGGTTGTTCTCACCTTCCAGGGCTTCGTCAACACCTTGATGTACTAACAATATGTAACACCCGAATATTTATTATTTTGAAGCCGGTGAAGAAAGAAAAGAAAATAAAGTTCAAAGATGAGGGACCAAACTCGCCAACGAAAGAAAGTCGGGCGAGGGGGGGAGTATATAAGGGAGAGGGCAGCCCTTACCCTCTCCCCCACACTCACATTTCAGACTTCATAAAGAGAAGAAGAGAAAAAGAGGAAAAGTGCCGGTTCGGGTTGGTTCGGGTCGCCAAAATCGTCGTGAAGCAAGCCAAATTGAAGCCTTTAACGTTGTGCTCGTTTGTGTGAGTTCTAGAACCCCACTTTTACTTGTTTTCAAACGATTTTGGGGCTGGAAAGCATAAAAACCCGTTTTTTGTATGTGTATGTGTTTGACCCATTTGGGTGTGATGTGTGTGATGCGTTTCGTGTATGTTTCCGGGCGTGTGTGTGCTTGTATGGTGTTATGGTATGCATTCCTAAGGTTTAGGATGGTCGATTTAGGCTTAAAATGGGTTTAGATGAGTTTGGAGGCCGAAAACCCTCGGCTGCAGTCGGGATGAACTGCATTCTGCATCAGTTAGGGCTAGGCGACCGACTGGAGGCCGAATGGAGGCCATACGGCCGATTAGGGTGCGATTGGGGTCCATTCGCATGATTGAATGTCCATTCGCACGATTGAAGGTCCATTCGCACGATTGAAAGGCCAGTCGCATACGTGCTCATCCGCATTAATCCCATTCGCATGAGGTCCATCCGCATTGTCCATTCGCACGACTGGATGTTCATTCGCCTAAATGTTCATCCGCTTGAGTTCAATCGCATGATGTTCAGTCGCATGGAGGCCATGCGACTGAAGGGTGTCCATACGCCCGAATAGGGCTGTTGCACCCGAGGAAGGTATAGATTGACTTCTGACTTTCAGGGGAAAGTGCAGATGTAAGTTTTGACGTAAAGGTCCCCATAAGAGCATGTAAGATGACGCTTGAGGCCTTAGAAAGCATGTTGGGTAGGATGATGATGATGTTGTATGTTATGTATGTATGATGTTGTCCTGTATGATGTGATGTTGATGCATGTTAATGTTCCTTATTATGATGTATGTTTATCTTTCCCATAACTTTACGTGTTATGATAATGAATGAACGAAGTATTATGTAACGTAAAGTGAAAGATAATGAAAGAGAAACACGATGATGAATGCATGCATTAATGAACGAATGAAACGTCTTGCACGCATCAGATAACGGGTCCTTCTTTGTGATTGACCCTTAATGTAGAACCTCTACCGCTCGCCCCTAGTACTGTGGCATACGTTTAGCTGTTCATTTATTGACTTCGGCCCAGTAGCTAAGACTGATGGTTACTCCTAGTATCGTTGCATACGTTTAGCTGTTCATTTATTGACTTCGGCCCGGTAGCTACGACTAACCGGGGTGTAGCACATGGTATTGGTACGGATGATGTCCGATGCGCAAGTAAAGTCATAAAGAACGAATGAACGAATGAATGAATGAAGAAGATAATAATGATATTATCTATTTGTACGTACGATGTGTGATCATGTAAAAGTAACGAAGGGTTTTATATGAAAGTAAAGAATGTTTTGTAATAAAACTAGAACTCACTCAGCAACGCTGACTTTTTATATGTTTTCCAGTTGGCAGGTAATGTTTGCTGAGGATGGCACACCGTGAAGTTACTCAGCCCTTTTGGGATGGCATTCTTTTGATTAATGTTTTTACATTGTAATGCGAACAAACTATTTTGTAATGAATGTTGTATTAACTTGCAAAAACATTTACATGGAAATGAAAGTTTGTTTTAGTTTTCCGCTGCGATTTATTAAATACAAATGTAATTATACGTTTTATGTGCGATGAGAACCCAGCTGTAAGCGTCCCGAGAACAGGGCCTTACACAATGCCCGCATCTTCACCCTCCATAATCCGAAATCATTTTTTCCATCGAACTTTTCGATCTCAAACTTAGTTGATACCATCTTGTACCTGAATTGGATTTCTCCTCTTAATCTTCACGATCTCGAGCCGAACCTGGCTCTGATACCAATTGTAGAAGAATTAAACAATTCTACATCGAAGATTACACACAAACAAGCACGAACACAATCAATCACCACAAGATTACAAAATTATTTCACTATGAACACGATTACAATGAAGAACAACTGCAGAATTGACTTGATGAAAGTCAAATCGTTAACTAACTAATGTGAGTATTAACTAACTATTAATACTCAGTAAGCACACAACAATAGACCTCTAACTTTTACAGAATGACATAAGTGGTCCCTGAACTAATAACACAAATTTTGCGACCGATGTCGTACTGATGCAGATGTTGCGACCATTTTGTTATTTGGTCTTGTATAGTCGCTTAATTTGCGACCGTTTTGCTATCTAATTTTGATTGCTCGCAAAATTTGTGATCGTTTTTATTTTGGCTGCAAAATGGTCGCAAATTTTGCGAGGGTTTTTCTTGATTGCAAATTTTGGTAGCGAATGCCTAGTTTTATAGTATTGTATTATATGTATTAAATAAGATATGGGTGCAATATAAAGATAGACAAGTTAATGGCATCGGTATCAAGTGGTCGTAGCGCAAGTAGGGACCATGAACTTAGTTTGTGTAACATCACGAGAAATGAGGCGGATAAACAATAAAAAGCTAACAACCCAACAAGCGAACTTGAAAGGAATAATACAACGAATTTATGTCTACATGACTCCTGGAGGTCATCAAAAAGATGATATTTTGGAGGTCATCAAAAATATGATATTTTGGTTTGGTGTAGGGAAAATAATCCCAATTTTCAAATTCAATCCACTATGACTATTGATTTTCTAATCGTTCAAACTTCTATGATAGCGTAGGAATTTGCATTATCTCTAAGTGGCATGTTTTTATTGGTGTAAAAATTGGTATGAAAAACGAGACTCGCTCCGGTGGCGACGTTGGCTTGCTTAAAGGATTACTTGGACAGTTGGACACGATGGGTCGTATACAAGACTAAACAACTCTCGAAGACAAAATAGTGCTAGAAACAATAATACGTGTTGAAGAGGTGAAGGTATGACTATATTCTTCAACCTATCTGACGAAGAACTCACGTATGATGCAACCATCCGCATACACCATAGTTGTTACGAATAATAAACAAAAACTAACCATGAATAAAATAAAAACATACAGTTCCTCAATTTGTGTTTTTAGTGAATCTGTTAATTTAATTATATGATCCCGCCTGCCAATGTAATCACATTGTTTTTTTATAATCACATGATCCCTAGCGGTATGATTTCATTGTCTATCTACACGCTTACAAACATAAATTCTGATAATCTAAGCTTGGATAAGTTAAATTTTATCTGGTTGCAAGATATCACTGTAATTAATAATAAACGTCCAAAACGCAATATAAACAACCGAATTATTACACAAATGATAGATATGATACTCATATGCTACACATTTTTTTTATTAAAACATTCATACATCATACACTTCTTACCCGACAAAGCAGAAACAACAATAGTCATGTAATATATAACAAGTACACGTCATTTATTTACTTATAGAATTTTGATATGACGACTCACAATTAGTATCATTTATCTCAATCACGTAATGATAGGCGTTCGAATGACCACTCCCTTAGAGTTCACCCACACCCGCACACGGTCACACCGGAAGTCCGCAGTGACGGGAGTTCCATCTAATACGACAATAGCATTGACGTGTGGATTCTCTTCCTCAATCGTAGCAGCCGCAACTTCTCCGGTTGCCCCAACAAGCTCCGGCCATGAACTCTTTCCTATATTAATGGTTCAAACACACGTTAGCTCAAATCATATGAATAACTTAAAAAAAATTAAAAGAGCATCAGTGGATCTAGCTATTACCTTTGCAGCCTGTTGCCATTTTTGATTGTGCATTGAACAACAAGGAGAATGAGGTATAAATAGAGTACATGTTGTACATGCGTAACGGATTACACTTTCCACTTTGAGCTTTTTCAAATGTTCACATATCACACATGGGTTAGCAAAAGAGTAATATCTTCTAAGTGAAAAAAAGTCATATTTGCCACCTTTGTTGACTTTCAATAATTTAAAAAAAGTTGAACAACGTTTTGGTGGTTTTCTGAAGTACAGCATGCACATGATCAAGGTAATTCAAGACCTCTGAAAACCATAAAATCGATGGATGTTTTCTAATAATCTCAAACCTCCTAAGCTCCAAAACTTTTTATTTCAAAATAGAGGTGTTCTTAATTAAGATTGTATGATTTTTAAATCATATTAAACAAACTAACCAATCATTTAAAAGTTCAAACATTTAGAAAATAATTCAAACCCGTTTTAATCACGATAACTTTAACCATTTTAGTGTGCTTCTTCATTCTTCATTTCTTATACAAATTAAAAATGACCCTTATCAGAATACAAACAAAACTCAGAAATTGAAAATGTTAAATTGCCTCTATGAATAGAAAAACACTCGTTGTATGCATTTCGATGTGTTGCTAATGTTGTCCTCGGTGATCCGTAGCAAACTTGCAACGGTCTTCCAACCATTGGCGGAGGATAGTGAGGCCGGGGGGACTGCCGCCTCCCTCTTTTTTCGCCGGTAATGTTAATTTTTAGCCCGTTAGTGTAAATTTTTGGCACGGTAGTGTAAATTTTTATATAAATATCTCATTCGCCCCCCTTAAAAAAATTTAATTTCGCCCGCGTCCCCTTATGAAGATGTTCAAGCTCCGCCACTGTTTCAAACCAACAAATTTGCTTGTCGGGGAAACTCTTGTTTTCTAGTAGTGTCAATGTTTTCATGGTTAGACTTGATAGCGTTATGTGTGTTTAATTATTTTCATTTGAACCGTGAACTAATTATTCCTAGTCAAACCGGATTTCAACTTTTTTATGTTTATAATTTTAAAAATCTTATGTACCAAATTAATAATCTAGTCTCTATAACTTATTTATGTAAGTATTTAATTAAATTACAAGTCTATATCTAAACGACCAATTAGATGTCTAATGCAGTTACGTACAAGCTTAAATGCATAGTTAAAACGTTTTTATTGCAGCTGACGTCGCCTGGCGAAATAAATTTTAAATCTCTTTAATTCTACAGCTTGAGTGTTGAGGAATATCACTGGCCACCGTCCATATAATCTCTCTTTGCCACGAAATTCACCTCACGTGTGTATGTACACACAAAAATGAATTATTTTTATTGTTATCGCATATGATATTAAACTCTTACTTGTATGGCATTACAAGGAAGAAGTTGAAACAAGAAATGAAAAAACGGGAAAAAAGTAACTACGAATAAATTAGAAAGTAACAAACTTGATTATAGGTTTTAAAAACTATTAAAAAAAGTGCAATCACTTAAAAATTTAAGTTCAAAGATCCATAATAAGTTAATAAGAATTAATTGGTAATCACATAGACATGATTTTATAAAACTATCCAACTAAAGAGATAATCAATAAACAAACTTTTATGACTTGATTGTTCATAAAATTACTATTTTATAGATATCAAGTATTCACATGCAAATCAAACTTCTCAAGCTACAAGAAAACATAACGTGAATAATAGAATGCAAATACTTAATGCAATTTATAGAGGCCAGTTGGATGCCACCGCACAATGCACTAGTATGAGAACACTATGCATTGGGTTTGTGCGTTGTAGGTGATGCGATCTAAAGTATACATAATTAATATAAAATATTTCTTATGCTTTTGAGTTACTTTTGAATGGTTTTATAAATAATTTTACTCATATTTGGTTTATATTTGTATCATATAAGTTTCAAGAGACCATGAGCTCGAAATATATATTTCTTTTAAGATCACCAGTAATAAAAAAATAATTTGACTAAAGTTGATACTTGCGAATATTTAAAACCGTTTATTGTAAAAGCAAATTTAAGTTACAAACTATCACAGTATAACAAGAGAGAACGTCACTAGTGTTCAAACATAAAAGCAATTACTTAAATTAGATAAGATGTATATCACTCAAAATTTATTAATATGTTTGTGTAGAATAAAAGCCCATCAATTTGTTGAAGTTAATGGGCTAAATACCCATTATGGAGACCTTGAAGATATACACGTAAAAAAAGTGAAATACCTAATTTGGAAGAGAAGAAGCGACGGCAGCAAAAGGGGGAGGAAGATTCAACATTTATTTTTGTTAATTTTCATTCAACTTTGGAGCTTTGAACACGATTAGAGAGTAATATTAAAGGGGAGAGTAGGATCGAAGAGCAATGATTGAAGCATTCAAACACATAAAGATTATTCGGTTTTATTTCGTTATCGATTATTTTTCTTTGTTTCATTGATTATCCCATTTATGTTATTAAAGTTTGCAACTTTATTATTATTCTTGATTCTTGATGTTTAGAAACGTTATGAGTAACTAAATTTTTTTACTACTATTTAGGTTGGGTTGAAAACTATTCATGTTTTGATTTATATTTGGTTTTGATTTAGTATATTTGTTTATTAATCTTGGAACCTGATTATTGTCTCAATTAAATATGAATATGTGTATTGTTTTATGCTTAAAAGTTATTGCCATGCTCATGTTGTTTAATCTTGATTGATCTCGTGACATCTAGATTAGGTTTGCACGTTAAAATTAATTACTTGGTGTTTTTAATTTTAAACTTTGATCAGATATAATCTTAGGAGCATTGGTTGTGATTTGATAGTATTTTTCAATATGCTACCTTATCTAAAACCTAGGGGATAGATAGTGCTTTAAACCGCCTACCCATTGCTTGTTAAGTTTAGATTTCGCGAGAGCATGTTTTGTCTTTCATTCGTAGTGTTAGTGTTTTAGGTTATTTAATTGGATTTAATCAAGTTGTCTTTTGTCTTAGGGTTAGAAAATATAATCTTAAAGATATTATGATAGAAAACCTAGGGGCAATATTCCATTAGACATTTTTATAAACCTGTCTTATGCTTAACTCATGTCTTTGGTTTTCTAAGGGATCGAGTAGCAACATATCTAGTTGACCCTAGATTCATATTTTTGGAGATAGTTATACGAGTCATTGCCTTTATGTCATTGCACGTTAGTTGGATTCCTACCTAGGTAGTTATTTCACACATTTGATTGTATTCAAGTTTCCTAGTTTGAATTAATCTTTATTTGTTTATTTCTTCCGTCCTGTTTAGATTAATTAATTTTAGTTAAATTATTTATTTTGTTTATTATTAATTACTTAAAATAATTCAATTAATTAGGTTAAAAGTTGATAGAGGTTTAGTAACGAAAGCCGCCAAACGTGTCTATAGGGTTCGATATCTGGATTTACCTAAACTTTACTATATCACGTCTGGTACACTTGCCGTTTATGTGAAGTTTTAGTTAGGAATTTATTTTTTAAAACTCGTTTGTGAAAATCATTTTTATAATAAATTAATAATATATATTTTTTCACACATAAGTAGGGCAGCATAGTGCGTTGGGTCTTCTGGGTGTTCTGCAATGCGCTGAATAATACGTCAATGTCAGAGTACTATGCGTTGATAGTGGAGCACTATGCGCTAGTAGTGAAGCTCTATGCAATGTAATATTGTTTTTAGCCTTTTTACTCCCAATGGCTTTGGTTCCACTTCCAAAAACTTTCATACTTCCACTAATATTCTATCCACACGTTAAAACATTCAAATTATGATCTTTAAGCTTTAAACACCTGCAATAAAAACAGGTTTCAAAGTAACTTCGCTTTATATTTATAAATATATAAAACACGAAATTGACTATGTTTAACACCAAGTAAATAGCACCCAATCAACGTCCAATGTGTCACCTATAACCTTTCTTTAAGGATGGATATGAGCCAATGATTGTGATATGATACATATAAAAAGTGTATCGCCTTCCTTTATAGTCTTATTGCTTGAGTGTTCGATCCGTATTAGATTGCACACCCAACGTGCTCGTCCCACCCATTGCCACCTATGTTTAACTACGTAAAAACCTATGAGATAGTGATTTCTTTTATTTGTTGATTCTATACATTAGTATACTGCTTTTAAAACAAAGAGTGCAGGAATAACACCTTTAATAGTTTCTCATTGTAGATAAACTCTATTTTATCTATCACTAATAATAGTTTTGTCATGACAAGAATATGTCATGCAAACAGGGAACCTTTGTATTTGATATACTTTTATGTTGAATTATTAACCATTATAGCCTTTCAATTTGAACTACCTAAGAAGTAAGTCAAACAAAGACAAATTTGTTTTACTAAATACGAAATTATTCTATAAATATTTACATAGACATTCACGTCAACAAATCTATTTTTCCTTTTGATCTGTAAGTGTTACAGGTGGGTTTACGTTCATACTTATGTACAAAATGTCAAAAATTGATTGTATAGTATATGTATAGATAATTCAGTGTAAGCATCTTTCTAAATTAATTACTTTTAAAGATCACTCGTATTTTCAAGAAATATTGAAATACCAAAAACTAACGATAATCAGATAAATAACCCAAATAACATAAGACAAAACATATGTACTAGTAGCAACATGCGGATATTCCCACTAGTATGTATATATATATATAGGGGAGGGTTTCTAAGAAAACTTATATTTATAAGAAAACCAAGGAAACTACTTTTTAACCATTGATTAAGATTGATCTATAGTTGATATTCATCATGGTAAATTTGTAAATATCAAATAGATTATTGTGTTTTAGTTAAATGATTTAAGGGTATATTGGGAATATTATAATTTTGATATCTAGAAATAAACAAAATCCCTTAATCCTCTCTCTCTCTCTTTCCATAATCAAATGCAATATTAATTTTTTAATCAAATACACTTATTAATAAAAACAAACACAACATTTGAATATGGAAGAACAAAAATATTTTTTCTTGAACTTTTCAGTAATTATATTGATGCTTACGTATACGTATATGAAAACAAAACATACACATGTTTACGTATAGGTACTTTTAAACATGTCAAGATATCAAATTACGTGTAACACCCGGTTATTCTTTTAAAAGAAGAATAAGAAATAAAGAATAAAAGTAGGAAATGCAATTTAACCCAAGTTGAGGGGTTAAAAGAGTCAAAATGACAAAAGTACAAAAAGTTGGTGTAAAGGCAGGCATGGCCGCCCACCCTCACTTCCCATCACCTTTTTCATTTGGTTAGAGAGAGAGAGTAGAAAACTCTCGGTTTGAAGAAGAAGAAGAAGAGGCTGAATTCAAGGTAAGAATTCGAAGTTTCTAAGTGTTTATGATGGGTTTTGTCTTGGTTATATGCTTATGTGCTTGTGTGTGTGTTCGGGTGTGTGTGTTTGATGGGTTTCTAGGTGTTTGAACTCATTTGCATACGGGTTAGAAGGAAGATACACCCAAAGTTGCACCAGGTGAGTTTCTAGACCCCGGTTACTTGTTTTAAACTCTCTTTGGAGCTGAAAATGTATTTAAATGATTTTACAATGTTTATGTATGTATACACGTATGTATTATGCATGTTTGATGATGTTCCTTAGGTGTTATTAAGTTGTTCATGTTTAGAATAGCCTTGGTAAGCTTAGAACAAATAGGCTTGATGTTTGGGTTCGAAAATATCCTAGAAACATGTTGAGCAGAAGGTTCATGCGCCTGGTAATGCCTTAGAAATGTTTAAGTGTAACTCATCCGCCTGAACAGTACCCTCATGCGCCTAGAATATTAGTCGGACGACTAAGTGTAGGGTCATGTGCCCCAATAGTGCTCATGCATCTGAATAACCCCATGCGCTTAAGTGTCCATGCGTCCGAATGGACCATATGCCCGAATAGTATCCATGCGCCTGAATAGTTCATGTGCCTAAGTGTTAAAACGGTTAAGTGTTGGCTTATGCGCCTGCATAGTGATGAAACGCCCAAACAGGACTCGTGCGCCCAAATAGTATCGAAGCGCCTAAATCCTTAGAATTTATTATGAAATTTTTAGGAGTTTGTGCTATTAAGGTTTTGACCGAGGTTTGACTAGGGCTTATTAATGCTTATTTCTTGCATGATTATGGTTGTTTTATGACTGTTCCATATTATTATTATTACTATTAGTATGTGACTTTACGTGGTGTGTTTATTATCGTAATGTAAAGTATTGCTAATAATAATAAAGAGAAAGAGCAATGAAGAAGAGAAGTGGAACTTAATTTAAAATGTTAACAAGTCTTGCAAGCACGTAGGAGGTGCACGACCATGTTGTCGTTAGCTCAACTGTGATGCGGGTTAGCTACCCTATTTTGGACATAGGGTCAGTCAATTGAGATTGGCGGACCTTTGCAGCGTACCCTAGGTGACTGGGCCAGTCTTGTATACAGTATTTAGAGCCCCTTAAGGGAACAGAGGGCCCAGCACCATTTCCCCCGTGCACATAGTTTAGGGTATTACTCATTGGTTCACATAGACAGTAAAAGATAAAGATAAAAGAGTACAGAATAAACAAGGCATACAGTAAAGAGAAGAATCATTATCTGATTATATCGTTAATACGTGCTCATGTATAAAGAGATGAAGTTTTCATAAAAAGAGTATTTTCATATGTATACCTTACAGAAAGTATTTTATTACTTTTAAAACTAGAACTCACTCAGCAACGCTGACTTTTATACATTTTCAGTTGGCAGGTAATAATTGCTGAGGGTGGCACGAGGGTAAAGCTACTCGGCAGGGAAAGACTGACGTCCATTCATACTTATGATTGTTGTTGTTTTTGTAATTAAACAATTCTTTTGTATTCCATCAAACAATAGTGTATTGTTCAACAACAGTATTTTTAAAAAAATGAATGGCTTTTCTTAAAACAATTCCCCTGCTCAAGCTTGTAAATTTATAATGTTTAATGTATTTAATGTTGTGAACGATCAACTATGAGGTCTCCAAGAACGGGGCCTTACATTACGTATATGTAGGCAGACTTACATATATGCTTGTTTACATACACGTAAACATTTTTACCTGTAGACTTATGTGTAAGTAAACTTGTTTACATATATGTAAGCTATACATTATAAGGAAAAAGAAGCCATAAATGATATATCTAAAGAAATTACATAAAATAGATCTGTAGCCAAATGTAAACTTGCGTGTGTGTGTGTGTATATATATATATATATATGTATATATATATATGTATGTGTATATATATATATGTATGTGTATATATATATATATATGTATGTATGTAACTCTAAGAAGATGAAGATGAACAAACAACCAAATCGTAATATAACAAAGTTACGTATATGTAACCTGCCACTACCGGTGAATGAAGAAGAAGATCGATGCATTATTAGAATTATTCTTCATTTGTTTAAACATTGAGTAAAATAAGGAATTTTAGTGAACCATGATTATTTACTAAAAATACTTTACATAGACAATTACTAAAATGTCCTTTTAAATTAATAAATATATATATAAATAACAAAAAATTTTGATTGGTTAAAATTAGTTTTCTTGATTTTCTCAAAACTTGTTGGTTTTCTCAAGATCCCTCCCCTATATATATATATATATATATATATATATATATATATATATATATATATATATATATATATATATATATATATATATATAGCTATTATATATATATATATATATATATATATATAGCTATATATATATATGTATGTATATATATATATATGTACATATATATACATATATATATAGATAATATATAGATATGTACATATATGTGTATATATATATATATATGTATGTATGTATGTATGTATGTATGTATATATATAGGCTAAGGTTCAAATGAGAACTTACCTTATTGTAAGAACTCTTTACTAATTTTCATACATTGATTTAATATTAAAGATCAAGATCATGTCATGTGTCTTTTTTTAAATAGAAAAGGGTAATTTAAACATTTTGAAAACCTTGTAAAAAGTCAAAGATTCAGAATCAATATGGTGGTGACAAGTGTCACCACCTACAATTTTTTAATTCGCCTTAATTTTTATTTTATTTTTAAAAAGTTTACCCCTATATTTTTAAAACCTCTATAACTTTTTTATACATTGTAATTTTTTTTAAATAATTACACCATTAAACTTGTCTTATTTTTCTCTTTAATTCTACTATAGTGTTGAAAACTTTTTAAATTTTTTTTGAATGTTAGATATTTCAATAAATTACATAATGTTTATATGAATTCAAATTCTAATATGCTACAGTTCTTAAAAGTTACATTGATTTAACAACCACGGTTACACTAATATAACATAAGGGTTACACTACACTAATATGATGGATGTAGTCTTCTATGGTAATGTAACATAATGCAACAGTTAGTTACTATAAATTACACAATGTTCATTCAATTACAAATCTTAATAGTTACAAAGACTTACATCATATTGTAATTTCTTGCAATAAATTACAACAAAAAACATATATAAACGTACACCCAATTCTTTCTCTTTCCTCCCATACTTTTTCCCTTATATAAAATAACTTTACACCAAATTCTTTTATACATTTATAACTTTTTAATACTATATTACATATTTATAAAAATTATATCATTAAACTCGTATAAATTTTCTTTTTAAACGATGTAACTACACCAACATGATTTCAATATACATCATTATACGATGTAACTACACCAACGTGATTTCAATATACATCATTAAACGATGTAACTACACCAACGTGATATAACATAACAACCAAACTACATTAAACCACGTAACTACACCAAACAACATTAAACCAATGAACACCAAATGTAAAAGGTTAAAGAAATATCACATTTACTTAGTTACATCACTATAAACCAATGTAACCCAACGTAAAAAATTAGGCGCATTACAACTGTTTAGGCGTTTGAGCACTGTTTGGAAGCTTGAAGACTGTTTGGGCGTTTAGTTACACCAATGTAAACTAAAATTAAAATATACATCATTAAACGATGTAACTACACCAACGTGATTTCAATAACATAACAACCAAACGGAATTAAACCACGTAACTACACCAAACGACATTAAACCAAGTTACACCAAATGTAAAATATTAAAGATATATCACATTTACTTAGTTACATCACTGTAAACCAATGAAAAAATTAGGTGCATTACAACTGTTTAGGCGTTTGAGCACTCTTTGAAAGCTTGAAGACTGTTTGGGCGTTTTAGTTACATCATTGTAAACTAATGTATCCCAACGTAAAAAATTAGGCGCATTACAACTATTTAGGCGTTTGATGTAACTAAAACGCCAAACAGTCTTCAAGCTTCCGAACAGTACTCAAACGCCTAAAAAGTTGTAATGCGCCTAATTTTTTCGTTGGGTTACATTAGTTTACAATGATGTAACTAAAACGCCCAAACAGTCTTCAAGCTTCCAAACAGTGCTCAAACGCCTAAAAAGTTGTAATGCGCCTGATATTTTCGTTGGGTTACATTGGTTTACAATGATGTAACTAAAACGCCCAAACAGTCTTCAAGCTTCCAAACAGTGTTCAAACGCCTAAACAGTTATAACGCGCCTTTTTTTTCATTGGGTTACATTGGTTTACATTATTAATGTTACTTAGTGTTACGTTAATATAAACAAGTGTAATGTAATATAACAAAAAGAGTATTACACTCTTTTAACAAAAAGAGTATATTGAGCAACACTAGTTAAATTGATATACGTAATTTATTGATGTTACTTAATGTTACGTTAATAAAAACAAGTGTAACACTAATGTAAGAAGGTGTAACGTCATGTAAAAGTGTGTAACGTAAATGCAACTAAACTGTTTACCGATACATCTTGTAATTCACCACACAATTAAAAGAACTTATTTAAAGGCTAGTAACAAGCAAGAATAAAAATATAAGAAACGAATTCTTTCAACATTCTGTACATTAAGTTAAAATATACAAACTCAAACCATGAAAATACACAATTATAATAAAATTTCAACACTGTAACTTAACACTATAATTACATATTATAACGAAAATAAACCAAAAACAAAAAAAACTACACCACTGTAACAAATAACCACCATTGTAATTACACTAGTGTACCGTATTTACACCACTAATGTTTTCCAATCTAAACCATTCTGTAAACTAATATAAATCATTCTTTAAAAAATGAAAACAAGTTGAAAAATAATTTACAAAAAATTGTTAGTTGGAGTGGTGTAATATCGGGTGTAAATATTTGGTAGAGTAATGCAAGATTATATGATCTACTGTCGTTTGCAACATTACATGGGAATTAACGTTGTAATTTAAGGGTTAATGTTGTTTAGGTTTTGCATATGAAAATGATGTAATTCACTGTAATATGTAACGTCCAGATTTTTTTTTAAAAAATATCGAGACTATATTAGAATTAAAGAGAATAATGAGACGAGTTTAATGATGTTATTTTCATAAAAAATTAATAATGTATGAAAAGTTATAAAAGCTATAAAAATAAAAGGGGTAAAAATTTTAAATAGGAAAAAAGAATTAGGAGAAAATAAGGGAGGACATGTGTTATATTCTTGTTAAAAACTGTTTTTTGATTAGTGGATAAATGACCAAACTATCCTTTGATGATCTATGTTATTAAATGGAATCTAAATTATTTTATATTAGATCAATGGTTAGATTTAAGGTTAAAGGATTCTTGTAATTTCATAGGGTTCTCACATGAACCCAATCCTATATATATATATATATATATATATATATATATATATATATATATATATATATATATATATATATATATATATATATGAATATTCATTAGGTTATAGTTTAATTTCATCACTGCCATCCACAAATATGAGGTTGGGGTTAGACGATTACTTGTCGGTAAGAATCGATGTCTGTATTGTCACACACTGACGTATAGTGGAATCATGGGTTGGATGAAGATGAATTGATTGTTCATAGCATATGGTATGTTAAGCGTTGAATAAAGCACAAGTATATTCTAATTTCAAGCACTATCGAATAATCAAATAGGATGAGCTTGTCAAGCTAATAGATCTATCATTGTTCTTATGGTTTGAATAAATTAATAATTATGTTAAGAAAATATATATCAAACCATAAACACACATTGCAAGTAATAGCATAACATGAATTGAATTGAATTTGAATAAAATTGATCAACAATAAACACTTAGATTGAACAAATTTATGTGATTTTCCCCAAATTATATAACATAAGAACAAGATTATATGAATACTCACTTGTTAGTTACAAGTGATTGAAATAATAAAATGCTAGAATAGCCACTAAGATTTTCTCACGATTCTAAGCAATGGTGTCTTATATTAGAATATTAACATCTTTAAAGTTCTAAGATTAATTTGAGAACTAAGGTTTTAAATAGAGATTTGGGGTATAGTAAGGGATTTAAAATAGTATAATCATCTTTGATATATAACTTGTTTAAATAAAATAGAACAGATTGACTTAATAATAAGATTTAAATTAAAATAATGATTAATAATAAACGTGACATAACAATTAACTTCTATTTGAATAATACAATTAAAATGTATAATTTATAATAGTTTAGTAAATAGAATCTGAATATTAAAGTGTGAAACCTAGTCAAAATAATTAATTATTTAAGTAAATTATATTTATAATAGATTTTAATTTAAAACAATGTGAAGTATTATATATAAAGATTTTTATAAATATAGGATTATAAATAAGTTATATTCTTTTTTACTGATATTTATATAAAATTTTAACTTTTAAAATAAATAATTTGTAATTATGATTTTTGAAATTTTCAGAATTAATTAATAATATTTGTTATAATATTAATTAACAAAGTAATATATATATATATATATATATAATATATATATATATATATATATATATTTTAATATAATAATGTAATAATATAATAGTATATTTTAAAGTTGTTTAAATAATTAAAAATGTATTAAAAATGAAAATATGGCTTCCCAAGTATAGAGTTGCACAAACCGGGTTTTGAGCCGGACCCGTAACCGGTTCAAACCGGGTTCGATCCGGTCGGGTTTTTCTGTACCGGGTATTGATGAACCCGGGTCAGGTTGGAAGGGGCTAAAACCCTACCCGGTTAGCGGTTAGGGTCGGGTCGGGTCCAAAAACCGGGTACAACCGGGTTTTTTAATTTTTTTAATTATTATTACTATTATTATTATTATTATTATTATAAAACATTTGAAAAAGATTTATAACTCATTAATTTATTATTTATTTATTAAAACAACTTAAAAATACATTAACGAATCAATAAAAATTAAATTTAAAATTTTTATTTAACTATTCGTCTATTTTCTTCGAGAGGCTTCATCAAATACTAATTATTCGACGGATATACTAGAAGATACTCCTTCTTCTACCTCTTCATCGTGTACTTTAGATTCGATTGTAATTTCGTCTTCAAGATTTGTTTTGTCTTGTATACGATCCATCGCGTCTAAGTGGTCCTTTAAACAAATGCACATCTCCACCACTTCCAGAGTTAATATTATTCTCCGTAATGATATTACCCTGCCACTAAGAGAAAACACAGACTCCAAAGCTACCGTAGAAGCTTGGACGCTTAGTAAATCACGGGTCATAGCGGAAAGAATTGGAAATTGGGATTTATTTCCTTTCCACCAAGCCAAATTATCAAATTCATGATAATCTTAAGTACTCATAGTTGAAATAAAATTCGTCGTACTATAGATACCAAGTTCGCTTGTTGGGGCGCTGCCTCTTTGTCGTTTAGCCGTCACATCCCGAATAACATTCAACATAGTCATAACGGGGTTTTTAATTGAGGTACTAGCACTTGAGGTTGATTCTCTTGGCGTAGTTATATTTACGTTAGGCCCATATTTATTTAAATAAAAATTATAAATAATTTTCAAACTTTTATTAAAAACTTCGTTTGCATCGGTTGAAAATTTAGGGTTTTCGTCATGTATATCCAAATTGTCATTTATCTCGTCTATCAAACATTCTACCACCGTAACATTTAATAAAGGATTTAAAGCAGCGGCACAAGTAAAAACGGGTGGTAACTCAAGAAAATATTTTTTAAACTTGTCTTTCATTGGTTCTATTATTATTCTAAACATATTTTTTTATTTTAAAAATTTTTAAAATTCAAAGCCATGAAATATAATTCTTGAAGCACCGAATAACTAGTGGGATAATAAACTCCGATAATTTTATAGTTGAGTTTTCAAACACCTCAAGAATTCGGATAAATGTTCAATATTTTTCCAACCCAAATCTCGAAACAGGACGGCTTCGCAATTATCTAAAAGACTATTATGAAAAGCTTTTAAAGTGCCTTTTGTTTTAAAGCACAATCAAACATATGACAAGTCGAATTCCACCTAGTAGGTACATCCCAATTAAGCCCTAAAAATTCAGATTTTGTATCGTTACAAAGTTGTTTATAATCTTGATATCTTTTCCTACTTTTTTTTAAAAACGTCGTGTAACATAAATCGAAAACCTTTTATAAAGTTATCAACAAATGGTACGGATAGGCCATCTTGCACTATTAAATTAATAATATGTGCAACACAACGAGTATGAAAAAAATCATCGTTTGCAATCGGAATATATTTTAATTTTAATTTTTCAATCGCGGTTGTGTTGTTGGAAGCGTTATCAAATGCCATTGAAAATATTTTATTTTGTAATTAAAAGTAGTTATTACATTATCCAAAAAGTAAAATAAAAACTCTCTGGTGTGTGGATACGGAAATAGATCAAATGCAATCGTACATTTCATCATTTGCCATGAACTGGGATCAACCCAAAGAGCGGTGATGCAAAGGTACAATTCGGGCAAACTGTGTGGCGCCGACCAAACGTCACTAGTTAAGTTTACACCAGTATTTATATTTTCAAATAATACAATTAAATCATTTTTTGCTTGCTTCCATAATTTTAAACACTAACGTCTAAGTGTAGTACGACTCACGTGAGTGTAACAAGGTTGAAGCATCTCTCAAATTAAGTTGGTTAACTGAGGGTTGTCGAAGTGATTGAAAGGCAAAGCTTCTTGAATCACGAACTTCGCCATTCGATCTTGAACCTTATTAACGTTGTAATTAAAGATTCCACCGTCTCCACTCAATTGTGTTTGTTGCGAATCCGGATTATTTTTCAACGACTTACAAAACTTCTTGTTAATGTGTTTGTTTAAAGTCGTGTTAGAATCTTTAGCAAGCAAAGCTCCACAAAACTTGCAACGAGCCTTTACATATCCGTCACTTAACTCAACTATATCCCAATTACACCAAACATCCATGTTACGATTGTGTGCAAGAACACGAACGATGGTTGGAGAGTTGGATGAACCTTGATCAACGGAAGATTGAGAGTGAGTCATATTGAGATTAAGAGTAAAAGTGTAATATGAGAGAGTGAAAATGTAAGACGAGAGTAAACGAGAGTATTTTTTACGTTTTTTGCATATGTTTTTTTTGTGTTTGAGGCTTGGATACCTAACCATATCAACCCACACCTATTTTCTCATTTAAGGGGCAAAAAAGAACAAAAAAAAACGGTCCAAAATCAATCCCAACGGCTATATAGCCATTAAAAACGACTAGTTAAAAAAACGGTCAAAACGGGTTGTACCCGGTTCAACCGGGTCAGGTCGGGTACGGGTACGGGTAGGGTCGGGTTGTATAAAATCCAAAAAACCCCAAACCGGGTTGAAATCGCCGGTTTTTTCCGAATACGAACCGGGTACACCCTGTACCGGGTTGTACCCGGAGCCGAGTCCAGGTCTGGTCCGTATCCGGTTTTTTTATGCAAGTCTACCCAGAGATGAACCCGGGACTCTGATGTATATGTGGGCCATAGCCCAAAATCTATTTTAAACCCAAGGTATAAAGTATAAAATTAGTATTTATAGAATTTCCCAAGCATAAGAATCCTACATTCAAATTAATCAAATTAAACATATAATTAAATATGATAATCAAATCTAGTTTAGGGCTTTTGATATACGTATAATCATGTGTGTAATTACCTGGTTGACTGGTTCGATCTCGGATTGATGATAAATAGAAAAAGAATAAAACGATTATGATGAAACTAGATTTGTGATAATGATGATGATATGATCAACTCCAAGCTATGTAAAGCTTCTAAGGATGATGGGGATTAATCCCCCTCTAAAAATTTTAGTAAAGAATATCTAGAAGACAATGATCACTATTGTTGCAGGTTAGATATGAAGACAAGGACAAATACTAAGTGTATGTGTGTGTCTGTGTTTTAAGAATGGAATTGAGTGTTCAGAGAGCTTTAAAAGGGTTCAAATAATATATTTACCCTCATTAATACACTATCAATTTTAGTTATATGGAATTGAACAACCTAATGGTTTGATTTGGGTGTTTCGATTTGAATTGGATAAATGCTTATTCAATTAAAAGTTTAATTGAATCCAAGGTCACGATTGTAATGGTCTTAGCTGTTTCAAGTTAATTGATTTGGTCAATTCCATATAATTGGATTGAAACCAATTTTGATTTAAACTTGGTACTTCGGTTTAGAGTTGCACAACGTTAGCAATGATTGGATTCGAATTGTCAACGGTCTTGGATTCGAAACATACTCACGAAGTGAAGAAACAATTTAATGCGGTTGATTTGAACGGATTTTGATGATTTTGACCTCCCCGGAGTCCTTGCTGGAGTTTGACCAGAAATACGGGATTGGTGAGAATAATTGGGTTTTAAAATTAAAATTATACTTTGGATTAAAGTTATACTTCGGCCACTAAACTTTGAGTTAGTTAACATTTTATGCTAAATTTGCTTTAATTAAAGTTTTTAAATTTTACAAAATCAACCCTAAAGTTATATAATTTGTATAAACCTCAATTTAATAAAAAATCAAATTGTTGATTTATAAATATTTGTAAACTTTTTAAAATAAATTACTTTCTTTGAGTTAAATTAATAAAATCTAATATTTTAGTGACTAAAATTTATAAAACTTATTTTATTACTCATAAAATTTTAATAACTGGAATAAATGACATAGGTAAAGTTGTTAAACATTGTAATTGAACAAAATGATTAAATAAAAAAGTTTATTACATGAATGCCTCAATGGGCTCTAGTTTACAATTGAATCAGGTCAAATGTTACATGTATTGATAGGGTAGGCTAAAGCAAGTTAGTGGTTTGACAACAGGTGTTATTGCTTGCGTGAAGGGTAGGGGTCAGTGGTTGTGATAAAAAGGAGATGGTGATTAGGTATTATAGGCTGAATTGAAGTCGTGCGATAGATTAAGATTAACAACAATGACGTTGACAATGGTGGTTAGATGGTGTCCATTGACGATGGTTGGATGGGGTCGAGTTTGGTGGTGGTGAAAATTTGGTGGAGATCATAGATATATAATTAGATATTTTTTGTCTTTTAAATGTTTCACGTAATGCATAGATAGTCCCTTAACTCCGAGAATCCAAAAACAAAATATAAAAAAACCGAATTATTACACAAATAATAGATTTGTTTATTAAAACGTTCATACATTACAAACTTCTTACCTGACAAAGCATAAACAACAGTAGTCGCGTAATATATAACAAGTACACGTAATTTATTTATATATAAAGTTTTGATATTACGAATCACACTTAATCAGAGGCCTTTAGCTCAATCAAGTAATGATAGGTGTTCGAATCACCACTCCCTTAGAGTTCACCCACACCCACACACGGTCACACCTGAAGTCCTAGTGGTGGGAGTTCCATCCAATAACACGATAGCATTGACATGTGGATTCTCTTTCTCAATAGTAGCAGCCGCCACTTCTCCAGTTGCCCCTACAAGCTCGGGCCATGAACTCTTTCCTATATTAATAGTTCAAACACGTGTTAGCGCAAATCATATGAATTACTTAAAGAAATTAGAAGAGAGTAACATAATTACCTTTGCATCCTGTTGCCATTCTTGATTGTGCATTGAACAACATGGAGAATATGGGGTATAAATAGAGTGTAGGTTGTACATTGCGTAACGAGTTGTATTTTCAACTTTGAGCTATTTCCAATGTTCACATGTGGGTTGGCGAAATTATAAACTTCGAAGTGAAAAAAAGACAAATTTGCCACTTTTGTTGACTTTCTATTTTTGAAAAGTAAAGTGGACCAACGTTTAATGGCTTTCTAAAATAGAGTATGCACATAATCATATTTCTAAGATAAAACAAACTACTAATCATGAATTTTTAACTGAACTTAATAGTGTATAATGATCAAGGTACAAAAAAGGTACAACACGTTTAAAACTTCAAGAAAGAATTTACATTCTTGATAAGAAAATGTAATTTTTCCTTAATTATACTTGAAGTTACCATGATAAAACTAGTAATATACAACGAGTGGCTTTTTAATTATAACAATAGTATACTCAAATTAAAAATATTAAAATGAATAATGGGCAAGGGGAATCGTTACGTCAAGTGTGTAACGTGGTATAAATGCTAGTTACATTTTTTATAATTATGGTGTAAGTACTTGTTTCATTAGAGTTAGTGGTTATCGTAATAAACAAGGGTTAATAAATAAACTTTACTAAAAATCTATTTATAGTAGATGATTTCTAAAATAAACACAGTCACACTTATTTGAGTTGGAGTAAGTGGTAGTGAAGAAAAAATATTTCAAACAAGGGCGGATCTATTTGGAGCCAAGGGGTACCGCTACCCCTCAACTTTTTACGGTTAGTGTATTTATGGTTTTACGTAATAAAAAATAAAAAATACGGTTTTACGTTACCCATAAGAAAATATTACGTTACCCTTAAAATTTTTTAAACTCAACACTTTATTAAAAGTTAAAAATATTATAAAAGATAATCTTATATTTTATAAAAAACATTACAGTTTATAAAAACACAAATAACTATATAAGCCAAAAATACACAATAGTCCAATACAATAATAACTAATAAGCCCAAAATAAAAATAAGCTCAAAAAACAATAAACAACTTAAAAAGTGTAACTAATTAGGCCCAATACTCATAACTCAATCAAATATAAAACATAAAATAAAAAAACACCATCCATCGTCTCATACCCCCATAGACTCTTTGTCCTTTCCTTATGCCACAACCAGTTAGCCATCATCCGCCCACAATGCTAATCACCCCACGCCTCCACCGCTAACCATCAAGTTGACCATCGCCAAACTGCCTCCTGCTGCGATGACCCTAGCCACTACCCACATGTGATCTTTAACCAATTACCTACCCACTTGAAGGTAACATTTTTCGTGTTCTTTTATATTACCCTATGAAAATAGAGATTTAGGATTCATGTCGTTCAATCTCTAATATGTAAGTTTATTCAAGTGTTATTTGTTATAAAAATCAATGGTTATGTGGTTCAATTTTTAATATTTAGGGTTTATACAATTCGGCATTTAAAGTAAGAATTTAAAACATGAATTAAAGATTTGATATTAAAATTAGGTATTTGAATTGTGTTATTTCTAAGTGTAATTTGTAATCTTATTGTTTTATTTGTTATAAAGTTAAAGATTTAAAAGGGAAAAAACAAATTCTTATTGGTAAAAATTTTTAACAGAATTTTCAAAAGCGAGATATTGGTTCTAATAATGATGATGATATTGGGTTAACAACTCTTTCAAATTCAATTCCTCTGATCCTAAATGAATTTGATTTGAATTATCTTATTTCGAATCTTTTTATTAATATAAATGTATGATAAAAAAATTTACGTTACCCCTGAAGTTTGTTTCTAGATCCGTCACTCATTTCAAATATATTGATTATAGCTCTCCTTATCAACATAGGCGAAGACCTCGAATAAACTATTTAGATGTGTGAAATATAAAAAAAATCATAACAATTTACCATTATATTGACAAAACAAAGATTTTGCACAATCATATTCAAATAATCGAAGAAGTATATACAATCAAGGGTATAATCAAGAAAATTGAGGGGCCCTAACATATGAAAGTGTTAAATGATTGCTTACTTTTATTTTAAACAATCAAATCACCCTGGTGACACCATACAAGCTAGCGAAAATAAAATGAATGAATTATGAGGTCTTTATAATATTGAGACTTTTAGGTCACTTAATGATATTAAACTCTTACTTCTAGTTTCCGTATTGTTATTATTGCATACCTAACATTTTGACCATAAGGTTCAACCTTACTTGATTTCTTTTAACCTTAAGAATTATTAATTTTTATATATAAAATGATAACTAATACGTTTATTTACTCTTACCCTTAAAATACACCTTCTAATTTTTGGATTAGAACTCTACTATCTTTTAAATAATTTCTTTACTCTTAACACTATGGTTCTAAACCATGATGTTTTTAGAACCGGATCGGATATCGAACCGGACGCTTTGCTGGTTTGATGGTCAGACCGTTGGACCAGATTTAACTATATTTATATATGTAATTAAATATAAGTAATTTATATATGATTTATATATGTATTTTATAGTATATATAATATTTTACTATATTTGTATATTCAACATACTAATATATGGTTCAACACCTCGTTTTTATCCATTAAAATAAAAAAAACATATAAAAACAAAAACCGATCCGAACCGGTCCGGTTTCCCGGTTGGACCACCTAAAACAGAATCATAGCGAATCGGACAGCTAGGGGGGCGATCCCCAGTCGAACCGGTCGCAAAAACAGTGCTAAACCAAGTGGCTCATATCAACATCTTTCCTCTATATTTCATCCTTTCTTTTAAAATCAATACTCTCTCCTCTATATTTCATCCTTTCTATTAAAATCAATACTCTCTCCTCTATATTTCATCCTTTCTTTTAAAATCAATACTCTCTTTTGGGCCCATCTAAACTACTAACTAGTTTTAAACATCAATGACGTTTAAATAGTCTTTAACTTTTATTACTACGCGATCAATTAAGTAGTTTTAAGATACAACACTGCTTGCCATACATAATGTTCACCTACCGTTGGACCAGGGCTAGATGCCTAACCCATCTAGCTAAACCTGTTTAAACTATTTTCATTAAAATTAGACTAATCGCACCAGATTTCAATTTTTTTTTCTTATAAAATCTGGTTTACTAATTAGTGAATACCTCAATCTCTATATATACCAAACAAAAGGTATATTCATATTTTGTTTTAGATTAGATATATATAATCAAAATTTGTAATAGGGAAAATTACAAAAATAATCCCTATGGTTTGATCATATTGCAAGTTTGGTCTCTAGACTTTAAAAATTGCAAATTTAGTCCAATCATTTGGAAGTTGGTTGCAAATATAGTCCCCATCGTTAGTGTCCGTTAGTTTTTAACGATCTGGGGACTAAATATGCAATATGATCAAACCATAAGGATTAATTGTGCAACTTGCTAAAAAAACTAAAAAATTGAAAATCAAATAAAATTTAAAGAAATTCAAATAAAACATAAGAAATTCAAATAAATATCAGTAATAAATTTCAACAATTTTTAAAAAATAAAATAAAGGCTAAAAATCAAATAAATTTAAACTATATAAGTAAAAATAAAACGTATGTAAAAAGAGAAAGCGAGAAGTATTTATAAAATTCAAATAAATATTGAAAAAATCATATTAAAGTTTAAAAATAAAAACCGGTTTGATTTCATTTTCTGTTTTTGGATTTATACTTTCACAAGGTTTTGTATTCTTCGATTTAAATATGACATATGAACTTCATCAAAAATAATTATAAAAAAATTAAGCATACTTCTCATTTTCTTCTTTTCTATTTTTATATGCATTTTATTGTTACTTTTATTTACTTTTTAATTTTTTTATAATTTTTTAACCTTTATTTTATTTTTAACAATTATTAATTTCTGTATTAACATTTATTTTAATCTTTTAAAATTTAAATTTTTATTTTTATATGATTTTTTTAGTTTTTCTAATTTTATGAGAAAATTGCACAATTAGTCCCTATGGTTTGACTATATTGCATATTTAATCCCCAGGTCGTTAAAAACTAACGGATACTAACGGTGGGGACTAAATTTGCAACAAACTTTCAAATGTTTGGACTAAATTTGCAATTTTAAAATCTAGGAATCAAACTTGCAATATAATCAAACCACAAGGATTATTTTTGTAATTTTCTCTTTGTATTATATTTATAATGTAATCTGATTTTTAAATGTGAATGGTCGCACAAGTAGATTGAGAAGAAGAACAATTTCAATTTTAATGCAGTTTTATACAAGTTTACTTGTACATTTATAACGTTTTCAATTATGATAACCGACCAAATCACTTTTAAATCTCTTAAATGCTACATCTTGAATGTTGAGGGACATCATTGACCACCGTCCACGTGATCTCTATTTGACACTAAACTCAACCCAAAGCGTGTCTACCCACAAGGAAAACAATGAGAACATGCGATATTGATTCTTAACTCAAATGGTTAAAGTGATGTATTAAAAAGATGTAAATATATGAAGCTCTTGTGATTAAATCTCACTCTAAGCAAAAGAAATATTAAAAAATGCTAAGAGTTTAGCTAAGAGATTTTTGTAGTTATGGGCTTCCTCCTAAAGAGGTTGGAGGTGCGGTCCCGACCGAAAAATAGATGATGACGATTAAGATAACACATATCCTCCAAAGCATAGTTGTACATTTATTGTTCAAAAAAAAACAAACACTCATAAGTCATAACATAAACACACAAACACATAGACACATAATTAACACTTGTGATAAACCACAATTCTAGATTTATGAAAGTTCAAACACTCACAGATTGAGACTTGAAACCAAAGATTATGTCACAACATTCACAGTCTAAATTTATATGAGTGTATTCCTTATGGTATATGTTATCTAACATCTTATATTAGAAGTCAATATAAAATAAAATATATGTATGCTTAATAAAACTTAGATATCAAAATAGTTTGTGGTGAGTGCGACAATAGATGAGATGAGAGACTAATGACGGAGGTGGTTACTAGAGAAAATGATGAGTCGTGTTTGTGTTGGTGATGAATGAAATAAAGGTGTATGGTGTATATAGCAATGTGATGGTATGACAATGATGTTATTTAACCAAAGAATGACGATGTATGGTAAAATATGATTAGCTTATTTGTGGACTTGTAGTACATTTTTAGCCGTCAGGTACTTTTTTTAGCCAACAAAAGGTTCTTATCTAGCCAAGGACTGGTAGGTTAATTAAATCTTAGCTAGCGAAGCTTAGAAATTTTGTCATCAATGAATGAAATTTTTCAAAAATATTTTAAACCAATGAAAATATTTCAAAAATTTTTCAAATCAATGAATGAAATTTTTCAAAAACTTTTCAAAAATCACCCATTTTACTTTAAACATTTATAAAAGTTACCAGGCGAAAACCATTATTGAGGATATAAATTTAGATTTGTGTTTGCATGAAGACGAGCCACAATTTCCGATCGACACAAAACGTACATTTCACCATAACATTCAATCGACGCAAAACGTTTATTTCAGCATAATTTTCAATCAGTGTGATATAAAACATAATAAGATATGGCCCAACACAAACATACACAAGCTAATGACATCGATATCAAATGGTCATAGCTTGAACGGGGACCTTGAACTCAGTATGTTTAATACCATGAGAAATGAGACGCGTAAATGTTAAATGAGTAACATCCCAACAAGCGAGCTTGGGATGTATAATGCAAGAAATTTTATATTTCGATTCTATCCGTTATGGTATATGTTTTGCTAATCGTTCAAGCTTCTAGGATGCTTATGTTGGTTTCTATCTACCTAATTGACTTATTAATCATATGATCCCGCCCCTGATATAATTTCATTGTGTCTTAATCACACGACCCCTAGTCCCTAACTAATATAATTTTATTCTTTATCTACAAACTCACAAAAATATATGACTTCTTATAATTTTAAGCTTTAGTCATTTGAACTTATCTGGTTTAAAAGATATTACTTTAATTATATATATATATACTAATTATCAACTTGTTTATGCAACATGGGTCGTACCATATGCATGGTAAATTGTACACACCTTTTTGTTATTTTTAAATCTAATCCAATACTTTCTCATCATTTACAATTTAGCTCCAACATTTTTTGACTTTCAACTTTGGTCCCCTATAGTTTTTAATTTTTAAAAATTTTTCGCTTTACGTTTCGGTCTATATTTTACGAGTTAACACGCCGCAACGTGTGTGTGGTTTAACGTTTTACGCTTATTTGTCGTTTAAGGTCTAATCGCAAGGCGTTGGCCCTAGATCGATTTAGTTATTGCTTTACATGTTTTACGTTTCGCCTATGTGTTTCAAACTTCAGATGTCTATTTTTCATTCGGTTTTATTTTTTTTCATTTATTTTTTAATACGATCTTTTTCGATGTTGGTGGTCATTGACGGTGGTGTGTCATCGGTGATACTTGATATAGCTTTCACCCTAGTGCAACATGGGAAGCTTAGTACCATTTATATTCAGTATTACATGGGTGGAATAAATAAAACATATTAAAATCATTAGTTTTATAAATATTTTATATTTTAGATGTTATTATCCATTGTTGAAATAAAATATAATGAATATTTAAAAGTTATAACACATAATGAATTAGAAATTATTACTCTATATTTAATATGTATTAATAAGTTATTAAAATAACTACATTTATATTTTAGATGTTTAATAGTTTTGTTTTTTTATTTACAATAATTATCATTTAATATGAGAGAGACAATAAACACAAATATAATTTATTTTTATTTTAACATATTTTAGTTAAAAAGGAAAGTCAAACTAATTGTTTTTATTATTTTGGTATTTATTATGAAAGAGATGCGGGAAAATAATTTTTTTATTATGCTAGAATGTTGATACGTGTCATTTGATATGCTAGAATGTTGACACGTGTCATTTGATATGCTAAAATGATGACACGTGTCTTAAGAAAACATTCTTTTATTATAGGTTATAAATTATAAATATCTTTGCAGCTTGTTGCCATTCTTGATTGTACATTGAACAACACGAAGAATATGGGGTATAGAGCACTCACAGTGAAGTTCTTAAAATTATGTGAGTGTGTTTGGTATATTATATGGAATGGTTTTGAGTGATTGTGAGTGAATGAGAGATAAAATGTTATTGTGGATTGGTATATTTAAAAAATCATTGTTCAATCCCTTTAAAAATTTTAATATTTTTTAAAATGGTTGTGAATGAAGCAGAGAGAAAAAAGTAGTGATAAAAGTATAAAAGTATTATTTAATTGAGAAAAAAAAAGAAAATATAATGATTTTAATGTAATTATATAAATAAAGATAAAAAATCTACTGTGAGTGCTTTAAATAAAGTTAGAGCACTCATAGTGGATTCCTTAAAAGTATATGCGTGTGTTTTGTATATTATATAAAATGATTTTGGGTGGTTGTGAGTGGAGGAGAGAGAAAATGTTATTATGAATTGGTATATATTTGAAGAACAATCATTATAAACTTTTTAATATTTTTTAAAGTGGTTGTGAGTGAAAAAAAAAATAATAATAATAAAAATATAAAAAATATTATTTAATTAAAAATAAAAAATATAATAATTTTTAATATAATTATATAAATAAAAAAAAGTTACCTTATATTGCTTAAGGAGTTATACTTTCAACTTTCCGATGTTCACATGTGGGTTGGCAAAACTATACATTTCTAAGGGTGAAAAAGACAAATTTGCCACCTTTGTTGACTTTTATTTTAAAAAAGTAAAGTTGACCAACGTTTGGTGGCTTGCTAAAATAAAGCATGCACATAATCATTTTTATTATAATAAAACAAACTACTAATCATGAATTTCTAACTAACCTAAAAGTGTATAGTATTAAGGTACAAAAAAGGTACAACACGTTTAAAACTTGAAGAAAAAACTTGAAGAAAGAGTTTACATTACGAAGGAAAAGGTTTTTTTGTTTTATTAAAAGTCATATGCATTTGCTGATATGTTTCGCTTATTTACCATGAAACGAAACACGAACTTTTTCCGGAAGCAGGTTTTTGATTATACAAAATAACAACTTTAAACCGGTTAGGGCAATCTATTTTATTTTTTATTATACAAAATAACAACTTTAAATTACATAAAAATCCATTTTCCATTTTCCTAACAGTTTTAAAATCAAAAAAAGTATTTTTTATTTCAAACATAATCTCAAAAAGTAACACATTTTAAATTTTACTATATTTGTTATCTTCATCATCTTATTTATCTAATACCCCAGAACTTTTGCAAATGAATCTTTCCATCGTAGGCAGTGACGAATTCAAAAAAAAAATTCATGTGGGGTGGAGATTTTTAAAAGTAATTTGACTATCACAATGTTATCTATTTTTTGGTCCGGTTCGGGAAGGATCCAGTTTATTACCGAAAAACATCGTTTAAATGATCCCTAAAATCTTGTATTTTTATATATATCAAGAACTACATTAAAGCAATTATACTTATAAAAGTGGTTATATATGATATTTAAGGCAATTATATTCGTAAAAGTGATCATATGTAATATGTGTGAAACAATTATACTTATCGTTAAAATGGTTCCCAAACTCTTTAATGTCGAAAAACACATGTTTGAGAACAATGTCGGCCATTATAAATTTTACTTGCTTAATAATCAAAAACATTTATCTCGATATATTTTTTTTCTTCCTATTAATTACTTGATTATTTGAGGGTGTCAATACTAAAATCTACTTGGTTATAAACCTCGGTTAGCGAGAAAATATGATTCATTAAACTATAATACAATTGTAGTTATAATGTGTTTGAGACATTATTGTTTTCTCTTTAGTTACAAAAGTTTAAAGGGGCGATTACAAAATTTTAAGAGGGTAGTCCGAATTTTCCCATATACATAGAACTGGAAAATTTTCATTTAGGGTGGGTAGTTGCCCCCCCCACCCACCCACCCAACACGTGGGTATGCCATTGATTGTAGGCAAGTTTTTCATGGGATATGCAATATGCGAGCTCATATCTTATTAAATAAATATCATACATTGATCGTAAATAATCTTAGAAAAAAATTTTGTAAATTTTGTTTCGGTTGCAAATTCCAATTCCGTAGAGGCAAATACAAATTGTCAATTAATTTGTTTATTAAAGATTTAACCCTCGTAACATTTAAAATCATGTTTAAAGTAGCGACGGAAGTAACGGATCTTGGTATTCTAGACTACCATCTCTTTGTTAAAATATTAACTTCCTTGACTTTATTGAGAAGAATACAAGGGAATATATAATACAAAAGAGGGAGAATAATTAGGAACTATCTACAGAAAATATAAGCTTCTAATCTAAACAATTAATACAAATATTCACAAGATGCAAGCCAATAATATATTGGCACAAGCCCCTTCAGTTTGAGTCGTAGGTAGCCGGATGCATAAACTGGAACAAAACCATAGAAATAGGTGCTTTGGAAGTCCCTTGGTGAATATATCTGCATACCGATAATCGGGAGGAACGTGAAGGACTTTGATGGTGCCAACGCAGATTTTTTCTCGGACGAATTGAATATCCATTTCGATATGCTTAGTGCGTTGATGTTGAACATGATTTTCAGCGAGGTATACAGCCGAGATGTTATCACAATAGATAATGGTGGCATGACAAACTGGAACACATAGCTCAAGTAATAAGTTACAAATCCAACTAATTTCGGCTACCGCGTTAGCCATGCCGCGGTACTCAGCTTTTGCACCGGATTTAGAAATAGTTTGTTGATGCTTTGAAGACCAAGAAATGATGTTGGGACCTAGATAAACACAATAACCGGAAGTTGAATGACGTGAATCCAGGCAACCTCCCCAATCCGCATCAGAGTAAGCGGTTAACGTAGTGGATGGAGAAGGTGAAATAAGCAACCCTTGGGAGAGTGCACCCTTATAGTAGCAAAGAATTCGTTTTAAAAACTGAAAGTGTGATTCCCTAGGAGCATACATGAAAATGCAGATCTGTTGTACTGTATAAGAGATGTCAGGGCGGTTAATGGTGATGTACTGAAAAGCATCAGCTAAGCTTCTGTATAAGGAACCATCGGATAAAAGAGCGTCGTTGTCAGCACTAAGCTTAGACCCAACCTCAACTGGAGTACTAAAGGTGCGAAAAGTAGACATGTTTGCACGAGACAAAATGTCAGCTACATAAGTAGACTGAGAAAGAAACAAACCGTTAGACTGTTTAGTAACTGCTATACCTAAAAAATGATGCAAGGCTCCAAGATCAGACATCTTAAATTCTATGGTAAGAGACTGGATAATACTATGTAATAATGTATCACTAGAAGCAGACACTGCTTCAAAAACCACACTTGGATAAGTACCCTGCAAAGCATTGGTACCACGCCCTTAGAGCTTGTTTCAAACCATACAAAGATTTGTTCAGTTTACACACATATTTTGGATGGGAGGATGAAGTAAACCCTGGTGGTCGAAACATATAGACTGTTTCCTTCAAGTCACCATGTAAAAATGCATTTTTAACATCCAACTGATGAGTAGACCAACCTCTAGAAATAGCAAGACTTAGAACCGTACGAATAGTCGTGGGTTTAACTACCGGACTGAAAGTCTCACCACAGTCAATACCAACAGTTTGGCTTTGGCCATTAACTACTAAATGTGCCTTGTGACGTTCGAACATGCCGTCAGCATGGAACTTATGCTCAAATAGCCACATACGGTGGATAATGGGTTTATCAGGTGGTCTCGGGACAAGTTCCCATGTATTGTTAGCCATAGAGCTTCATATTCGTTGTTCATGGCAATTTTCCAGTTTGGGTTGTTAAGAGCAGACAAATAGAACTTTCGAAGGGGAGAGAAAGCGAGAGATGTTTCCATGTGAAAGGAAAAAGGGACCCGAGGTTTGAAAATACCAGATTGAGAGCGGGTTTGCATGGCATGCGTGGGGCTGGTGGATCGATTATGGGGTGATGCTGATGAATGGGATCAGTGGAGGTGGTGGGGATGTTGGAGGAGGTTGGTGAGAACTAGGTAATGGGTCGGGTGAAGAGGGAAGTTGGGTAAAGGTTGGTGTTGAATTAGGTTGTAAGATGTGGGCCGGAGTGGTATGGGTTTGGATAACGGGTGGGTTGTGGGTGTTGGATGGGGTTGGGTCGTGAGAGGTACAGGAGAGGTGGAGGTATTTGGGCCAGTTGATAGATTTGGTGTGGAAAAGGTAGTGGGATGAAATAGTAATGGCGATGGGTCAAGGAAGGTATGGGAGGGGGTTGGATTCGAAAGGTTGGCAAATGAAAAGACTTTCTCGTCAAATGTGACATGATGGGATAAGATAGTTTTCCCAATGGAAGGATATAGGCAATGGTACCTGCGATAGTTGGTCGGGTAATTGAGGAACACATAGGTAGTCGAACGAGGGGTAAGCTTGTGGTTGCGAGTGGCGGAAGTGTGGGGTAACAAAGGAATCCAAACACATGAAGGTGTTCATAGGAGGGCTGGCGAAGGTAGAGTAGGGAAAGTAGTGTGTGATTTTGGTGAAGTTTTATGGGGAGAATATTATGGAGATAGGAGGCAGTGTCTAGAGACTCAACCCAATACATGGAGGGTAAATAGACATGGGTGAGTAAGGTAAACATGATCTCATTAACCAACGAATCATGCGTTCGGATTTGCCATTTGGTTGAGAGGTTGAGGGCATGAGAACCGTAATTGAATACCATTCGCAGAAGCAAAGTTTTGAAAATTGGTGTTGGCAAATTCACCCCCCATATCACATTGAAAAGTTTGGATTGGTAAACAAAATTGTGTGGTAATGGATTAATGAAAATGAGTAAATTTAGAGAATGCCTCTGATTTAAATTTAAATGGATAAGCCCATGTATATTATGTGAAGTCATTAGTTATAACCATATTGTATTTGTAACCAACATGACTCAAAACAGGTAAGGCTCATAAATCGCAATGCAACATAGAAAAAGGTAACAAAATAATAGAAACAGAATCTGAAAATGACAAGCGTTTATGTTTAGCTACCTAACAAGAATGACAAATCAAAGACAATTTATTTTTATTGCAAGAAATAAAACAATGAGACCACAGAAACTCCATGTTATGTTGACCTGGATGTCCAAGTCGGTTGTGCCAAAAAGGAGAGTCTTGAGAGGAAATAAGGCACGCACGGGTGGAAGGATGTGGGGTGAGCAGGTACAGGTCACTCGAACTGTTGTGGCGGCTCAGGATCGTGCCATCCTTAAAATCCTTCACAGAAAATCCAAATGGGTCAAATTCAATAAAGTATTAAAACAGACAGATTTTAAGTGCAAGGGTCGGGAGAAAAAAGATAAGGTCTTGGAGCCCGAGCCCAAGACTGGAACTTTATTGCCATTGCCATTACCTACAATTATTGACGCTATTGGCGCAATAGTGGAAAAATTGTCAAGTTTTTATTAAAGGAGACATGGAAGAAGCACCTGTGTCAAAATTCCATTGATCATCATTGCCCGCCTCCATGGAAGAGCAAAGTGGGCCTGGGTCGGACGCTAAGAAAAATGGTTGTTGGCGAGGGGTTGGGTTGGTTGTCGCTGCCATGGGAGAGCCCAACTTTGGGTTTGGTAAGGGCAAGGAGGTGGGGTCCAATAAGGAGGTGCCCAATATGGAAGGTAATAGGGATGTTGGGCCGTTGCGACATACTGACTGGGCTAAAAAAAGGGTCGGTTGAGGTGGGGGGTATTTAGAATGTGTGTTGGGCCTCAGTGATTGTTAGACCGATTGGGCCTATTGTTATTGAAGTGACGGTTAAAAGAGCCACAATTGGGGTTGGGTTGGTGGTTGGAGGTAAAGTTAGGCTGAATGTGACGGTGAGCTTCGAGAGGGTTTGTGATGGCAGCGGCAATAAGGGGGAGTTGGTAACAATCTCTCAGATTTTTAGGCGCCTGGCTTTAAAGAGAAGTTTATCGATAGCATCTTCAAGATAGCAACGATTGATTTAGGATAGACTTAATCGTGTCATATTCTCTAGGAAGACCTTTCACAAGGTGAAGGACCCGTTATTGATCATTCATAGGGCAATTGAGTGCAGCAAGTTGATCTGCTAATTCACGGATTTTCTGACAATATGCCTCTAGGTTAGGCATGGAGGCAAGGGTGAGATTGGCAAGTTCATGTTGAAGAACTTGTGAACGAGGACCTTTGTTGTTGACAAACAAGCGTTGGACCCATTGCCAAGCTTTATAGGCCGTAGATTCATCAGCCAAATCCCGTACCAGTAGGTCATCCGAGAGCGTCCCATAAATCCACTAGAGACCAATGGAGTCAATTTTCTCCCAAGAGGGATACTCGGGGTGAGGTCTTTGCAGGGTTTGGCAAACCATCGATGTGGCTAAGAACATCATACCCTTTCGCATGTAGCATGAAAGGTTTCACCCAAGAAGTGTAGGAGACTTTGGTGTCGTCAAGAATACGTACCTTACGTTGAATATTGATGACGGTATAGATGGGGTGTAGGGGTTTTGGTGAGGGATTGGAGTGGCTGCTAGAACTTTAAGGTGCGTCACCCATTGGAAGGGTTTAAAAAAATGAAAGAATATGAAGGAATGGAGATGGTGAAGGAGGTGACCAAGGTCAAAGCCTCGACTCTAATACGATGTCAAAATATTAACTTTCTTGATTTTATTGAGGAGAATACAAGGGAATATATAACACAAAAGAGGGAGAATAATTAGGAACTATCTACGGGATACTATCTAAACAATTAATACAAACATTCACAAGATGCAAGCCAATAATATCTTGGCAATATTATCATCTAAAAATCTTGTATGTTCATCTTCCACAGTATGTAAATCCACTTCATTGTTTTCTTGAGAATTTTCATTTGAGTTGTCCGTAAATTATATCCATTCAGTTTCAGGACCATTTAAGCGATGGTCAATACAATCAGTCTTGCAATGAGGATAGTGTTAGAACACTTAACAAATCAAATAGAGAACCAGGTTTATGTAATTGATACTATGAACACAAATGATACTATAAACACAATTAATGAGAAAGCATGTCTTATCTATCTTCGGAAGAAATCAGTATTTACTCTTTTTGCATCGAAACACTTTGTCTTTGAAGCTTCAAAAGACTTCATCTTTGACTTCGAAAGATTTGGTCTTTGGCTTCGAAAGATTTTACACTTAGATTTTTTTTTTGAGTTGTGTAAATCTTCTGAAGTAATTCTAATATGCACTTCATGCATGTATGTTGGAAGCTCTTTAATTGCTTTGTTGCATCAGCCTTTAAGTATAAACCTTACAAACTCCCCCTAGGTTGATGCTACCAAAATAGAGAAAGTTACTTTGATATTGATAGTTCTCATTAGGTTCATAACCATTCCTTTCTTTATTATTTGGTCAGGATCCCTCAAACTCTCATAGTACCTTCTCATGTCATATAGATCATATAGAGGAAGATCAAGCATGTCTTGCCAGAAATATACATCTTGACCTCCTTAATCTCTGATGACATACTGTCACACCCCGCTAAGAGCGGAAACACGGGGTTGCGACGAGACGGAAATCGTCATAACACATGGTAAGCGATAGAGATGCAATAATAATGATGATGACATGCGTGTCATGACGACACCCGACAACAAGGGGACTTGTGTCGTGTTTAGTCAGTATTCACGACAACATAGCCATAAGCATAAACATGATATAAAATAAACATAGATAATAACATTGTATGCAATTCCCACAACCGGGAACAAGTTACAAAGTATAATGTTGTTTGAAATAGATACATCAATGTTTTCAAAAAGACAAGTTTAGCCTGAAAATGCATCCTAGGGTCTCCACTAAGGCAGCACACCTAGAACCTCAGCTAGCATGTTCACCTGAAAAGATATGCTCAAAATGGTCAACAAAATTGTTGGTGAGCTCGCAGGTTTAAGTAATAAAAGTGTAAGTGATGCTGTATAAAGTAAATGATAGGGAATACCGTGAATACAGTTATATACACAAGTAAAATCACATGACATGAGCTTTGCAACCAAACCTAACGACGTACACAAAGAAATTGTCGGCATATATTCACCCAAGGCCCGTACCTGGCTATTGTTGGTACTAACTAGTATACCAACACGAGGGTGGGGGTGTCAACCCAATAGTACTACCAATACCTAACCGTCGGTTCCCACACTGGAATTAAATAGTTGCAAAGATAGAACCACACAGCAGACCCAAGCATGTATCAGATAAGTACTTGCAACATAGTATCACGTTGATTCCTTGTATAAAAATTGTATGTATGTTGTATAGCATAGAAAACGGGCGAGCATACTTTTCCCCCATGTTTGTAAATGTTTGTAAAGTAGTATAAGCATAAAAGGGGGCCACGAAACTCACATGTTAGGTGGTAAGTATGAAAGATCGAGATTTCCAACAGTGGAATGCAATGATCGGTCAAACACCTATTGACAGTTATTGTCAAGCATTAATGACATGTATAAAGCGTATAGTAATGTTTGGTCGGTTCGGGTTGTATCGGTTCGGTCGTGGGTGGCACACACACTCAAGCAAACACACGTATCAGATCTTATGTAGATCCAAGTACTACGAGTAGTCGTCATTGCTTGTGACATCCTTGTAAAGATCTCATTGTTATGAAAGATGACACTTGTTAAGTATTTGTAGTTTCAAATGGATTGTCGATAATTGTAAAATGTTAGGTTTATTTCAATTGAAATAGTATGTGCATGTTGATAGCGTTGACTTTAATCTTTGTGGTCAAGCAATGACACCTTTACTGATGTTGCCTTATCATCATCAGACGTTCAAGGGAAATTCACACTCATCATCAGACACACAACAGGACCAGACACTCGACCCACGTTCCATTCATACGAATCAACCTTCAATCGTGCGAATTAGCCACTTTCGTGCGATTGAACCTTCATTCGTGCGATTGGACTTAGTCGCACCACACAACACACACATTCGCACGACCCAACCTCCATGCGCACGAATCAACCTCAATCATGCGAATTAGCTACTTTCGTGCGATTGAACCTTCATTCGTGCGATTGGACTCCAGTCGTGCGAAACACGCACAATCGCATACACTCAGTCGGTCACCTGACTCAATCGCACACAATCATTCATACGCATGACTCAATCGTATACACTCATTCGCACGCATGACTCAATCGCATACAAACACCCAGTCGCACGACATGCCTAGTCGCACAACTCAGTCGCACGATTGACTCAATCGCATACAAACACCCAGTTGCACGACTCAGTCGCACGACATGCCTAGTCGCACAACTCAGTCGCACGATTGACTTAGACGCATGATTCAGTCGCACGACTCACTCAGTCGCACGGCTCAATCGCATGACAGACCCAGTCGCCTGAACTGCAGAATCGCGACTGTGGTCGGGCTGAGCAGCCCCCGAGTTGCTCTAACGCGAGTTTTACACCACAAGGACTTCCAGAAACACTCAACAAACATACACAGACATGAAACACAAGCAGAAAGACCTCACACGCACCCACACGACCTCATGTGCTCGGATGAACCCGAACACCCGAAACCCTAGAAAACACAGCAGTAAAAAGACAAGAAAAGAGACAACCAAAGTCGTCTACCTGCTAGAAATGAGTAGATGAGGCTGTAGATGAAGACTAGACGACGAAAACGAGACCACACGGGTAGATTTGGTGCTAGAATGAAGAAAATGTGTGTGTAGAGAGTGAAGAGGTGAAGAAGATGAAGTGAGTGAAGAATGGCTGGGAATGGGGTTTATATACCCAGCCCAAGTTTGCAAAATTACAAGTTTAGTCCCTGCACTTAACCCTCGAGTTTCCCAAAATTTGTTTCGGTTGATTACGACCTTAAAATGTTCGTTATATTAAGGTTAAAAGCGTGTTTAATGGCATTTGATAGTCTAAAATGGTTTTATTAATGACAATGGTCAAAATTAAAAAAAATGATATATTTGGTGGTAATGGTGATGAAATTTATAAAATGTTTATGCTTAACACACGTTCTCGGGGGAAGTACAGGCACAAGAGAAAATAAGCAGACATGATTCCTTAAAGCAGGAGTTCATGAAGAAAAGGAAGAATAATTAAAATATTTCTATGCTTATTTATGTCGTTCGACGGACCTTAAGGCGACGGATGTCACACATACCATTTGTCTGGATTTGAAGCAAAAGTTATGACAGGATGAGTCTTTCAGCTACAAGAGGCTTTAATTGTGTTGGACTTAGTTGAGCAGCCTTTTCATAAGCTACCACAAGATGCTCTAACTCATCCTGAGGTATAAGGGTGGATGCCTTGGACTTTTTCTTCTTCTTCTTAGTGTCCCTCTTCATGGCCATCATTTTCCTTCTCTTTAAAGACTTTAACTGAAAAGACTAGCCTTTAGCACCAGGTTGTTCTTGTGTGTCTTTCTCAGTTGGGTTCTCTTCCATCACAGGTTCAAAAGGAGAGGGATCCTAACCCTGCTGTGGATTAGAAGATGAAGTTGGTTGTGGTCCAACGCTAAGTCCAGGTTGTGTTGTCTCTTGGGGTTCAACTTTGACATTAACTTCAGGTGGAGCTTGACTTGGTAGAGAATGCAAGTCAACAAGCCCCCCCTTTTAATCTTTTGCTTGATCACTTTAATGTGCTCATCCATAATGGATAGAGACATTGGACCAAGCCTTCTTACAAAGAATCCATACATTTTCAAGAAGCTTATCATTCTTTGTCTATCAGCAGACTTTTTTCGGCTCTTTTTGATGATGACTCTTGACTTTGTAATTTCTTCCCTTATCTTCATCTTAGCAGTTTTTTGTTATTTTAACACTTACTGTTCAAGTTGCTTAACGTATTCAAATTACATATATTCATAGGATAAGGAAAGAAGTGTAGATGCCTAATAAAGAGTTATGACACTCAGGTAGCTGATCATGTTTTCTCTATCTGATTCCTTGTCTACCTGAGGTTGTTGCTCAGTTGCTACAACCTTTGTCTCAGATCTTTCTTGAATTTGGGAGAGGGTAGGAGCATGCTTGTAGAGTTTTTTCTTCCTCTTTTCTTCCTTGATCTTGAGGAGCAATTCTGCATACTCTACCTCATTCCATTCCTTTGACAAGTTAATGTTAGCTAGTTCATTAAGCTCCTCTAAGGAAAGAGAGATGAGTTCATCTATGTTGTAGTCATTGGTCCCCAAGTAGTTTTATATGGCTGCTTTCAACTCATCATCTTGAGTGTTTGGCTTGGGGGAAACCTTTATTATAGCTTTCATGAAGCCTGGGGACCCACTTGAACTCTATCCCCTTAGCTTCCTCCTCCTTCTCTCTCTCCTCCTCCTCAAGAGTCATTTTACTTTTTTCTTTGTCACTCACAGGCCTTCATTGCTTGGTTCAGCAATCAAGCTAGTGCCTCACTAAGGGTAGAGGATATTGAAGTAGTTCTTGTAACAAGGTTCACAGGGTCCAATACTGGGCCTTTAGTCAAGGTTTTTCCTTCGAATCTAATCTTAAGGTCTACCTCAACATCCAGTTGAACAATGACATTGCCTGTTAGCTTTTGTCTTCTTCTATATTTGAACTCTTCAATAATCCTATCTTGAATCCTCTCAACCAATCTATCAACTTGCCTGTTTTGATTGAGATTAGCAAATGACATATGGACTAAAGGAAGACTTTCATAGTACTCCAGTGTCTGAAAATTGTAGACCTCTTGTTGCCCTTGAAGTCTATGCAGTATTAGGGCTCTCCTGTCAGTATCATAACTCCACCCCAGCTTTCCTGGAATGATAAAGATTGTCCTCCTCTACATTGTGGCAGACAGTGTCTTCTTCCTATCCATGGTGACCTCTTGACCAGTTTTCTAGAACTTTAATAGTTGATATTCATAAAAAAGAGGATCTATGATAGGGAGGTAAAGTAATTGGATAGAGTCAAGAATCGACAAACCTTCGAGAAACCAGGATCTTTCTTAGAGTTCAACAAAACAACCTGATTGTGTTGACTTTGTAAATTCATGGAAAAATCTAGTTGGTATCTACAATCAAGATTGACCATTTGTGAGATAGCTTTGTGGTGAAGGAAGATAAGAATGAAGGCAGTTTATGGGTGAATTTAGGTTAGAAAATTTTATAGATGGAGAGGAAAATGAAAGAAGGGAAACCATTGATTATATTATATATATATATATATATATATATATATATATATATATATATATATATATATATATATATATATATATATATATAATATATATATATATATATGAAATAGATTTGAGACAAAGTTAATGTAAAAGGATAAACTTCAAAATCTAGATTTTGGTCACACCTTTTAAAAAGTGCATAAAAAGATAGTTTTCTTGGAAGTCAAAAATCTTCCGAAGGTAATTTGTCTTCAGAGCCAATTTGACTTCGGAAGATATTCTTGAGATTTATGGAAATTTTGCTTCGGAATACAAAAAATACTTAGGGGGCGTGTGGTTGGAAGGAATGGAATGGAATTAAATTGAGAAACTAGTATAGTTTTCAAGTAAAATTATGTTTAAATGGGTAATGAAATGTAAAACCTAAGGGAATGTTTCATCTCAAATTCCTATGGTTGTGGGATTTCAAATTCCCTCTCTAGGTGGAAGGATTTTGAAATCTCACAACCAAGGGAATTTGAGGTGAAACATTTTCTTAAATTTTACATTTTATTACCCACTCAAACATAATTTTAGTTAAAAGTTATACTAGTATCTTAATTCCATTCCATTCTTTCCAACCAAATGCCCCCTTAGAGTATTTTCACTTCTGAGACATATTTGGTTTTGGGAAGAGATTGAGACTAGGAAGTTTTAATCACAAAGAAATAAACCTTTCCAGACTTAATTGCTTTCAGTACAAAATTGTTCTTCAAAAAACATATAAGTACTTAAAAGCATATTGAAGCTTCAGAAGATATATCTAAACTTTCTTCTGACGATAAAATTCTTTATAAGTATTTATCTAATTTGAAAAGTTAATGTTCTTCCGAAGACAACTTAATGTCTTTCGAGAGAAAAGATGTCTTACATTTTCAAAATTCTAAGGAATATCATTTGACAAATTTTCTTTCAGAGTAAACTAGGCTTATGTAGGTGATAATATAGACAACTTAGGATACACATGTTTTAAAAAATTGTCTTGAATTAGTTTAGGAATATCTATTCAAAGTTAATTATCCCAATAACTTATATAAGATATTTAAATATCTGTTCGTCAAAAGTCTTTGTGAACAAATTAGCATATTGTTCATTTGTGTTAACTTTGACTAGCTTATCAATCCTTTTTCAAAATGATCTTTAATTAAATAATACCTAATGTTGATGTATTTTGTCCTTAAGTGTTGCACAGGATTCTTTGTAATAGAGATAGCATTGTTATTGTTTATGTGGATTGAATTCTCTTTCAATTTAAATCTATAGACAAGCATTTGATTCTGAATCCAAAGCACTTGAGCATAGCGCCTAGCAGCAGCTATCAGTTGATGCAGACACACAAGATTGTTTCTAGCATAGCCATGAGACTATCCTTCCACCACAGAATTGATATCCCCCCAGATGTAAATTTTGCAGTCATGTTACAGTCAATATAATCACTATTTTTATAAGCATATAGATTGAAGTCGGAGTTCTTTAAATACTAAAGAACTAGCTTAGGAGCAGCTTTGAAATATCTAAGAATTATCTTGGTAGCAACTAGGTGTGACATCTTGGGGTTGGTTTGATATCTTGCACATATACATGTAGCAAACATGATATCAGAGTCTCAAAATTGAAGACCTCTTGCTACCCCTAAAGACTATGCAGTATCAGGGCTCCTTTGTAAGCATCATACCCCCACCCTAGGGTGGGGCGGATATAGGGTGGGACAGACATATCCCTTGGGATACCCTTCTCAAACAGGCTTTGTATGAGTGAGTACACATCAATATGAATTTGAGGAGGTTGCTAAGTATGGACAATTGCAAGTGAGGTTGATGAATCCTCAGTTTCCATACTCTAAGAATAACTCCAAGGTTATGTGATTGCTTGGACTTTTTCCTTTTTTTGATAACATCACCTTCTTGCATAGGTGAGCTAGAGGTTAAGTCTATCATATCCATTGGTTCTTGTGTTCCTGGTTGAGTCCTTCTTAAAGGTCTTCAACTAGTTTTTCCTTAAGATAAAAATCTTAATTTGCTTATCATGGAGCCTTCTTTACAAGGTAGTCATTTAAGATTTCAAATGACTAACCTTGGAGACTAAATAGGTGCATGCTTTAGTTAGTTTTTTCACATTTAGTCTCATATTCCCCTCATCTTCATTAGAAGAATCACGAGGGGATGAGAGAATAGGACCAAAGCCTTTTTCCTCATCATCGGCACCATAACAACTTTAGGTGAAATGTCAAAGGGTTAGGTTGTCATGGTTGAGGTCTTAATGATGTAATAACTTGCTAAAGTGAGAGCATCTTCCATAAAGACATTGTGAACTTGTTTAGGGAGATCCACATCAGTAATAGGTGGATGATGTGGGCTAGGCATGAGAGAGGCAGTACTCATCTTTCCTTGAGAAGGGATGGAGAAGAGAGACTCATGGTATTCACTGAAGCCCATGTCTTCGTCATCATAGAATTCTAGGTTGAAACTGGGTTGGTTTAGATCTACAAACTAGGGATGATAACTTTGTCCTGAAGGTTGTTAAGGTTGTGAGCTCATCAGGTTGAGCATGAGGAACCTCAACACTGATAATTAGTGAGATAGGAGTGGTTTGCACCTCAAGGGAAGTGGGAGCTCCAGTCTCCACTTCCCCATTTCCTCCTATATGAGTGGTGATATGAGGGCCTGCACAAGTTGAGTAGTTGGCAGATTGGACTGCTATGTTGGGTAATTCCTCATGAAAGTCATTGTCCACAAGTAGAAGGAATTATGGAGGGGAACACTTATGGCTGGAAAAAAACTTTTGCAGGCAATGGAAGCATAAGTGATACCTACATTGTTAAATGGCTTCTGGGGAGAGTTTGGTGAAGGGTAGGTTTAGGTGTAGTTGTCATGGTTGTGTTGTTGGGTAGGGAAGTCGGTTTCTCGGTTGTAGGGGGTTTGGAGGGAAGGTTGGGGTCGTGAAGGTAGTTGTGGTTGTTAGTCTAGGGGCGGGTTAGGCTTAGTGGGTTGGGCCAATTTATCTTCGACTAACGTGGCTAGGGCACAGGCCTGGTGTAAGGCAGTGGGCTTCAAAATTGAAAGTTCTTATTGAATTTTAGGGTTTAGGCCCGAGATGAAGCAGTTATGGAGGATTTGCTATGAGAGGCATGTGACACTATTGCTTAATTTCTCAAAATCCGTTTGGTAAGTCGTGACAGTGGTTGTCTACCGAAGCATGAGGAGGACGCTTCGTGGTTTCGTAGGTGAATGGGGCGAAAACGAAGTTCAACTTCATGTTTGAAAGATGTCCATGACCCTAACAAGTCGTTGTTTGCAAGGTGTTGGTACCAGGATAATGCATCCCCAATGTAGTAGAAAGCCGTGAGGGGCACCCGCTCACCTGCAGGAAATTTGTAGTACGTAAAGTAATTTTCAGCTTGAAAAATCCAACCGAGAGGGTTCGAGCCGTCAAACAACGGTTGGGTGATTTTGGGTGGTTTGGGGTTAAAGGATGAGCCGTTATAGGGTAGTGGTGGGTCGTTATGTCTGGGTATGTTAACATGTGGGGTTTTGGCCCTGCTTGCAAGTGATCAGATAATTGGGTAATATGGGTGACAATGTTAGCGGTCATGGCAGTTTGGGAGTTGATCTTGGTGTTTAAAGATTTGGTGGCTTCAATTAAAGCAGTAAATTGGGCAGTGGATTGGGTGGAGGTGGAATTTGTTGCGGTGATAAGCTACTAGATTAGGTCATTGAGGGATGGGGGGTCGTCGGAGGGTTGGTCGCGGCATGGTGGCATGATCGGAAGGGTGCGGTAGTTAAAGCACCAAATTGGGCCTCTTGACAATTCAACTCCTCCGTGATTGCATGATCAGACTTCATACATGCAATAACTACCTAAGAAAAGAAGAACTAGTAAGTCAACAATTCAACTAACAAAAACACGTAAACCATAAACTGCTACTTTAATCATCAAATCTAGTGGGCCTCTTGACAATTCTTTTGGGCCTGCCACTGAGGCCGGATATTCAGCCAGCCCGAGTGGTGGTCGATGGCCCAGCTGTATCAATCATAAGATAGCCCAAAACTAAATTTCTAAAAATCTCTTTGAACTTGTGCAGATCAAAATTCAACTATCGTTCCCATATTTATCCTCTAAACAAAATTCAACGATTGTTCTTGGCACGAGAACCTTATATTTAAACAAATCTGAAACTACTTGACTATTGAACCCTAAGTTTTGAAGCATACAAAGAATTGGGACGATTTTCAATGAATTTTGTGAATTCAAAAGTTTCATTGTGAAGACCCATGAAATTGCAAATTGTTTCACCTTTAAATCCAATGCAAATGGATGTGTGTGGTGTTTTAAGGTTTATCGAATTCAAGATCGACAAAAACAGAAGGAAATTTCAAGATCTAAGAACAATTGTTCTTTCAACAACATTCATCAAGTGTTGTTGGCATGAATTCATTGTATCTAACCAATCTTAAGTAATATAAACTAAGTTTTCCTAACACGCCGCCACGCGCGTTGCCTTGAGATTTCACTATGATCCCAGATATCAAAACGCAAATGTAACAACATGTTGCACTGACATTGTACGTGACATGATAACATATAGGCTAACAATCAACCTAACTTGTGTTCGTATTAAATTTACTCAAGTATCTAAAAAACACGTTCAACAGTGTCTTATGCAACGTGATAAAATATAGATTCCGATTGTTTCCGAACTAAATTTGCGTTAAAACGTACAATAACTGAGATTTATACTGTCGAATAAATACGTTTAATGTTTGACCCCCACTCATTGTATAACAAAATTTATGTCAAAACGTAGATCATCTCAAACGGTGTATTAAATATGCACGAAAATGTTTTATATTTGATCGACTCGTACCGACGGGAAAACCGGAAAGTTTAGAAACCTACGTAGGTTAAAGTGACATTTTATAAAGTTTTTAAAACATGTTAGGATATAAATGAGTCAAAGTTGACCGGTTAAAACATTTAATAAACATTCAATAAACAAATTATTATATATTATCAATATTTGGGAATTATTATTTTTATTATTATTATTAACGTAGAATCATAGGTGAATTAGTATAGATATAGTTTTAATTAGACTAAAACTTTATCATAACTATTCTTTTAAACAGTGTTTGTAACTATCCCAAATACCCGAACGAGCCTTCCGGAGACGAAATTGTAACCGCACCTAGAAGAGGACTTTGATAACATAATTAACTTTTTATAATATGACAAAACCTTGAAGCTGATTATAACATTCGAAACTTAATTTAGAAAAATAAAACTGTTGCAAACATGTGCGTTTAGGCGAGGACGTTGATAATGTTTAGAAATTCACGTCATAATGTTGATGAGCAGTAAATTATTTTTCTATTATGATATCCTGATCAGTATTTCTTATGAATTGCTTGTTTGAATTAATATTAAACATCCAAACCCGTTCATAAAACAACATAATCATTAAGAACAGTCAAAATGACGGGCATTCAAATCACCTCTCTATCCAGTAACACAATAGCATCGATCTGAAGATTCTCTTCACCAATCCTAGCCGTTGTCGCTTTTTCCTGCATCAACTATCGAAACACATATTTGTTAATTCCTACTTCTAACACGGGTGATATTAAAAGAGAGGCATTGGATTTACCTTCATAACCGGATGCAATTCTTTATCACATAACACATTGTGAACTTTTCCATATGTTCCCAATTGGGTTGGCAAAAGTGGAAACATCTTTAGGGAAAATAATCAAACTTTCAACCTTTTGCTGACTTTATATGTTTAAAAATAACAACTTGACCAGCATTTAATGACTATCTAAATTAGGAATGCCCATCATCATTGTATGATAAAATTAACTATTAATCATAAATTTCTGAACACATCAAAAAAAGTACAACATATTTGAAATTTCACTCAAGAAGGCTTTACTCTGGATCATAAGAAAGTATTTGTGCTTATACATCTTATGCATTTGCGGATATTGTTCTATATAACAGAAGCCTTACACAAAGATATGGAGATCAAGTGATAACAGCAAAATTATACGTTGTGTCTCAAAGAATATACAAGCTATTAAAACCACTTTTTGTAGCATAAACAGCTGCAATGGATCAAGAACTAGGTATCAGTTTTTCCCAACTTCTTCTTGATGAAACAAGTAATGATCTTTTTACAAACACTTTCTTTGCATCAAGAATCATAAGCAATATGAAAATTTTCATCCATGTCCACCCCTTTTTTGTTGATTATCGATAGGGTTGGCCTTTTCAGCGTGAATCTGAAACATCAGTTAACGGGTTTATACATACAGCAGGCTCACCTCTAAATCATTATATTCAATTATTAGTCAAAAAAGCTGTCAAAAAGGAAAATAAAGGTTGACAAAAGTGTATTTAACGCATAAAACCTTCTAATCTATGTTATTCAAAAAGTTTAATTATTGATAACATAGTTTAGTTTTGTTAATCATATCAGACAAACTAACCATTAAAATATTTGATGATTTAGGACAATAAATGTTCTAGGAACCCGACCCAACCCGTTTTGAACAATACCAAAATCTTTAACCTTTCCTATTTGGTTCTTCACTCTCCATTTTATGACCCAACTCATTGTTTCACAAAGTAACCAGGACACTTAATAATATCTTAATTTTCTTGCATCATATATATGTGACCCACAAATTGAATCTGGTAAATGGCCTAAATGAATAGGAAAAGAATGGGTAAATACTGATTCGCGATAAAGTTAGTGATCTACTGATCTATTTCCATACCAGAACAGATTATGCCACAAAAATATCAACATTCTTATAAATATGATTTACATACCTCAACTTTGTTGAAGGATGTAGCTTCAACCAACAGTTTGGCATCTTCTATCAAACCTGACCCTTCTCATATCATGCAAGTGCTGAGCTATTTTTTGAATAAACTCTACTCCCACATGACTCTGGACCGTGTTACAAGCATGCTCAAGAAAATCCCGATCAGATTCGACTGCTTCTAACCATTCATTAAGATATGAAATTTCATTCTCAAGGGTACCGGTATGAGTTTCATTTTGTTGTGACAAACCATTATTACCATCAGAAAGTTGGTGACCTTTCCTTTCCAACTCTGATATAGAGTTTAAAATGTATTTCTTTTCATCTTCAAGGTCTAAAAGTGCATGATTATTAGCCCTCGATTCTAGCGTATTCATAGATTTTGAGCCAGAAGAAGATATAGAATCAATTTTCCCATTTCCCGTATGATTTTCTTTGAAATTAACTGTAGCATTCCCATTGATCGATTCATCCTCATATCGGCTTCTGAAATATTCCAGCTCGGCTTCTAAATCTTGAATTTCTTTATCTTTCTCAGTAACAAGATCATTGGCCTTATCTAAAGCTTCCATATCATATTCTGCTTGTTCATCCATCATTCTTAAATACTGCAACGCTTCCATATGTAAAGCCGATTTTTCTTCTTGCAATCTTGTAATCATGGCCATTGCCTCGTCAGCAGCTATCGCAGCAGCGTTTCTTTCTTCCTCTAACTCCTTGTGCAATAAACGCAGTTGTTCATGATCATATTCCATCTGTCGTTTTAGCTTTTCCATTTCATTTTCACCCTTGATATCACCCACACTGTGTGTGCTTGGAGAATCAAAGCCTTCATGTTTATCTGGAGAACTAGGTGCCTCAGCAGCTATAGCAGCCGCGCTTCTTTCTTCCTCTACTTCCTTGCTTAATTCACGAATCTGTTCTTGATCATATTCCATCTGTCGTTTTAGCTTTTCCATGTCACTTTCACCCTTGATTTCACCTACACTATGCGTGCTCGGAGATTCATAGCCTTCATGATCATTAGGGGAAGGCGAATCTTGATTGAATGAACTTGTTTCAGTACTAACTTTTAGAGACCCGTTTTCTTTTACAGCATGCCCCATTGAACCATTGGATGTAAAAGACAGAGGACTCACTACACTCTCGTTATGGGTACCGTTTGGTAGTGAAGGCTCAAGATTAGAAAAACTCTTGAAAGGCTCAAGATTAGAGAAACTCTTAAAATGTTCCACTTGACGTATAATAACACAAGAATCATCTTCAAAGCCCTCATTTTCACATTCAATCTCATAAAACGAATCTCCAGATTCAGCATCTGAACACGAATTGAACTTAAGGTCAGCACAACCCGAATCAGATAAGGCGTCCATGTCAACGTCCACATGGATATTATTTCCAACATGACAAGGAGTCGTGGTTCCTGAAATCTTATCCCGGCCTTTTTGAAATAGTTCCGGCGGCGATAACGACCACAAGCCTGACCTGCAATTAGTGGCAATGGAGGTTGCCTAGTTACTTTGGGAACCCCTAATTTGATCTTACTTCTTGGTTTTGGTTTCCACTGTCTCTTACAACACGAGCATGATCCGGTACTTGAAGGTGCACGAACAAGATTCCTATTCAACAAAGGTTTCGGGTACCCTTGTTTTTGCTTCATCGTGGACATGAAACAATCATCACACATTTCTCTTACATCAGAGAGCTTATGATGAAGGTTACAAGATACCAAAGAAGAAACCTCAGCGCGATGATTATTGCAGAAGTGACTCAAATAATAATCGGGTTATCGCCAAAAACATGATCAAACCGGAAGCAAAACAAGCAAGGGGTTTGCAATTCACATTGATGAGCAAATCTTGTGAGGATAAAGCCCAATGCAGCATCAATGTACATCAGAAACATCAAGAACCATTCGCAGGCAGCCATAGATAAATGATGCATAAATTCATTTGTAGCAGCCATGATTGCTTTTGGAACCAACCCTTATCCCCAAAATGGTATGATTTTGATTGAACACATCAAACAGTAGTTTCTTAATTTGTATATCAATATAGCTCAAAACTGCCTCAATGAGATCAATCAAATACCATAAAGGAGTCAAGGCTGTAGAAATCATAAACAAAATACAACAATCATTACACAATCATCACGATTAGCTGATTACATTCATAAACAATCGAAGCTAAAACCAATTACACAACCCATTGATCCAATCCCTTAAATCTTAACAGAAACATCGAAATTACGAGCCCTAATTTCGAATTAGTTAGATAATCGTCGGTGATCAAATTAGCAAAAGGGTTTCTACAAATTGATGATTTGAAACACGAAATAGTGCAAATTGGATGTTGAAATCGTAAGAAAAGTGAATACCTTGACAATGGCTGTTGAGGAATGAAGCAATCGGAGATCAATTGACGGCAAATGGGAGGTGAAATAGGATATTTTGACCTGAATTTAAGCATTTGGTGCGTGTTTATTTCATGATCGATGTATATCATCCATCCCCAATTGTGGATCAAATATCCTCTCAATTTCATTTTCAGTATGCTCCATAATGTCAACATTCAGTATATTTTCTGTCTTTTCTGTTGGTAAAATCAATGATTGTTAGGTTTGGTTATTTGCTTAAATCGAACATCGATGTTTCGGTTTTTAAGTTATGTAATTGATTCTGTTTCGGTTATAAGTGGTTTATAAACGATCTTTGAGTTTTAAAAGTTTATAATTGATGAGTTTCGATTATAAATGATTTGTGATTATCGTTGGTTAGCCACCAACTTTAAACACAAGTGGATTTAAGCTAATGTCAAGTTAATAAGTAAGTTGTAACTTGAAACTTTTGGAGAATATAATTTGTGATATGAGTTCCTAGAGAAGCTTTAGGGACTTTTAAAGAGGCATGTAGATTTAATATTTGATAAGACTTTGTGTTTTGGTTGCATTTTTTTATGTGTTTATAATCATTGATGTTGATGTTAGCTTTTTCATAGGTTTGGTTTTACTATCGTGCCTTTAGTTTTAGGTGTCTTAGTCTTAAGGTAAATTTTAGATTGTGTCTTTTAATAATATACTAAATTGGTTTCGATATTTAGATTGTGTCTTTTAATAATATACTAAATTGGTTTCGATATTTACCTTGATGTTTTTTATTTGAATCTTATGCTTACTTTTTTTGTCTTTTCCATTAACATCCATCCAATCAAGCCTAATAGTTAGGCATGTGCTCCTCATGTGAGGATACTATTATCTTTTTGCTAACCGTTGATGTACCTGTTAATATCTAATTCTTGCATTCAAAGATGTCTTAATATAATTACTTGCAAACCCTAGATCTTTAATTGTTAACTTAGTCAAAAGTGAAACTAACTAGCCCTTTTATAGCCCCGAACACAAGAATGAGAAATTACAATCTAAGTCCACTACTTTTGTCTATACTTTCACCTAGACTTATGTTCATAAGTTTAGTTTCATTCGTAAGTTTAACTGTTATTCTTTCCAATCGTGTCAGTTCTTTATGATCACATGCACCATTGACTTTCATCTTGACTTTCATACGAAACTTCGACTTTCATCCATGACTTTCGTTTAAATCTTGAATATTTGTTTGTTTTTTATAAATTGGATACTATGATAAACATCAGTCTATTTATCTCCTTATTTTACTTTTATTTTAATAAAAACTTGAAAGAATTTAAAAAGAAACCGGATATTTAAAAAAACAAGTATTTAATGAAGAAGCACATATAGTCTAGAAGAACTAGTTACTTCCACCATTGGTTCGTTCATCTCTAAATGTCATGACATATACCCCGAGTTTCCGATCTAAACCCTTTTATCGCTCAATTAATTTTCTAAATCCACAAACAGAGGCATATTCAGCTTTTGGTTTTATATGAATTTGTTTCGAGATATATGGTACATTTTAGTGCTTGTTAGGGTTGTAAAGAATGGTATTTCAAGAGTGATTTTAGGGATTTGCAAAGTTGTTAGTGTACGGTGAAGAGAATAACACCCATGGTGCCTCAATTGTTAGAAATTTACTTGATATTGTAAGTGATGTTCATATTGGTGGCATGCTTCGAAATTAATTGTTGTAATTTAAATGATAATTTAATTAATTGTTAGTAATTTCGTTGTAATTTTTTTTATATTGTGCATTTTTAATCTAAATGTGATGCGTTTTGTAAAAACCATAGTAGGCTCTTTTGAATCATATATGGGGAAATTTATATTTAGTTTGATCAAACCATAAACGTAAACGGAAATTTTTATTTTAGTTTGTAAAGTGCTCCACGAAATGCTATACGTATATGGGAAAATGTATATTTAGTTTTTCTTCTTAATTAATGAACACAAGTTATTCGTAAAATATCATAATAACATTAAATGAAACATTATAATAAAAATATTATATGAAAAATAGTACCTAGGTGTTTAACTTAATTGGCTCAAATAAATATAAATATAACAAATTAAAGATGGAAATTGTAACTATCTCGGTCGATTGATTACCTAATCGATGGCATTTTCGTCAGCCCCAAGTAGGGAGGGACGATGTTCACTATCAGCCCCCGACTTACGAGTGCACTTCCCGCGTCCACTTCCCGATGGCCACTCCATGTGTCCTAATAAATTATATTATGTTAAGATACGTGTTTTTTCTTGTGTGTTTTATATGTACACTAAAACAAAAAGTTTTTCTAGCTAAGGAGTGACATAAAACAAAACTTAAAAAATGTTTGTTTTAATTTTCTTGAAGTTTCACATTAATTTTAGGCATTGTCCTAGCTTCTTGTTAGATTTTGTTTTTATAAATCTCACTGGTTGTTAGAAAAAGATAAAAACATGTTATTTATCGGAAAAATAAAGTAAAATAACAAGAGTTGTTTGGTGTAGTTGGGTGACACATAAATGGCTTGTGGGCTCGCTCAATCAAAGTTGGAATTGACGGTTACATGTCTTTTGAATCCTTGTTTCTCAAAATGATTACTGCCTGAAAACTACAATAAAATAATTAAAAAATAGTAAAATATTCAAATTGAAAAATAATAAATCTGAAAGATGTAAAAAATAATCTTAATCATCAATATTTTAAGAGATGAAATTGTAAGGAAGAAGATTGTTAAAGGAGTATTTTTTGTTAATTTGTTTTCAACTTTTCTCACTTTTTTTAAACGTTTAGAAAGTTTATATGTGACATTATTTTTTGTAAGATTACACCTATTTTTTTATAAAATTGCATCATAAAAAAGAATGTTTTTAATGTGTATAATGAGTATTAAGTCGCTATATAAGAAGATAATAATTCTTTTACGTTCTTCACCTCATATGAAATATGTTAATCATTGTGTATTTAATTCAGTTCATTGTGTTTTTAGTGCAATCTATTGTATCTTTTTGTTAATTATTTGTTGGAGCATATATAGTCATATATAGTGTGTCCGTCGCTTATCTAATAGTCTAGACTTAATGTTATACACCTTATATGTTGTAAACACATGAAATTGGGTCATTCGCAGGAGCATATGCGAATGAGACTCAGTCGTACGACTGAGCCATGCTAATGGACCACCCGTGCGACTGAGAGATGCGATTGGGACATTCGTAAGACTGAACCATAAGTATGGTCTAGTCGTACGATTGAACCATACGCATGGTCCAGTCGTACGATTGAACCATACGCATGGTCCAGTCGTACGATTGAACCATACGCATGGTCCAGTCGTACGATTGAACCATACGCATGGTCCAGTCGTACGATTGAACCATACGCATGGTCCAGTCGTACGATTGAACCATACGCATGGTCCAGTCGTACGATTGAACCATACGCATGGTCCAGTCGTACGATTGAACCATACGCATGGTCCAGTCGTACGATTGAACCATACGCATGGTCCAGTAGTACGATTGAACCATACGCATGGTCCAGTCGTACGATTGAACCATACGCATGGTCCAGTCGTACGATTGAACCATACGCATGGTCCAGTCGTACGATTGAACCATACGCATGGTCCACTCGCACGAATGGGCCCAGTCGCATCTAATATGGGCCGAGGCCTATATATACCAGTTTCAATGTGTAGAGAGAAAGGGGATTGAGAGGAAGTCTGCCGGAGCCTAGGGCTGCCGGATGAGAGGGGAAATCATGCTTGATCTTCCCCTTGTCAAGAGTCTTGATTCTTATGTTGTAACGAGTTTGTAATCGTTAGGTTTTTATCAATGAAACCAATATTTGATAGTTCGTGTTATTGATTTGACTTTTGGTTCTGGTTGTTCATCCTTCCGTCAAGAACATGCTCGGATGTTTATCGATCCCGAAAAACCGACTTCACAATTGGTATCAGAGCCAGGTTACTGCTGGAATGATCTAACAATCATTCTAGCAACCCGAGCTCTTGATTTCTGGATTGAATTTCAGATCTTGACGTTAAACCCACTTCGTGTTCTTCGTGTTTTGCCCAGATCTTGTTACGTGTGTTGCTTCTATGTTGAAATCGAATTCGAAACCACGTTCCTATCACCTTTTCGAATCTGATGATGTCTACTTTGTTTCGGTTCATGTTGAATTCATCAGATTAGGGTTTTGGGCAGCCCTGGCGGCTGCAGATCTGACAATCTGCGTGCAGACCCGTTCATGCGACTGGGCCATGCGAATGGACCATTCGTACGACTGGACCATGCGAATGAGCCATTCGTACGAATGGACCAGTCGTATGTTCAGTCGTGCGACAGGACTAGTCGTATGTTCAATCGCACGAATGAGCCATCCGCATTGACTCGTCCGCATTTGTTCCAGACCAAAAAAAAAAAGTCTGGAACAGCTTCTTGTACAGATTTGAAGATGATCAAAGCATATTCACCCAGAGGTTCGTTTGTCAAATAAGTTCGATGTGTACCCTATTATTCATCGGATTTCCAGAATAGGTGAATGTAATTGGAACACGAAAGAGAGAAGAGAAGATGTCAGCAGTTGGTGTTGATTTTGTGGGGTAATCAGGAGCATCTGACTACTTATGGGCCAATCAAGTTATATTTATCCGCACAGAAAGGATTCTACATCTTAGGGGGAATCCTTGTATATAGAAAGTGAAGACGCAATCAGAAAGTGATTATGTGAACCGGTTTCCGATGATGAATCTTCGTGCATGCTGATTTGGTTGATATTGTCAGCTGTGGATTGGAACCTTCAACCTTTTGCCCAATACACCGTGTGAAGACGCAAGGAGAGCACAATGTCTATATATTGGGATATGCTGAATGTGAGGGGGAATTTCTGCAGGTAGTGATGTTAATCAGGTTGGCCTGTGTGAAGATTGAAGCAATGGAAAACTGTTCGTATCATTATCTAGAAAAATCAGTCATATGGGGAATCTTGCTGCTGTGATGGTGTTCTGCAAAGTAAACGAAAGCTATTGTGCCTAAATTCATTTTCAGGGATGTGGTAGTAACCTGACGGATCGCCAACGTTAGCTAATATGGTTTTCGTTTTATTCTATTGGCAACCAGAGTAAAGATTGACTGAAGATTGTAAGAGGTGTTATCTAATATTCGCAAGCAACGTACAAGGGGGAATTTGTTGGAGCATATATAGTCATATATAGTGTGTCCGTCGCTTGTCGAATAGTCTAGGCTTAATGTTATACACCTTATATGTTGTAAACACATGAAATTGGGTCATTCGCAGGAGCATATGCGAATAAGACTCATTCATACGACTAAGCCATGCTAATGGACCACCCGTGCGACTGAGAGATGCGATTGGGACATTCGTAAGACTGAACCATAAGTATGGTCCAGTCGTACGATTGAACCATACGCATGGTCCAGTCGTACGATTGAACCATACGCATGGTCCAGTCGTACGATTGAACCATACGCATGGTCCAGTCGTACGATTGAACCATACGCATGGTCCAGTCGTACGATTGAACCATACGCATGGTCCAGTCGTACGATTGAACCATACGCATGGTCCAGTCGTACGATTGAACCATACGCATGGTCCAGTCGTACGATTGAACCATACGCATGGTCCAGTCGTACGATTGAACCATACGCATGGTCCAGTCGTACGATTGAACCATACGCATGGTCCAGTCGTACGATTGAACCATACGCATGGTCCAGTCGTACGATTGAACCATACGCATGGTCCAGTCGTACGATTGAACCATACGCATGGTCCAGTCGTACGATTGAACCATACGCATGGTCCAGTCGTACGATTGAACCATACGCATGGTCCAGTCGTACGATTGAACCATACGCATGGTCCAGTCGTACGATTGAACCATACGCATGGTCCAGTCGTACGATTGAACCATACGCATGGTCCAGTCGTACGATTGAACCATACGCATGGTCCAGTCGTACGATTGAACCATACGCATGGTCCAGTCGTACGATTGAACCATACGCATGGTCCAGTCGTACGATTGAACCATACGCATGGTCCAGTCGTACGATTGAACCATACGCATGGTCCAGTCGTACGATTGAACCATACGCATGGTCCAGTCGTACGATTGAACCATACGCATGGTCCAATCGCACGAACGGGCCCAGTCGCATCTAATATGGGTCGAGGCCTATATATACCAGTTTCAATGTGTAGAGAGAAAGCGGATTGAGAGGAAGTCTGCCCGGAGCCTAGGGCTGCCGGATGAGAGGGGAGATCATGCTCGATCTTCCCCTTGCCAAGAGTCTTGATTCTTATGTTGTAACGAGCTTGTAACCGTTAGGTTTTTATCAATGAAACCAATATTTGATAGTTCGTGTTATTGATTTGACTTTTGGTTTTGGTTGTTCATCCTTCCGTCAAGAACATGCTCGGATGTTTATCGATCCCGAAAAACCGACTTCACAATTGTGTTTTTTCTTAACACTATTGTCTTTTTTTAAATGATGAGTTCTATAGAAAAACATAATGGTGAAAAAACAATTAATTAATTTAATACATTAAAAATAATGACAAAATAACACAAAATGATATAAAACATAAACCACAATGATTAAATATCTCATTATGTTTTATGTTCACCATTTTGTTATCCTTGACACAATGAGTTTTAAAAACATGATAAAATGACATCATTGTATATACTTAATTGTAATACATAATGATAAGATAACAACAATTATATAATATATAATAAACAATGACAAAAGTAATACAAAATCATCAAAAATGTAAATCAAAACGATGAATACATATAACAAATGATAAAAAAATGGTTAACACAATGAACTAATATTTGACATAATGACCTACGTATTAAACAAAATGATCATGTATATTTAACACAATAACCAAATTGTCATTCTTTTAAAAACAATAGAAGAACATATATTAAGCCTAGAATCTCTCTTAAGCTTTTAGCTAGATTAAATACATTTTTAATTATAACCATACCCTAAAAAATAATCTGGTAAATATTATATCAACGGTTACTGTAACAACGCGTTGGTTACAGTTCTAACTAATTATAATGAACTAGTTATGATAATTAGTTGATTCTATATCTACTTTTGAATAACCAATAATAAGAGAGAAATATCATAATTATAATTATAATAATAATAATTATAATAGTAATAATAATAATAATAATAATATAATAATAATATAATAATAATAATAATAATGATAATAATAACAAACATAATAATAATAATAATAATAGTAATAATATAATAATAATAATAAATAATAATAATAATAATATAATAATAATAATAATAATAATAATAATAATAATAATATCACATTATAACAAAATGAAACTACTGCAACTTTGATAATATGTTGCATTATGTAAGGCCTCGTTCCCGGAACGCTTACAGCTGGTAAATCATTGCACATAAAACGTACATTTTCATTTCTCTTACATAAATATTGCAGCGGAAACATTCAAAAATGACATCTCATTTCATCATAAAAACTTTTGCAAAATAATAATAGTTAATCAGTTACAAAATACATTGTTGCATTACATCACAAAGGCATTAAATAAATGGATGGCATCCTAAAAGAGCTGAGTAGCCACCTCGTGCCATCCTCAATAATCATTACCTGCCAACTGGAAACACATAAAAGTCAGCGTTGCTGAGTGAGTTCTAGTTTTATAATAAAACATACTTTTCCTTCGTTAAAACCGTTCTTTACATTCATGCGATCATACATCATACGTACACATAGATAATAACATTATTATCTTCATTATTCGTTCTTTCTTCATTATATCTTTTCCTTTCATCAACACCATGAACGTTACCCTTCATGCTCATGATACTGAATCTAAGCGTATCATAGACCTTCATTCACGGTGCCCAGCACCTCTGGCCACAATACCTAAGGTAAAGTTCAGGTTTACCATTGTCATGTGCTATGCCTTTCATGCTTATGATACTGGACCTAGCCTATCATAAACCTTTATTCACGGTGCCCAACACCTTGGGTCACAGTACCTAAGGCAAGCAACAATGGTTTCATACAAATGGTCAATCACAAAGAAAGACCCCACTGTGCATCCTCCCGGGGTAGCGAACCCACACACCATTGGGCTAACACCTTTTAATGGCGTGTCCCGACATACAAGGCTTGCAAGACTTTCTTTACTTTCATCATTCATTAAAGCATGCATTCTTACTTCATTTTCCTCTTTCATTATCTTTCGCTTTACGTTACATACTACTTTCATTCATTCATTATCATTCAACGTAAAGTCATGGGAAAGATAAACATACATCATAATAAGGAACATAACATACACAAACATCATCATCATACAGAGCAACATCATACATACATAACATGGATAATCATGCAACATTATCATTATCATGCCCAACATACTCTCTAAGGACTCAACAGTCATCTTACATGAACTTACGGGAACTTTCACGTCAAAACTTACATCTGCACTTTTCCTCGAAAGTCTATACATAAACTACACTTTTCTTGGGCATACCAGCCCTACTTGGGCATATGGACACCCTTCAGTCGCATGGCCTCTAGGCGACTGAACATCATGCGATTGGACCAATGCGGATGAACACCCAATCGTGTGAATGGAACTAATGCGAATGGACCTAATGCGGATGGAACTAATGCGAATGAACATTTATGCGACTGGGCTCTCAGTTGTGCGAATGAACCCTCAGTCGTGCGAATGAACCTCAATCGCACCTCAATCGGCCGTATGGCCTCCATTCGGTCGCCAAGCCCTAGTTGGTGCAGAATGCAGTTCATCCCGAACCCAATCTGCCATTTTCGACCTCCAAGCTCATCCAAACCCATTTTAAGCCTAAATCGACCATCCTAAACCTTAGAATGCATACCACAACACCATTCAAGCACACACAAGCTTAAAAGCAAGACCCAAACGACTCATACACATACCCACACATACACAAACGGGTCAAACACCCACACACACTAAAAACCCGATTTTCAGATGTGTTCCAACCCTAAATCATTCAAAAACGTATAAAAGAGGGGTCCTAGAACTCACACAAACGACCACAACGAGAAGAGCTTCGATTAGACCCGCTACTCGACGATTTTGCTCTCTTGAACCAACTCGAACCAACTTTTCTTCCTTTTTCTCTCTTCTTTCTCCCTTTTTCTCTCTTCTTTCTCCCTTTTTGGCTGATATTTTGGAGATGTGAGGAGGGTGTGGGCTGCCCTCCCCTCTTATTCTCCCTCTCTTCCGAACTTTCTCGCGTTTTGGCAAGTTTGGTCTCCCAACTTTAGACTTTATTTCTTTTTCTTCTTTCGTCGGCTTCAAGGAAAATATCCGGGTGTTACACATTAGACTTTGGAAAAATTGCATTATGCATTGAAAATGTTCTGTTAGGACTAAAGTAACTTTTTGACCAAAAGCTATATCTAGTGAAGTTACAATGAATTTAAAAAAAATCATTTTGTTGGATATGTAAATTTTTTATTAAAAATGCAACCTTTAATAAAATGTTCTTCTAAATATTATAAAAGACTCAAATTTTCAAGTAGTGAAATATAAATAGTATTAAAGACACCGCTTGTAAGAACTTGGTCACTAGTGATACGCTAGCACTATATACTACAAACATCAATTAGGCATCATGAAAATCCAAGGCACTATTGCACTAAAGAAATCAATCAAAATTTCCCATTTTTGTACGATTATTGATCCCAAAAAAGTAGTTATCCATAACTCATCAACAACTTTGGTCGGGTTGCAATTATTGTTGTTGAATTACTTGTCTTTACATTCTGTCAAGATGCAACATAGTGTCCCCGCGACAACGATATTTACCTCGGTTATAAGTAATGTTCCATTGAAAAGAATGGATACAACCATTCTATAGTTCCATCCCTGGCCCCAGCCTCATCAACTTTCGTTCCCAATTACATCTAAAAGTTTTAGTATCATGATTGTTAACAACGTTTGCTTCTCTATAAGATGAGCTTAATGATTTTTCATTGATAACTTGTTATTTTTTTCTACTATAAGGATAAAGTAAATTTAAATCAAAATATCTTTTAAACTTTCGCAATACATATTGTCTTAAGTTTATATTTGATGTTTGAAATATAAAGAAAGTTATCCATATATCTTTGTTAGTAACAGTTTGCTCACAAAATTAAAGGCTTAGGCATATTTCAAGTAAAATAAAAGTGTATTGATTTACTTATAATATTAAGAACGTAAGATTGTTTCATTTATTTGTAGCATTAGGAGGTAAGACTATTATGATGCACAAAAGTGCTTTGTAATTCTTTCACAAAATGCATGGGTCATCACAATTTGAGTATGCAAATTGTAGCATTTCATTAATGTGTTTGTAACAAAAACATCAATTTCGCTTTATCTTGCTCCAAGCATTCATTGCCCTCATGTATTGTTTCTAAAACATATGTTGATTTGTGATGCCTTTTGACTTTTACCGTTCATGAAACATTACCTTTTTTTAGTAATATCAAGAGCCAAAAGTTTGATTTTTGCAGTGTTTGACATATTTATAGCTTAACAAGAATTAAGCAAATAATTAAGTAAAATTAGAAACCATATATAGATATTCATTATGATACAGTAGAGTGGTAAACCTACAAATAAATACATGAATAAGAAAGATTTAAAATCTTAGGTGAGAGTGTGGCGTGGGGGAAGTAAGATGAGTATTACCTTTGAAAAGTTCAAATTCTTATGGTAACTACAACATTAAACTAGGTGAATTATCTTTGAAATTGTCTTGTGTAAACTTAAGAGAAAACAGATAATTGGTTTATTGTAAAAATAAAAGAGATGATATTGATAATTGGGTCAGTTTATAGTGAAACAATAAGATTTTCGTAAATGTAAGAGAAAAAGGGATAAAACTTGACTATTATAAATTGGTTATTCTCTTCAAAGGAAAATGTGAAAGAAAATTAAAATTACTGTATTGTAAACAAGTTTTATAAGTGTTCTATTTAAGTCATTAAATTCAACCATTTACTAGTAATTTCAAAACAATAAAACATTATGATGCTTGAGTGATTTTTACAGTAAGTAAACTTTTTTAATGATTTTAATAGAAAAATATTAAAACTTGATTTATGTGTTTTTTTCCTAACGTTGTTACAGAAATGGATAATCGGTTTATTGTAAAAGAAAAGATATTGATAATTGGGTCAATTCTATAGTGAAATAATAATGATTTTTGTAAATATAAGGAAACAAAAGAATAAAACTTGACTATTAGTTAGTGGTTATTCTCTTCAAAGAAAAATGTAAAAGAAAAACAAAATCATTAATTTGGAAACAAGTTTCATAAATGTTTTATTTAGGTCAGTTGAACCATTTACAATTTCATTCGTCAAACTTGAAGATCTTAGAGTTCGGCCATCAACTATTTATAGTAAAATGTGTTATTTTTTCCAATTTTGTTCACTAAAATTTAGTCCTAATTTTTGCCACCAGACTTTGTATATATGGTTTTTCACAAACCAGAACGGTAATGACCAAAATAACATGGTGTTGTGTGCAGGAAAAACGACCGGCCTCCCGCTACGTACTTTTCGAGTCTATTAAACCACTTGGAAGAAGTAGAATAACGTGTTGTTTCATGTGATAAAAACGACCAGCCTCTTGTCACGTTTTTTTATTTTGACCACTAAAGTTTATTATTTAAGATTTTTGCCACAAGACTCCATTATTATGATTTCTGATGAGACTCGATAACAACAAAAGTAACACATCGTTGCGTGTTAAAATGACCAGAATCTCCACGTAGCGCATGACAAAAATACATGTTCAGTTTATTTATATATGAATAAACGTTCTTCAAAATTTATGATGATTTTAATCGGAACAATCAAAACTACGAACAGCATCAACTATAAAAACAAAAAGTTATGGACCGGGTTGGGTAGAGTAATATGGATCCCTACAGGTTAGCCCAAAATTGTCAACAAAAACCCAAATTTGCAAATGACCAACAAGATTGTGTTTAACCATTCGGTTCTATCATAAAATGTGTCTAGTGTTACGATGCAGATACAAATTGTCACACATCGACCGATGGCGGGTCATTGACGGTATGTCTATCATTAACGCACACTATGTGTGTGCAAACCCGCAACACTACACCTAACAATCATGATGTATTTTGTATGATATTGATTGATTTGTGAAATTTTTGTTTGCTAATTGGTTGGATTTTAGTCAATTCAAATTATATAATGGACCGATCTTATAAAACTTGTTAATCTAGAGGAGGTCCAGAACAGAATATGGCCCATCACCATCCATCGCTATTATTTGTAGTCAGTAGTGTGACCGCTCAAGGCCCAAACCTTCAAGGGCCCTAATTTTATTCTAGCATAAATATTGGGTGGCGATTAACAAATTATTAAAATAATTATAAACTTAACATATTATTAAAATAATTATAAAACTTAATAGTACTTGCATGTTTTAAAAGAGACTGCAAATCAAAAAAAACATTTTCAATAACATATTCTAGAGGGGGTTTAATATGCCACATAAGGAATCCGACCCACCTTTTTACCAAACTAATTAATGACTCGTTTAGACCAAACCATTTTGTCATGTCTAACCCGGCACATCTTTATACCGAGCTTACACAACACATTTGTAGCCTTGCAAAAATCTTGATCTCAACCTATTCCTAATTCCATTTTACGGTTTCCCTTACACAACGACTAATTAGTTTCAAGTCACTAACACTATTGTCATAAACGTCTTAGCCAGTTGTCAACCAAACTCGATAACCCTAGCATTTTCCTTTGTAGTTGGTGTCTACCTGATTTTGAACTTTGAAGCTTAGACTATGTTAGATATTTTAGTTGCCTAACTTGAATTTGTTTGAATTTTGAATTTTTCTTATATAAATATTTATAAAATGTCCATGAAAACACACCCCAATTATAAGAATATTGGAAAAAGTATGATGCCTTTCAACACTAAATAGATTGGTCCAATTAAACAATAAAGGCTATTTGAGATACTTGTGTGCTCTTAGCTTGAGACTTAAGCATGGCATATAGCCTTGAAATACGACTTCTCCATATATAATGTGTATTAAAATGTGGGTGAATATATATGATACCATATGATAACACGTGTCTCTTTTACCTTGTATATGTAACATAATTATGTAATTGTTTACCTTATTTTTTGTAACTCCTATTATATCTACAACTCATTTTATATGCAAGTGTATTATGTGGTTTTCTATTTAATATTAGGTTTGTATTGAACACCCTTTTCGCTCTATTTATATCTTTCCATGTAAAATACATGAAATGAAGGATCTCTAACTTCTCCCCAATTTAGTAAAAGGGTAGATTGTGGAGGCCGAAATACTAATCAAATTAAGCATTGACTACACAAAGTTATGTGAGTGTAGCATCAAATGCTAATAATGACTTCTCACATTCATGGATACTTAGAATTTCTTTTTGGGATTGAATTGAACGGTTGACATGAGGTGTTTATCAAGATATGAGTAGTTTTTGGAATCTATTAATTGTCCTTTCTTTCCTTTTTCTTTTTCAATCCAAGCATCTATGAGATATCTACTTTATGGATGATTTATTTCTTTATATGTCAACAATGGGATGTGTTTGAGGATTTCCTAATGGCCATAAATCATTCTTGCATATTTAAGTTCCTTTCATGATTTCATGAACTATCAACGACAAATTCTAATTCAACTGTGTCTCTAGAGTTTCGAAATGATCATATGTTGAGGGGAGTGTTGACTGGTCCAAAATATTTCATGAAATCAGTATTCTTATTGGTATGAATGATTTCGGACCAGGCTTCATTCCCCTCAAATGTTTTTGCGATTGGATGCAAGCTTTGTTTCTACTTGGATGAGAGACGACAGGTTCGTACATACTCAACTTTGTTTTGCATAACTTGATAGACTTTTTCTGTTGATTCTTGAATAGTGTTGGGATACAAGAACATCAAAATCAAATACTTATGGATGATGTGATAAGCACCGTCTCATGTTTAATCTTTGTTGAAGTTATATCATGGTATGTCATTTCCAACTACTTTATAGTTTGTATTTGAAGTCGTAGTTGGATTAGAACAATACTTAAGAACAAACCTTAGTATATCATGATTAAGGTAACAATGAGTTTTGTTCATGCAATTGTAATTCTTGTGCACTATTGCATTTGTTCATGAAGTTGTAACAATGAGTTTTGTAAGCAATGGATTTCTGCATATGTTTTAGTTTTTTCTAGAAGAAGGTACAAACAAAACTCATGTCTTTGAATATATATTATTATATTATCAACATACCCTTGATAAATTCATAGAATCATATCTTTGAATTTATATTATCGTGTTACCAACACACCGTTGATAATTCCATGATAAATATTTGAGTATGACATTTAGCTTGTGTATACTAAATAAATTTCAACTACTTGTGAAAACCCATTTATAATTCAAGTAAAACATTTATGCTACTTCCCAATATAAAGTCAGGAACAATAGTAGTATATCATCTAAAAAAATAAGAAAATTTTATATGGTTCTTAGATACTATTTGGTTCACATCCACAACAATGCAACATTATGAAATAAGAGCTGCTTTTACATTTTAACGATGCCATATTTTTAAAAAACATTATGAAATAAGAGCTGCTTTTAAATTTTAACGATGACATATTTTTAACAAAAACTAATTGTAGAGATTATAAGAAGAGGCTGAAGCAACCAAAAACCCAAAGTCTTTTTGTATGCATGCAGAAAGACCTTGGGTGTTTGCTTGTTTCAACCTCTTCATATAGTCTCTACAAACTCCCCCTAGGCTGATGCCACCAAAACACTTAAGATGAAATTGACTACACTGATGTCAGAATCATCATCAAGAACAAAGCTAGACTAGTTGTTCAATGATACACACAAGAAGAAGGAATTAACTACACTGATGTCTTTGCTCCAGTAGCAAGATTAGAAGCTATTAGGATATTTCTGGCATTTGCTGCATCCAAGAACTTCAAGGTCTATCAACTTGATGTCAAGTTTGCTTTTCTTTATGGAGTGATTGATGAAGAGGTATATGTCAAACAACCACCTAGTTTTGCAGATTCTGATCATCCTGATTATGTCGGCTAGCTTGACAAAGCTCTTTATGGGCTGCATCAGGCGCCTAGGAAGTGGTATGAGACTCTATCTCAGTATCTTTGTAAACATGGATACATGAGGGGTACTATAGATGGAACTCTCTTCATCAAAGGATAGGGAAATGACTTGATGCTAGTTCAAGTATATGTAGATGACATCATCTTTGGTTCAACTAATCCAAGGCTCTGCAAAGACTTTGAGAAGCTGATAAAGGACAGATTTGAAATAAGTGCCATGGGGGAACTCAATTTCTTTCTGAGAATTCAAGTGAAGCAAGTGAAGATCATATCTTCATTAGTCAGTCAAAGTATGTTCAAGACATACTTAAGAGATTCAACATGACTGATTGTAAGATTGCTAAGACACCCATAGCAAGAAACCACTTCCTTGGACCTGATCTTGAGGGGGAGTGTGTGGATGAACACCTTTACAGGGCTATGATTGGGTCTCTTATGTATATTACAACTAGCAAGCCTGATATCATGTTTGCTACATGTATTTGTGTAAGATATCAAGCCAACCCTAAGATGTCTCATCTTATCACTGTCAAAAGGATTCTAAGATACCTTAAAGGTGCTTCAACACTTGGTCTATGGTATCCTAAGAATTGTGACTTTAGTCTGTATGCATATACAGATAGTGATTATGGTGGTTGCAACATGACTGCAAAGTCTACATCTGGGGGATGTCAATTTCTTGGTGGAAGGGTTGTCTCATGGCAATGTAAGAAACAATCCTGTGTCTCTGCATCAACTGCTAAAGCTGAATACATTGCTATTGCAAGCTGCTGTGCTCAAGTGCTTTGGATTCAGAATCAGATGCTGGACTATGGGTTACACTTCAAGGAGACTCCCATTCACATAGACAACAATAGTGCTATCTCTATCACAAAGAATCCTGTGCAACACCTCAAGGACTAAACACATCAACATCAGGTATCATTTGATTAGAGATAACTTTGAAAATGGATTAATTTAGTCAAAGTTCATATAGATGAACAATGTGCTGATCTGTTTACAAAATTTTTTCATGAACAGAGATTTAAATATCTTATATCAGCTATTGAGATGATAAACTTTAAGTGGGTTTTTCTTAAAACTAATTCTTATTATTTCTTCTTAAAATCAGTGTGTCCTAAGTTGTCTAGTTTATCACTTTCATAAGCTTTTGTTTTCTTTGGATAAACTTTTTGAAGTCTTTCCTTAGAATATTGAAAATTTTGTTCTTTGGAAGATACGCATTTACCTTCGGAAGAAACTCATGCTTTTAAAACAAATAAATGTCTAAATAATTTACCTTCGGAAGAAAATTTTAAAATATCTTCCGAAGCTAAAACACTCATTCAGACACTTATATGTTTTCAAGGATCTCTTTCTTCCGAAGCAAAATTAACTCTTGGAAGCTTTGCTCCCTTGAACAAAGAATCTATGTTTTAATTCTCTTCCGAAGCAAAATTTTCACAACTCTTAGGAAATTCTTCCGAAGTCAAATTTGGCTTCGGAAGCTTTCTTATTAAAACTTCCGAAAACAATTTACCTTCAAAATATTTTCGAATTTTAAGAAAACTACTTTTTGAGCAAAAAGCAAACTACTTTTTCAGGGTTGGGACCGACATCCGATTTCAAAGTTTATCCTCTTTCATTAAACTTTATCTGAAATCCTCTTTCACATATAAACCCAACGGTTTTCCCCCTCTTTCTATCATCTACTTCTTCCTCCAGATCTAAAACCCTAATTTCTTTCTAAAATTTCTTTCTTCCTTCTTTCTTCATCCTTAAGCTTTCTCATTATGGCTAACCTTAACCCTAGAAATGATCCCAACTTCTCCATGCAGTTACACAGGTAACACAACCAAGTTGCTCTGTTACACTCTAAGAAAGATCCTCATTTCTCAGAGGTTTGCCTTTTCTTAACTCTATCTAGCTACTTCACCTCCCTAACCATTGATCCTACTCTTTATAAGGATCAACTGCTAGAATTTCAGAAGACTTGCCAAGAGGTCATAATGGACGGGGAGAAGGCACTATTTGCCCCAGTACAGGGGAGAACAATCTTTATCACTCCGGCCATCATCAACATGCATCTTTAGTTGGATGATGAAGAAGGTGAGGTGTTTTTTCCCAAGGAATCTGTTAACCAGTCCTTCACACAGATGGGCTATGAGGGAGGCTATTCTGTCAAGACCTTCAGGAAAAGGAAGGTCTTATCCAAGTGGAAATTCTTGTTCCATGTGGTTATCCACAGCTTATCAAACAAGCACGGTGGATGGGACCAGATTCCTGAAGATCTCTCCTTTATTGTCCATGGGATAGTTCAGGGGATCAAATTCAGGTATTCTTAGTTTGTTTATACTAATCTGCTTGCAAACTTGGACTCCTTAGAGTATTACATGTTCCCTAGATATGTTCAATACATTCTTAACTGTGAACTGGGCTCACAATTAAGGGGAACAAGTAATATTCTTAAATTGGGACAGATGAATCCCGACATCTTTAAAATACTAAGAAAGCCCACTGGTGGCTTCTCTGGGGTAGAAACACCCTTGTCCCAAAAATGTTAGAGCTCATTGCTCAAGGTGATAACCTAGCAGCATCAGCTAGTGTTGAGCCCACACCTACTACTTCCCAACCACCTAAACAGCCACAAATCAACCTCACCTACCAAAGAAAATACAAACGAACCCCTACTCAAACTATTCAGTCTGTGCAATCCCCTATACACTCACCCACACAGGAAGAAGTGGACACTGGAGATCCCACTTCTCCTGAGGAACAGACCACTCCTATTACTTCAATGATCAGTGCTAAGGTTCCTCATGTTCAGCGTGATGAGCTCATAAGCCCAAATGCCTTAAGCCATCACTCTGAGTCTCAATACTCAAGTGATGAACCTTTAGGGGACAGTTACCATCCCCAACCTTTGGACTTAAACCAACCAATTCCCAACTTGACTTCTATACTGATAAAGATTTAGGTTTCAGTGAGTACCATGATTCTCTCTTCTTTTCTCCTACTCAAAGAGAGATGAGTTCTTCTGAGGCTCCTACTTTTAGCCCACATCAGTCACCTACTACTGAGGTGGACATTCCTGAACCTGTTCAGGATGTCCATATGGAAGAGGCTCTCACTTTTGCAAGTGATTCCATCATTAATACCTCAACCATGGCAACTCTGCCCATTGACATCTCTACCGAGGCTATCAATGACTAGAGGAAACCTAGTAGCCAAGAACCTGAAGCTGGTGGTGGGAGTAAGGACTTTGGTCCAGTTCTTTCATCCCCTAATGATTCTTCTAATGAAGATGAGATGAATTTAAGACTAAATGTGCAAAAACTATCTAAAACATGCACCTATTTATTCTCCAAGGTTAGTCATCTTGAATATCAAGTGACCATCTTGCATAACAGGGTCAATGATCAGCAACTTCAGATTTCATATCTTAAGGAAAAACTAGCTAGGAGACCTTTAAGAAAAGCTCAACCAGGAACACAAGAACCTGTGGATGTGATTGACCTAACTCCTAGCTCACCTATGCAAGTGGGTGATGCTACCAAAAAGGGGGAGAAAGTCATTACAGTCACAAAACCTGAGAGTTCTTCAGAGAGCATAGACATTAAGGACTCACCATCCTTACTTGCAACTGTACATACTTAGCAACTTCCTCAAGTTCATATTGATGTGGACTCTATAGATCACCTACATACAGAGTCTGTTTGAGGAAGTGATACCAAGGGCTATGTCATCTCCACCATCTTCAAATCACATCATTGGGTGGAGGTATGACAGCAACAGAAGAGCGCTCATCACTATTAAAGTTCAAGGGCAGCAAGAGATCTTCAACTTTCAGACCTTGAACTTCTATGAAGGTTTGGATTTAGTCTACATGCCACTTGTCAATCCAAGCTAATCAAGACTAAGACAATCAGGTAATGTCATCGGTCAACTGGATGTTGAGGCAGACCCTAAGATTGGTTTCATAGGGGAAACCTTGACTGAAGGCCCAGTGACAGAACCTGAGAGCCATGTCTCATCACCATCAACTACTACAAAGATCAATACCCTTTTTGAGACACCTGCTTATGAAGGTGCTTCTCAACCTCTCTCTGGCTAGAGCTTGGAAGCTACACCAAGCAATGAAGCTCAAAGCTCTCTCTACCCTAAGTCACAAAGGTCTGTGAGTGACAAAGGGAAAAAAAGATGACTTCTGAGGAGATTGAGGAGGAGAAGAGAGAGAGTGAGAGGAAAAGGAAGTTGAGGGGAGAAAGTTCCTCTTTTGAGTCTACAAGACTTATGGAAACTACAATCAGGGCTGCCCCTAGACCAAACACTCAGGATGATGAGTTGAGGGTAGTCATGATCAGTTACTTGCAAACCAGGAACTATGACATTGACAATGTCATCTCTCTCCCCATAAAGGAATTGAATGAACTAGTTGACATGGAAAGGTCAAAGGAGAAGAAAAAGACAGAAGACGCAGAGCTACTAGTACAAATCAAATAAGACAGAAGAAATAAAAAATTGTACAAGCATGTGCCTACTCTCTCCCCAGTTCAAGAAAATCCTGCATATGAGGATGTGGTTCAACAAGAACCTAAGGTAGATAGAGAAGAAGACAATATCAAAATGATGAACTACTTGAGTGCCATAAGCCTCTATCAAGCAGAAGCACTTCTTCCCTTACCCTATGACTATGTTGAGTTTGAGAATTTAAAACAACTTGAACTTGAGGTAGTCAAGAAAAGAAAGACAACTAAAAAGAAGCTAAAGAAAGAAGCTGCTAAATCAAGAGCCACCATCCAGAAGAGCATGAAGAAATCTGCAGACATGCAGAGGATGATGAGCTTCTTGAAGCTATATGGATTCTCTAGAAGGAGACTTGGTCCTATGTCTCTATCCACTATGATGAGCATATCAGGGTGATTAAGCAGAAGATAAAGAATGGAGAGCTAATTGACTTACATTCCCCTCCAAGTCAAGCTCCACCTGAAGTGGAGGTTAAGGTTGAACAACCAGAGACAACACAACCTGGACCACCTACTGAATCTCAGCAAGCTTTATCTTCTGACCCACAGTAGGGTTAGACTCCCTCTTATTCTGAACCTGTGAGAGTAGAAGACCCAACTGAGAAAGATAATAAAGATCAATCAGGTGTTGCAGGCCAGTCTTCTCAGTTAAAAGGAACAAAAAGAAAGAAAAGAATAGCTTCTAAACCAAAGCCAAAGAAGAAGAAAGAAACATCATTTTCTGAACCTCAGGATGAGTCAAAACATCTTGAGGACGTGCAGCTAGAGGATGCTCCATCATCTCCCATTTCAATAGCTCCTTGTAACACCCGGCTTTTTTTAGACAAGATATGAGGAATAAAAAGAAAGAAAAGCTATAAGGTCCAAGTGGAGGGATCAAAAGTGTCCAAAAGGACAAAACTTTGAAAAAGTTGGTGTAAAGGTGGGCATGGCCGCCCACCTCACTTCACATCACAACTACTTTCGATTTTAGAGAGAGAGACAAGGGAAGAAGAGCAGAAATTCGGATTTTTGAAGAAGAAGTGAACGAATTCAAGGTAAGAATTCGTGGTTTTTTAAGTGTTTATGACGGGTTTTATTCCGGTTATATGCAAATGTGCTTATGTGTTGTGTATGTGCCCGGGTTTGTGTGTTTGGTGTTGTTTTTAGGTGTTTGAACTCATTACAAGCGGGTTAGAAAGGAAGAAATACCCAAGTTGCATTAGGTGAGTTCTAGACCCTGGTTTTTACTTGTTTTCAAACATATTTGGGGCTGAAAATGTATTTAAATGAGTTTTACAATGTTTGAGTATGTATGCTCGTATGTATTGTGCATGATTGGATGTGATTCCTAAATGCTTATAGGTTATTCATGTTTAGAATAGCCACATTAAGCCTAGAATAGATGTATTTGATGATTGGGTTGAAAACATACGGGAAACATGTTGAACAGAAGGTCCATGCGCCTAGATAAGGCTCATGCGCCTGAATTTGCCTTAGAAAGATTTAAGTGTAATCCATGCATCTAAACAGTAGCCCATGCGCCTAAGATTACCTTAGAAATGTTTAAGTACAGCCCATGTGCCTGAATAGTGGCCCATGCGCCTAGAATGTTAGCCGGACGACTAAGTGTAGGCCATGCGCCCCAATAGTGCCCATGCACCCAAGTGGCTCATGCGCCTAAGTGCCCATGCGGCCGAATTACCCATGCGTCTAAGTGTTCATGCGCACAAATAGTGCCCATGCGCCTGAATAGTTCATGCGCCTAAAGTGAAAAATGCTTAAGTGTTGGCTGATGCGCCTACATAGTGATGAAACGCCCGAACAGGGCTCATGCGCCTAAATAGTTCCCATGCGCCTAAGCACTTAGAAATTTTTGCAGAATTTTTCTGGGAGTCTGTGCTTTAGGGTTTTGACCAAGGTTGACTAAGGGCTTATTAATGATGATGTTTCATGCATGATATGATTACTTATGAGTGTTTCTTATTATTGTTATTGCTATTATTATTATTACTTATAGTATGTGACTTTACGTGGCATGTTATTATCGTAACGTAAAGTATATCGTAATAATAAAGTGAAAGAGCAATAAAGAAAAGAAGAGGAACATTAATGAAAATGTTAACAAGTCTTGCAAACTTACAGGAGGTACACGACCATGTTGTCGTTAGCTCAACTGTGGTGCGGGTTAGCTACCCTATTATACACACAGGGTCAATCAATTGAGACTGGCAGGACCTTTGTAGCGTGTCCTGGGTGATTGGGTTGGCTTGTACACAGTACACAGAACCCTTTCGAGGGATACAGTTGACCTTTTCGGGGGATATAGTTGACCCTTTCGAGGGATACAGTTGACCCTTTCGAGGGATACAGTTGACCCTTTCGAGGGATATAGATGGCCCATCACCCGTTTTCCATTGCGCATATAGTTGGGGTATTGCTCACTGGTCCATACAGAAAGTGAAACATAAAGATAAAAGTTTACAAAACAGACAAGGCATACAGTAAAGAGAACGAACAATATTTGTTCATATAGTTAATGCGTGCTCGCATATACAGTACAGAGTTGTATTTTATAGAAAAGAGTATTTTCATATACAACATATAGAAAGTATTTTATTACTTATAAAACTAGAGCTCACTCAACAACGCTGACTTTTATACATTTTCAGTTGACAGGTAATTATTGTTGAGGATGACACGAGGGTAAAGCTACTCGACAGGAAAAGACTGACATCCATTTGTATTCTATGTGCTGTTGTTTTGTAATGCGTTGAAACAATTCTTTGTAAATAGATAATGATGATGTATTGCTTAACAACAGTGTTTTAAATGAAATGAATGGTTTTTGATAAATCATTTCCGCTGCTTAAAGTTTATATAATTATAATGTGTAGTGTTTTAACTACTGTGAATGACCAACTGTGAGGTGCCCGGAACGGGGCCTTACAAGTTGGTATCAGAGCCAAAGTTTAAAAGAATTGGGTTAAATAAACTCTTAAAACCTAAACTGAAAATGGGACAAATGGAGGGATGTCAGCCCGTGTAGCTACGTGCCATCAGGTATGTCTTTTCCTAATGTTAACCGGTATTATGTGCGCATGCTATTTGATTATGTGCTCTTAGTAGATTTAGATACTGATTAAGTCAGGATAGGAGATGCTTGGGGTATAAAAAGTAAAGTAAGTGGCTAATCACAACTAGCCATTGTAATTAGGGACTTACTATACTTGACATAAACTGAGTGTTACCTTGAATGACCGCATTAGTGTTTGAATCTTATAGTGTGCTTTTAGAGGATGGCTGGCGGTAGATCTTCAAAAGCCTCTCGTGGTGGAGGTCACGGTGTTGCTCCGCGACCCAAGAGAGGGAGACCCAGAGTCAAGAAAATGGTTCATGAAGAACCAAAAACCCCTCATCTGGAGGGTGGTGACGATAGCGCCAATCTGAGAGCCTCAGTAAAGGAGGCTGTAGTGGAAGAGGTTCACCAGGTCATGTAGACGATTCTATCGTCTGTGGTGACCAAGGTGATCAAGGCAGTAAGGGATGGGGAAAGAAAGGAGAGGAATAGGTCCTCGGGAGGACAGGAACAACTAGAGCCGGAAACGGTTCTCTCTGATGATGGGGAGGAGGAAGAAGATGAGGCGGTGCCGGAGGCAACCCGAGGCTGTAACTATGGGGCGTTTATGAGATGCAAGCCCCCTACTTTCGATGGAAATGGCACTGCGGCAGCTGGTCACCGATGGGTAAGGGAGATGGAGGCTGTCCTCGATATCAGTGAATGCCGTGAAGATCAGAAGGTGAAATTCGCTACCCACTCCTTTGTGGACTCGGCTTTGTGCTGGTGGACAACATTGTCCAAGCTGAGGGTAGCAGGGCTATTGGAAGAATGAGGTGGCCTGAACTGAAGAAGTTGGTGATTGAGGAATTCTGTCCTCACAGAGAGATGGACAAGGTAGAAAGAGACTTCCTGCAGCTGGAGGTGGGAACGATGACACACCAGCAGTACACCACCAAATTCAATGAAATGGCGCGGCTGGTGCCCGACCAAGTGACACCACTGTCACGAAAGATTAAAAGATACATCCAGGGGCTGCCGGCAGATATCCGTAGGCATATGATTGCCGCCTGGCCGCGCACTTTCATGTCGGCGGTTGACTTGGCTGGCAGATTATACGAGGCTGAGGTGAATAAGAAGGATGGTGGTAGCCGGAACTGGAATGGGAAATGGTTTGGGCGTGGTAGAACTGCTCCAAACAAGAAGGTGGCAAAGGTGGGTGACTGACGTGTGGTCACATCTGGATCAGGGCTGAGGAGGTGTGAGAAATGTGGAAAGGAGCATACTGGTGAGTGCAGGATGTGGATGAATGTATGCTTCAGGTGTGGCCAGCCTGGCCATATCGCTAGAGACTGTAAGAAGCCAAGGGAGGAGAGCTCTAGAGCAGAGAAGAAGAAGCCGGAGGAAGGAGGGCAGAGGGCAGGTGCTAGAGCTTACACCATGACGCGGGAGGAATCCAGAGCTGATCGCGATGTTGTGTCAGGTATGTTTCTAGTAAACCAAACTTTTGCCTCTATATTGTTTGATTCCGGTGCTAGTAGGAGTTTTATTTCCACTACTTTCTGTGCTAAGTTGCCTGTTAGTAGTAGCAAGGTCAGTGCACCATTTGATGTAGAAACTGCTATTGGTAAGTCCACTAGAACTATTGATGTGATAGAGGACTGTGCCATAGAACTAGAAGGTCATAGGTTTGCTACTAGGTTACACGTGATACCCCTAGGTGGATTTGATGTAGTACTAGGGATGGACTGGTTAGAAACCTATGAAGCAAACATCGTGTGTCGCAAGAAGATGATCTGATTGACAGCACCTGACGGGAATATGGTGACGGTTTATGGTGATTGAGTCACGACGATCCCGAAAGTGATTTCGATGGCGGTGGCGCGAGAGTGCATGAGGCATGGATATAGTGCCTACTTGGCCTACGTAAAGGACGTGGACGTGCCAACACCGCAACTATCTGATGTACTAGTTGTGTGTGACTTTCTGGACGTATTCCCGGAAGACTTACCCGGCATGCCGCCGGATCCCGAGATTGAGTTCCCAATTGATCTGATACCCGTGCTCAACCCGTTTCCAAGGCACCGTATCGGTTAGCTCCCACGGAAATGAAAGAACTGATGGAACAGTTGCAAGAGGTGCTCGATAAGGGGTTCATTAGACTGAGTATCTCTCCCTGGGGTGCTCCGGTCCTGTTTGTGAAGAAGAAAGACGGTAGTATGAGGATGTGTATTGACTATCGAGAGCTGAACAAGTTGAAGGTGAAGAACCGATACCCCCTACCAAGAATAGATGATCTGTTTGATCTACTCCAAGGTGCCAGTTGGTTTTCAAGGATAGATCTTCGATTTGGTTACCATCAGCTTAAGGTGAAGGAGCAGGATATCCCTAAAACAGCTTTTCGCACATGCTACGGTCACTATGAATTCCTTGTTATGTCATTTGGTCTGACCAATGCGCCAGCTGCTTTTATGGACTTGATGAATCGAGTGTGTCGGCCAATGTTAGATAAATCAGTGATTGTGTTTATTGATGATATCCTGATTTATTCAAAGAGCGAGGAGGAGCACGCCGATCACATTCAGGAGGTGTTAGAGACCTTAAGAAGGGAGAAGTTGTATGCCAAATTCTCCAAGTGCGCATTTTGGTTACGCGAAGTTCAATTCTTAGGTCACATGATAAATCCCAAGGGGATTATGGTAGACCCTGCTAAGGTGGAGGCTGTGATGCAGTGGAAATCTCCAAAGAGATTCGTAGTTTCTTGGGGTTGGCGGGGTATTATCGAAGGTTCATTCAGGACTTTTCCAAGATCGCTTCTCCACTGACCAAGTTGAACCGAAAGGATGTAAAGTTTATATAGGGTCAAGCCCAAGAACAGGCGTTCGAGGAGTTAAAGGTGAGATTGACTCAAGCTCCTGTCTTGTCATTACCCGAAGGAAGCGAGGATTTGGTGGTATATTCAGATGTTTCTCACTCGAGGTTGGGGTGTGTATTAATGCAGAGAGGGAAGGTTATAGCCTATGCATCCCGAAAGTTGAAAGTTCATGAGGTCAACTACCCTACTCATGACTTGGAGCTAGAAGCCGTGGTCTTTGCACTAAAGATTTGGAGGCACTATCTGTACGAGACGAAGTGCACTATTTTCACTGTCCATAAGAGCTTGAAGTACTTCTTCGAGCAAAAAGATCTAAACATGAGGTGGAGGCGATGGTTGGAGCTTATAAAGGATTATGATTGCGAGATCCATTACCATCCGGGTAAAGCCAACGTGGTGGCTGATGCTCTTAGCCGGAAGGAGAGGCCCGAGCCGATTCGGGTGAAATGTAAGGCCCCGTTCCCGGGACGCTTACAGCTGGGTTCTCATCGCACATAAAACGTATAATGCATTTGTATTTCATAAATCGCAGCGGAAAACTAAAACAATATTTCATTTCCATGTAAATGCTTTTGCAAGTTAATACAACATTCATTACAAAATAGCTTGTTCGCATTACAATGCAAAAACATTAATCAAAAGAATGCCATCCCAAAAGAGCTGAGTAGCATCACGGTGTGCCATCCTCAGCAAACATTACCTGCCACTGGAAAACATATAAAAAGTCAGCGTTGCTGAGTGAGTTTTAGTTTTATTACAAAACATACTTTACTTTCATATAAAACATTTGTTACTTTTACATGATCACACATCGTACGTACACATAGATAATATCATTATTATCTTCTTCATTCATTCATTCATTCTTTATGACTTTACTTGCGCATCGGACATCATCCGTACCAATACCATGTGCTACACCCTGGTTAGTCGTAGCCACCGGGCCGAAGTCAATAAATGAACAGCTAAACGTATGCCACGGTACTAGGAGTAACCATCAGTCTTAGCTACTGGGCCGAAGTCAATAAATGAACAGCTAAACGTATGCCACAGTACTAGGGGTGAGCGGTAGAGGTTCTACATTAAGGGTCAATCACAAAGAAGGACCCGTTATCCGATGCGTGCAAGACGTTTCATTCGTTCATTAATGCATGCATTCAACATCATGTTCCTCTTTCATTATCTTTCACTTTACGTTACATAATACTTCGTTCATTCCTCATAATAAGTAAAGCCATCAGAAAGATATTATACATCATACTCAGGAACATTAACATGCATCCACATACATCATACATACATAACATGCAACATCATCATCTCTATGCCCTACATGCTTCTAAGGCCATATCTGCTATCTTACATGCTCTTACAGGAACCTTTACGTCAAGACTTACATCTGCACTTTCCTCGAAAGCCAGAAGTCTATCTACACTTTCTTCGGGTGCAACAACCCTAATCGTGCGTATGGACACCCAATAGTCGAATGGCCTCCATGCGACTGAACATCATGCGATTGAACTCAAGCGGATGAACATTTAGGCGAATGGGCATCCAGTCGTGCGTATGAACCTCATGCGGATGGAACAAATGCGAATGGGCACCTATGCGACTGATCTAATGAGAATGGACTCATGCGACTGGACCCTCAGTCGTACGAATGGACCTTCAATCGTGCGAATGGACCCCAATCGCACCCTAATCGCCGTATAGCCTCCATTCGGCCTCCAGTCGGTCGCCTAGCCCTAACTGATGCAGAATGCAGTTCATCCCGACTGCAGCCGAGGGTTTTCGGCCTCCAAACTCATCTAAACCCATTTTAAGCCTAAATCGACCATCCTAAACCTTAGGAATGCATACCATAACACCATACAAGCACACACACGCATGGAAACATACACGAAACGCATCACACACATCACACCCAAATGGGTCAAACACATACACATACAAAAACAGGTTTTTTATGCTTTCTAGCCCCTAAATCGTTTGAAAACAAGTAAAAGTGGGGTTCTAGAACTCACACAAACGAGCACAACGTTAACGGCTTCGATTTGGCTTCTTCACGATGATTTTGGCGACCCGAACCGACCCGAACCGGCACTTTTCCTCTTTTTCTCTTCTTCCTATCTTCTCTCCTTTCTTTGGCTGATTTGTGAGTGTGGGGGAGGGGTAAGGCTGCCTCTCCCTTATATACTTCCCTCACCCGACTTTCTTTCGTTGGCGAGTTTGGTCCCTCGACTTTTGGACTTTATTTTCTTTTCTCTTCACCGGCTTCAAAATAATAAATATTCGGGTGTTACAAGTCCACCCCCCTTAAATAGGTTTCGTCCCCGAAACCGTTATTCGTCGAACAAACGTGGGTAATGCTGTTCATTTCTTCCTCAGTCTCCCACGTTGACTCGGATCCCTTCCTGTGCTTCCACTGTACACGCACAAGAGAACCACATTCCTTAGCCTCTTTCTTTTACGATCGATGATTGCCACTGGTTGCTCCACATAATTGAGCCTTTCATCTATTTCAATGTCCTCCAGGGGAACAATCATGTCTTCATCAGCTATACACTTTCTCAGATGAGAGATACATGGAATGTCGGGTGAATCCCACTTAACTCATCTGGCAACTCCAATCTATAGGCCACCTCCCCTACTCGAGCAATGATTCGGAAAGGGCCTATATATCTTGGGCTCAACTTGCCCCGCGTTCTGAATCTGATAATACCCTTCCAAGGTGAGACCTTCAACATAACCCGGTCACCCACCTGGAACTCAATTGGTCTATGTCGTTTATCGGCATACGTCTTCTGTCTATCTTTGGCTGCCTTCATGAAGGCTTTGATCCTCTCAAGCTTCTCAGTCGTATCCTCGATTACCTCGATGCTTCCCAACTCTTTCTGACCAATGTCACCCCAACAAACGGGTGTTCTGCATCTCCTACCGTATAACATCTCATATGGTGGCATACCAATGCTGGCATGATAGCTGTTGTTGTAGGAGAATTCAGCTAACGGTAAGTGGTCATCCCAACTTCCACCAAAATCGATCACACATGCCCAGAGCATGTCTTCCGGTGTCTGAATGGTTCTTTCTGACTGACCATCGGTTTGGGGATGATAAGCCGTGCTAATATGTAACCTTGTCCCTCTAGCGCCGTGGAATTTCTTCCAAAATTTAGATGTAAACCGAGTGTCACGATCAGACACAATAGACACCGGCACACCATGACGAGCTACAATTTCCTTGATGAACAGATCAGCGAACCTCCCAGATGAATACGTCTCGCGGATCGGTAGAAAGTGAGCGCTCTTCGTCAGACGATCAACTATCACCCATATGGCATCATACCCTTTCGGAGTACGTGGCAGCTTCGTAATGAAGTCCATGGTGATGTGCTCCCACTTCCATTCCGGTATATCCAAAGGTTGGATCTTCCCATACGGCTTTTGATGCTCTGCCTTCACCTGTAAGCAAGTAAGGCACTTACTCACATACTCCACCACGTCACGCTTCACACCTGGCCACCAATAATATTTCTTCATGTCATGGTACATTTTCGTGGCACCACGATGAATGGAGTATCGAGTCTTGTGGGCTTCATCCATTATCTTCACCCGTAGATCCCCAAAACGAGGAATCCACACACGACCGAATCGAGTTCTAACACCGAGTGTGTTTTCACCCAATTCCCCAACCAGACCTCTCATTCTTTCCGAGTTAAGGTGATCTTCTTTCAATGCCTCATCTTGAAACTCCTTGATTTGCTTCATCACATCAGAGGTCATGATTAGTTGATAAGCTTTCACCCGAATCGGTTCGGGCCTTTCCTTTCGGCTAAGGGCATCCGCCACCACATTAGCTTTGCCTGGATGGTAATGGATCTCGCAATCATAATCCTTTATAAGCTCCAACCATCGCCTCTGCCTCATGTTCAAGTCTTTTTGCTCGAAGAAGTACTTCAGACTCTTGTGGTCAGTGAATATGGTGCACTTCGTCCCGTAGAGATAGTGCCTCCAAATCTTTAACGCAAAGACCACGGCTGCTAGCTCCAAGTCATGAGTAGGATAATTGACCTCATGAACCTTTAACTGTCGAGATGCATAGGCTATAACCTTTCCTCTCTGCATTAACACACACCCCAACCCTGAGTAGGAAGCATCAGAATAAACCACCAGATCTTCGCTTCCATCGGGTAGTGACAGAACAGGAGCTTGAGTCAGTCTTGCCTTCAGCTCCTCGAACGCCTTCTCTTGAGCTTGAACCATACAAACTTCACATCCTTTCGGGTCAACTTAGTTAGTGGAGAAGCAATCTTAGAGAAGTCTTGGATGAATCTTCTATAGTAGCCCGCCAAGCCCAAGAAACTACGGATCTCGGATGGCGTCTTTGGTGACCTCCATTGCATAACCGCCTCCACCTTCATCGGGTCCACCATAATCCCGTCAGGATTCACCACATGACCCAAAAACTAAACTTCGCGCAACCAAAACGCGCACTTGGAGAATTTAGCATACAATTTCTCCCTTCTCAACGTCTCTAGAACCTCTCGAATGTGACCGGCATGCTCAATCTCGCTCTTCGAATAAATCAGGATATCATCAATAAAGACAATCACTGATTTATCCAACATAGGCCGACACACACGGTTCATCAGATACATAAAAGCAGCTGGCGCGTTGGTCAAACCAAAGGACATGACAAGAAACTCATAATGACCATAGCGCGTGCGGAAAGCTGTTTTAGGGATATCTTGTTCCTTCACCTTCAACTGATGATAGCCAGACCGAAGATCTATTCTTGAAAACCAACTGGCACCCTAAAGCTGATCGAACAAATCATCTATCCTCGGTAAGGGGTATCGGTTCTTCACTGTCAACTTGTTCAGCTCGCGGTAGTCAATGCACATCCTCATACTACCATCCTTCTTCTTTACAAACAGGACGGAGCACCCCAAGGAGAGATACTCGGTCTAATGAACCCCTTATCAAGCAACTCTTGCAATTGTTCCATCAACTCCTTCATCTCCGTCGGAGCTAACCGATATGGTGCCTTGGCAACAGGTTGGGCACCCGGTATCAGATCAATCTGAAATTCAATTTCTCTGTCAGGTGGTACCCCTGGTAAGTCTTCAGGAAACACGTCTGGAAAGTCACACACAACCGGTACATCAGGCAGTTGTGGTGTTGGTGCATCTACATCCTTTACATAAGCCAAGTAGGCGCTACATCGACGCCTCATACACTTTCCCGCTACTGCCATTGAGATCACCTTCGGGATCGTCGTGACTCGATCACCATAAACCGTTACCAAACTTCCATCAGGCGCTGTCAACCGAATCATCTTCTTGTGACACACAATGTTCGCCTCGAAGTCCGTCAACCAATCCATCCCAAGAACCAATCAAAACCACCCAAGGTCATCACGAACGGTCTAACAGGAAACTTGTGACCTTCTAACTCCACCTCACAGTTTTCTATCATCTCCGAAATCCTGGTAGACTTACCTATGGCAGTTTCTACATCAAAGGGCACATCAACACGCCTACTACTAACAGGCAGCTTAGCACAGAAAGCAGCAGAAATAAAACTCCTACTAGCACCAGAATCAAATAACACAGAAGCTAAAGTTTGGTTCACCAGAAACATACCGGACACGACATCAGGGTCTGTCCTAGCTTCCTCCTGTGTCATAGTGAATGCCCTGGCGCTCGCCCTCGGTCCTTCACTTCCCGTCTTCCTCACCCCTGAACCCTCAGTCCTCAGCTTCTTACAATCTTTGCTCATATGACTAGTTTCCCCACAGTTCAAACATTTGCCCAACAGGCAATCCTTCGCCATATGCCTTGTCTTCCCACACTTGAAGCACATGTTCAAACCCAGCCTACATTCTCCCGCATGCTCCTTTCCACACTTACCACACCTCCTTGATCCCACTCCCGATGTGGCCACGCGGTGGTCATCCACCCGCGCCTTTTTGTTATCCGTCGAGGCATCACCCCGACCAAACCTCCTCCCATTCCAGTTTCGATCACCACCACCCTTCTTACTCGCTTCAGTCACCACCACCTCCCGCTCGTCATACAGCCTCCCTGCCAAATCAACCGCCGACCTAAACGTGCTTGGTCGGGCAGCGATCATATGCCGACGAACATCCACCGGTAACCCTGAATGTACCTCTTGATTTTCCGAGACAGAGGCGTCACCTGATCAGGCACGAGTCGTGCCATTTCATTAAACTTGGTGGTATACTGCTGGTGTGTCATGGTTCCAGCCTCCAACTACAGAAACTCCCTTTCCAACTTATCCATTTCCCTGTGAGGACAGAACTCCTCAATCACCATCTTCTTCAACTCAGGCCATTTCATTCTCCCAATTGCCCGATTACCCTCTGCTTGGACAATGTTGTCCCACCAACATAGTGCCGAGTCCACAAATGAATGAGTGGCAAACTTCTCCTTCTGATCTTCCTGACACTCGCTGATGTCGAGAACGACCTCCATCTCTCTCACCCATCGGTGAGCAGCGGTAACATTGCCATTACCGTCAAAAGTAGGGGGATTGCATCTCGTAAATACCCCGTAGTTACATCCTCGCACTGCCTCTGGCATAGGCTCTTCTTCTTCCTCTTCATCATCAGACAGGACCGTTTCAGGCTCTGGGTGTTCCCGTGCTCCAGAGGATCTGTTTCTTTCTTTTCTTTCCCTTCTCGTACAGCCTTAATAACTTCAGTCACCACAGACGGTAAGATTGTCTGCATGACCTGATGGACTTCTTCTACAACAGCCTCCTTTACTGAGGCTCTCAGATTGGCGCTTTCGTCGCCACCCTCCTGATGGGGGGTCTCTGGTTCTTCATGAACCACCCTCTCAACTCTGGGTCTCCCTCTCTTGGGTCGCGGTTCAGCACCGTGACCTCCACCCCTAGAAGCTTTCGAAGATCTACCCCATCACACGCACACTGAAAGATTCAAACACCAACACGATCATTCAAGGAAACAACTCAGTTTAGATCAAGTATAGTAAGTCCCTAATTACAGTGGCCAGTTGTGATTAGCTACTTACTTTACTCTTCATACCCCAAGTATTACCTGTCCTGACTACATCAGTATTTAAACCTACATACAACACATAACCACATACCATGCGCACATAAAACCGGTTAACTTTACGAAAATACCTGATGGCACGTAGCTACTCAGATTGGCATCCCATTCCCTTTCCGTCCCATTCTCAGTTTAAGATTAGGTTTATTTTGAAAATTTACCCATTTCACTTAAACTTTGGCTCTGATACCAACTTGTAAGGCCCCGTTCCTGGGATGCTTACAGCTGGGTTCTCATCGCACATAAAACGTATAATTGCATTTGTATTTCATAAATCGCAGCGGAAAACTAAAACAATCTTTCATTTCCATGTAAATGCTTTTACAAGTTAATACAATATTCATTACAAAATAGCTTGTTCGCATTACAATGCAAAAACATTAATCAAAAGAATGCCATCCCAAAAGAGCTGAGTAGCTTCACGGTGTGCCATCCTCAGGAAACATTACCTGCCAACTGGAAAACATATAAAAAGTCAGCGTTGCTGAGTGAGTTCTAGTTTTATTACAAAACATACTTTACTTTCATATAAAACCATTCATTACTTTTACATGATCACACATCGTACGTAAACATAGATAATATCATTATTATCTTCTTCATTCATTCATTCGTTCATTCGTTCTTTATGACTTTACTTGCGCATCGGACATCATCCGTACCAATACCATGTGCTACACCCCGGTTAGTCGTAGCTACCGGGCTGAAGTCAATAAATGAACAGCTAAACGTATGCCACGGTACTAGGAGTAACCATCAGTCTTAGCTACTGGGCTGAAGTCAACAAATGAACAGCTAAACGTATGCCACAGTACTAGGGGTGAGCGGTAGAGGTTCTACATTAAGGGTCAATCACAAAGAAGGACCCGTTATCCGATGCGTGCAAGACGTTTCATTCGTTCATTAATGCATGCATTCAACATCGTGTTCCTCTTTCATTATCTTTCACTTTACGTTACATAATACTTCGTTCATTCCTCATAATAAGTAAAGCCATCGGAAAGATATTAAACATCATACTCAGGAACATTAACATGCATCCACATACATCATACATACATAACATGCAACATCATCATCTCTATGCCCTACATGCTTCTAAGGCCATATCTGCTATCTTACATGCTCTTACAGGAAACCTTTACGTCAAGACTTACATCTGCACTTTCCCCCGAAAGCCAGAAGTCTATCTACACTTTCTTCGGGTGCAACAGCCCTAATCGTGCGTATGGACACCCAATAGTCGAATGTGTTGGACCAAAAGAACCAATGAGCAAAGATCAGAAAACGTCTAAGTTCCACATGGTATCACAACAACTGCTGAAAGCCTCATCAGCAGTTTGACAAGTGCTGAAGACTTCAACAGCTGAAGATCAAGTGCTGAAGACTTCAACAGCTGAAGATCAAGTGCTGAAGACTTCAACAGCTGAAGAACTAAAGTGCTGAAGTACAACAGCTGAAGAACACAAGTGCTGAAGCTGAAAGACCAAAGTACTGAAGTACAACAACTGAAGAGTTTACAAGTGCTGAAGATCAACAACTGATGTACAAAGTCTGAAGACAAAGACTGAATACATCAGCTGATGATATCTACTAAAGTCATCAGCTGATGAAACATCTGAAGGTCAAAGTCTGAAGATCAAGTACTGAAGCGTCAGTAGTTTGTCACAACTTCTGAAGAGTACTTCTTCAGTAGTTGTGATATCAGTAGTTTTATATTCTGTACTTAACACTCTGATATGTTCTCAGTAGTTGTGAACATTTCAGTAGTTTGTTAGGATTCAGTTATTTTTGTAATAGATCTGCCAGTTGTCACTTTCCGTGATAACAACAGTGGTTGTTGTACTCTATATAAGGAGTAACAACCTATTGTAATATGACGAATGATTTGATTAGAATTATTCCATATCTATAAACATTCCATGAATCAGAAATACATTCTCTCACTATAATCGTGTGTGCTTGATCTCTTGCTACAATTTGTCTAATTCCTGTTCTTATTCCACTGCTTTGAACTCTAATACATCAAACTTGTGATCGCTGATCCTGTCAAATGGTATCAGAGCAGGTTCATCATTGATCGATCTAATAATTGATCATTGAAACTGCTATTAAAGATCTAGGTTTGATTGAATTAGCTTTTGTTTTTGCAAGAAACGGTTATAGAGATTGAATTTTTCTGTATTTCTGGTCATTCATCCTGAGATCTTTTCTTGGTTTTCATTGAGTTTGTTGTGGTCTGTGTAAAACTTTTAAAAGCTTGAATTAAATTGTTTTTGAACTGAAAATGACTACTCCCTCCAATGATCCTCACAATACTGGTTCCTCAACCAAGCCACCAATGCTGGTTAGGAATGAGTATAACATATGGCAACGACGAATGCTCCATCACCTGTCTGTTAACAGCGCAGGTTGTTGGACATCAGTGGTACATGGTCCACACAAGCCTATGGTGAATAACCCAGAAACCAATCAAATGGTTCCGAAGAGGAGGGAGCAATACTCAGATGAGGATAAGAAGTTGCTTGAAATTGATGCAAAAGCCCATGGAATTCTGGCCATGGCACTGCCAAATGAAATCTATTCTGGGCTAATGCATCATGAAACTGCCCATGACCTCTGGAATGCCTTGAAAGAACAATTTGGAGGAACAGATGAGGTCTTGGCAAATAATAGAGAAATCCTTGCCCAACAATATGAGACATTTTCTCATAGAAAGGGTGAGACACGGACTCAACAATATGAGCGGTTCTCTTGTTTGATCTCCGAATTAAAAATGGTCAAACTTGAGTACACAAATATTCAGATGAATAACAGATTTCTCAGATCATTGCCTGAGAGATGGGACACATATACTATTGTCCTATGCTCAAGTGCAAGTTTGGACAAACTATCTCTCACCCAACTCCATGGGAAACTGCTCACGTTTGAGAGAGAGATAGAACAGAAGAGAAAGCTGTCCTCATCTGGAAAGCTCACTGAAGACTTTGTACCAGGCAATACTGCCTTGGTTGGTCATGAGTCAGAATATGCTTCATCTGAATGCCAGTATGATAAGCATATTAATTTCTCTTCAAGCACTTCTGATTCTGCATTTGTGAGTGTTGATGGTCTGTTTACTGGGTGTAATAATGACAATTTATGCTTCATCATGAATGATCTCAAGGGGATTGCTGATGACGACTTAGAAGAGATGGATATTTTGAGCCAAATGGCCCTGATAAATATCAGATCTCAGAAGTTCTATAAAAGAACTGGAAGAAAATTCCCAGGACTCTCTGGCAAAACCAAAGTTGGTTTTGACAAGAGCAAGTTGAGGTGTCACAAATGCCAAAGGCTTGGACACTTTGCAAGAGAGTGTAGATCAACTGGATCTAACTCCACTGCACCCTTTGTGACTTTTCCTGGCAATAGTCAACAACACAAAGGGCAACATCCTGTCACTTCTAGTCATCATCCTCAACAACAATCTCCGGCATATTTTGTTCCTCAGGGTCAAATGCCATATCCGTACCCTTGTTATTACATGCCACAGTCAAATCAAGTTCAAGTTCCTATGGCACCACAACCTCATGCACTACCAGAACCTCAGCCATCCCAATCTCATCAACAAACTCAACCTCAACAACACAGCTTCTTCACCCCAGGAGTTGTTGACTGGAGCAGTTTACCAGATGACATGTCTGGTCATGACCAACTGTTCTCAGGTGCTGGTCAACATGGTGGTGATAGTCCTTTTGGGAATCTAGCTCTTATGGATTTGGAGTCTGCTGATACTTCATTTTCTAATGCCTCTACACCTCAGGTATCACAGGTATCCTCTGAGGCAAAAGCCAAATTATGTTCTGAACCATGCATAGCAGCATTTGCTTCCATTAGAGAAGCAAATGTAGCTTTAATTAATAAGAACATTGAGCTAGAACAAATAATTTCCAAAAACAAGCTGAATTTGAGTCTGTACTTAAAGATAAAAATGATGAGATTTACAAACTGAAATGCCAAATAATTGATGATAAGGCTAGAGAAGAGGTACTTCTAGAGAAGTACAAAGATCTCAAAGAAACCCTTGCAGTTACCCAGGTAGAGTGTGATAGATGGGTACAATCATGCAAAGGTTTTGAAATGCTTCTTAGTAAGCAATCTGCTTCCAATGTGAAGTTTGGCATTGGTTACAATCACACTGCTCCACCTATAGATTTTACTCCAAGAGCAGAAGTAGAATCTGATGGTGAGAGTGATAACCAATCCATCACATCATGTGATCTACCTTCTGATACAGCACAATTAGAAGTAGCAGTCAGGATCAAGCCCTCTTTGAACCTATCAGCTGATGTTGATGGTTCAAATGCTGACACTTACATGATCAATGAGTTGATCAACTCAGGAGTTAATTCTGAAGGTCCTGAAAGGACTAGAGAGCAGGATTTAACACCTGAAGTTCAAACTTCAACTGCTATCAGTACTGAAGAGAAGAAAACTGCCAGTAGAAAGAGTTTGAAGACTACTAAAGAGGCAGTCAAGAAAGCAAACAATGCTTCCAAAGCATTGAAGAACAAGTCTTCAGTTGCTTCACCCTCTTTAGTTGATGATCAACCTAAGATGAAGAAGAAACCATGTGAAGTATGTGGTTTGTTCAATCATCTTACAGATGATTGTTGGTACAAAAGAGGTTCCAAACTCAAACAAAAAGAAGAAATAAATGAGAAAATGGTAAAAATGAAAACTGAGTTTGAGACCACATTTGTATCAGCAACATCAAATCCTGTAACCCTTAAGTCCGCAAAGAAATCCAAAAAGGAAGGGGTTAAACAGGTGACAACTGAGAGTGCTCAGAAGAAGAAGGTGCACCATAGGAACTTATCAAACTCCACTGGCAATGTGTCTGATGAGCTGAAAGCTTTATCACAAAATCAGACACAGCTGGTAATGATGGTTCAACATCTTTTGGGTAGAGTTAACCAACTAGATGCTCCTATGTTGAAACCACAGAAAAGGAGGTCCAAGCCAAAGGACTCCTCTTCTACACCATCTTCTTCCTCTCAGGCTGTTGTTCCAAATAAACCTGTCAGTTTACCATCTATTGATGAGACCAGGCCCAAAACCAAAAAGGTTTGGGTCTCCAAAACTAACTGATTGTTTATTATTGCAGGGTTCTTCAACATGCCAAAGTAGCATCTGGTATGTAGACAGTGGGGGATCTATGCACATGACTGGGAACAGCTCTCTTCTTCATGACTACTCTCAAGGAAAGAAGGGATTTGTTTCTTTTGGCAATGATGCTAGGGGTTACATTATTGGTAAGGTTTTGTCTCCAATGGAGAATCAAATTTGATGATGTTAATCATGTGGAAAATCTCAAGTACAATCTCTTGAGTGTCAGTCAAATGTGTGATAAAGGCCATGTTGCTCTTTTCACCAGTCAAAACTGTAGGATTCTGTCATCCAAAGTTTTGCACTTGATTGACAAGGTGTTGGATGATCACACTCTCCTGAGAGCCAACAGGACAGGAAGAGTGTATGCCTTAGATCTTTCCAAGAAAATAGATCTCAAAGGCAATCCTTGCCTATTTTCCAAAGCCTCTTCTCAAGAATCTAAACTGTGGCACAGAAGGCTTGGTCATGTTAATCTCAAAAACATGAATCAGCTTACCCATAATAGTTTAGTCAGAGGCTTACCAATAAAGGAGTTTCACTGTGATGAAACCTGCACTGCTTGTTTAAAAGGAAAACCACAAAAGTCTCATTCCCTCCTATTGAAGTGCCTAAGTCCACTGCCTGCTTGCAATTACTGCATATGGATCTATTTGGTCCTGTGAGAGTAATGAGCATGGCAAAGAAGAAATACTGTCTGGTAATTGTGGATGATTACTCCAAATTTGTGTGGACTTTCTTTCTACATTCAAAGGATGAGGTTGCTCAGAAGATTATTCACTTTGTGTTGTATATTGAGAAGCAGTATTCCCTTCCAGTCAAGTGTATTAGGAGTGACAATGGAACTGAATTCAGAAATCATACACTTGATGACTTCTATCTTTCAAAGGGGATCAAAAGGCAGTTTAGCATCCCAAGGACTCCAGAACAAAATGGAGTAGTGGAGAGAAAGAACAGGACCCTCATTGAAGCTGCAAGGTCCATGCTGGCTGACTCAGGTTTGCCACTGACCTTTTGGGCTGAAGCTGTCAACACAGCTTGCTATGTGCAAAATAGAGTTTTAGTAAATCAGAGGTTGATGAAGACTCCATATGAAGTCCTCCATCATTTGGCTCCTCTGATTTCATTTTTCAAAGTATTTGGGTGTCCCTGTTTTATTCTCAACACAAAGGATCAACTCCATAAATTTGATCCTAAGGTGGATGCAGGGTATTTTGTTGGTTATTCATCTACTTGCAAGGCATACAGAGTCTTCAACTGCAGGACAAGATGGTTGAAGAAACTCTACATGTTAAGTTCAATGAATCTCCAAAGGACAAGATGCCACAAAGCCCTGTGGAGTTATTTGATTTGGACATACTGCAATATGTTCCTTATCAAACTCCTGCTGTTGCTCCTGTCAACAGTTCACCACCTGGTGGTACTGCTAGTGCTGATGATGATGATGATTGCAGTACTCACCTCTTCAAGTTTAGTGATCAACTGCCTGATTCAGCTAGACCTGATGTTCCTATAGCTCCAGTAGCACCATCCACAACAAATGCTGATGAGATATCTTCGAATTCAACTTCCTTTGAATTACCATCCACTGATTGGTTTCAAGGAAATGATTCACCATCACCATCTGTTACTGCTGAGCCTGCTACAAACACTTGCACAGATCTCATTGTGTATCAAGATCTGAAGAATCACCTATGTCTCAAATCATTGGTGATATCACTGCTGGAGTATCAACAAGAAGTCAATTGTCAAATTTCTGCTTCTATGCTCTCTTCATCAGTCAGCAAGAGCCAAAGAATTATCACATTGCTTTAAAGGACAATGGATGGGTTGATGCCATGCAGCTTGAGCTTCTTCAGTTCAAGAAACAGCAAGTGTGGGAACTGGTTCCTCTACCTCCAGGTAAGTGTGCAATAGGCACTAAAGGGTGTTTAGGAACAAAATGATGAAAATGGGCTTATTGTTAAGAACAAGGCAGACTGGTGTTTAGGGGTTTGCACAAGAAGAAGGTATTGATTATGATGAAACCTTTGCCCCTGTAGCCAGACTGGAAGCAATTCGATTATTTTTAGCTTATGCTGCTCATCAAAACCTTAAAGTTTTTCAAATGGATGTCAAAAGTGCATTTTTGTATGGAAAAATAAAGAAGAGGTTTATGTATGTCAACCTCCAGGCTTTGAGGACAATAAACATCCTAATTGGTGTATAAGCTTGATAAGGCTCTTTATGGGTTAAAACAAGCTCCTAGAGCCTGGTATGAGACATTATCAAACTTTCTTCTGGAAAATAATTTCACTAGAGGCTCCATAGATAAGACTTTATTCATTAAGAAAGCTGGGCAGCATAATCTACTTGTTCAAATTTATGTAGATGACATCATTTTTGCATCCTCTGATCCAAAGTTGTATGATGCCTTTACAAAGTTGATGCAACAGAAGTTTGAAATGAGTGCCATGGGAGAGTTACAGTTCTTTCTTGGGTTGCAAATCAAACAAAAGGCTGATGGAATTTTCATTCATCAGTCCAAATACACAAAAGATCTTTTGCAAAAGTTTGATTTACAAAACTGTAAGCCTTGTTCTACTCCCATGTGCAGCACCACACAACTGGATACAGATCAGAAAGGTAAAGTGGTTGATGAAACACTTTACAGATGTATGATTGGGTTCTTTATGTATTTAACAGCTTCTAGACCAGATATTATGTTTGCTACATGTGTTTGTGCTAGATTTCAGGCTACACCTAAAGAGTCTCATCTGATTGCAGTCAAGAGGATCTTTAGATATCTGCAAGGCACTCCATCTCTAGGTTTATGGTATTCTACTGGACATTCTGGTAAATTAGTTGCTTTTTCTGATAGTGACTATGCAGGGTGTAAGTTGACCAGGAAATCAACTTCTGGTGGATGTCAATTCCTAGGCAACTGCTTGATTTCTTGGCAGAGCAAGAAACAGACCTCAGTTGCTACATCAACTGCTGAAGCAGAGTACATTGCTGCTGCAAGTTGCACTCTCAGGTACTCTGGCTTCAGAACCAACTTCTGGATTATGGCATTACAGAGACTAAGACTCCATTGTTAATGGATAGTGCTTCAGCTCTGTGTATTGTCAAAAATCCAGTTCAGCACTCTAGGACCAAACATATAGAGATCAGACATCATTTTATAAGGGATTGTTTTGAAAAAGGTCTGATTGATCCTAAGTTTGTGCCTAGTGCTGATGAGCTTGCAGAAATTTTTACTAAGCCTTTGGATAGTTCAACTTTCCAAAACCTGGTGTTAAGGCTTGGTATGCTGCAGCTAGAATAAGTGACAACTACTGATGATTTCAGTAGTAATACTGGTGATCATTGGTACCCATGTCACATATAAGTACTGATGGGTCCTTTTCCCTTCAGTAGTTTTTATAACTACTGATGGCTAAATGCCTCATAAGTACTGAAGTACTTTATCTGTTCCAAACTACTAATGTAGTAAAACTACTGATGTAGTTACAACTACTGAAATCAGTATAAACAGATAAGTACTGATGTCCTATGAAACAACTGAAATCCGCCAAAAAGGCTGATGAATGTGTTGAGGACAGTATGAAACAACTGAAAAGCTAAGAATTGACGAAAACAGCTGATGAGAAATTTCTTTTCAGTCGTTTGTTCAACTGCTGTTTCATTCTAAACAACTGAAGCAATACCATGTCTTCAGTAGTTCTATAACTACTGATGACTAATACCAAGTCTTCAGTTGTTTAGAACAGCTGATGACAAAACCACTGTCCTCAGTAGTTTCATAACTACTGATGACAAACACCAAGTCCTCAGTTGTTTCAATCATCTGAAGTCAAAACCACGGTCTTCAGTAGTTTTCTAACTTCTGATGCCTAACACCACGACTTCAGCTGTTTCAACGTCTGAAAGGATAATACCATGTCAACGGTCGTTTAAAACTACTGATGACTAACAACACATCCTTCAGTCGTTTTCTTACCATTACCCTATAAATATCCCTGACCTAAGCCTTCAATGCTTCATCTTCTTCAAACCTAACGTTCCTCTCCAAAACTTCTCTCTTCTCAATGGCGTCCATGCAAATTAAACCGCGACACAACTGTGTTGCCTACCTTACTAAATCGCCTATCTGGGCTAAGTTCGATACTGCTATCGATCTTATGGTTCAGTCCCAATACAAAACGGCATTTCTTCTAAATCCCATACTACATGCCGAATCCCTCAACAATTTTGGATGAACGTTACTATTACCACTGGGGAGCACAACACACCATCTCTCCAGTCGGTCGTCAACAACAAAGAAGTAGTCATCACTCCTGCAGTTATCCGCCAAATTCTTCATCTGGATGATGCTATATTCTCCTGCTGGATATCCGAAGGGCACCACAGATCTATCCTTTGCCCAACATGGATATCAAGGCAATCTCAGTGCCTCCACTATCATGAAGAAACACTTTCCTGACGCTGAACGCCTAATATTTCACATGGTGAATGTATGTTTGGCTCCTAAGACGTCGTCTTGGGATCAAATGTCGACAAAATGGCAGCAGGTAATGTATTCTATTCTTGAGCAACAACCGCTAAACTTTTCAGAAATAATATTTTCGGAGCTCAAGGATATGGCTCAAAAACTAACTGCCAACCGTGGATACTATATCCACGGTTCATAATGGCCATCATTACAAACCAGCTTAATGCTGAGGGACTTGTTGGCTTGGGAGTCCCTGCTACGGCTATTCTGCCGGAAGTATACTCCCGGCACAACTCTGACCAGACACTCAAAATGGCTGCCAAGCTGCGAAAACCCACGCAGCTGGAACCCATAGCCACCACCTCCAAATCAAAAGTCCCCACCAAACCCACCAAAAAGAAACCCAAAACGGCTACTCAGGGAATTGAGTCCCCTGAGGATGCCCTTGCACCACAAACGCAGGCTATATCCACTAGTCCAAACCTCCTAGTGGATACAATGACTCTTCCAGCCATAGCCGCTCAGGCTTCCTCTCAACAGGAGCCTGCAGCAACCACACAAGGGGTACCTACATATCTGGGATCTTCCTCACTTGAGGAGATTGCCATTGAAAAGCACCAACCTCCCAGGTGCACACTGCTTCTATCCCTTCACCCCAAACAACCGCCCCTCACAGCCCAACTTTAATAGTTGCACAAGTGCTGACTCAACGGCACTCCTCACCCCCTCCCCAGAAACCACTTACTACTGGGAACACCTCTACAATTGAGGGGGAGGAACACAGTGCACTTGAGAACCCACAGCACAGGGGTTTACCACTTCTATCTCCTGGTGTAGATAAGGAGCTTAGAATATCTGGTGAGGCTGCCACCTCTTCTGAATCAGCACATGATCAGAATGAGGCTGGTAACATTGCTAAGACCTCACTAGAGGCAACAGCTGATGATGGATATTGTCCTGAGGCTGGAAGTCCCCAGTACCAAGCACAAGGGGCACATGCAACAACTGGTCTACACCCAGTGCATGTAAATCCTGCTCTAAGCAGGAGGTCAGATGATTCAGCTTCGGCTGATGATGACCTGGGCTTTTTCTATGATGTTCTTGCCCAGAACACAATCCTTGAAGAGAAAGTCAGTAGGCTGCAAAACCTACTTGACCAACTCTCACAAGGAGAAAGACCATCTGCCTCTACCAACCCACAGATGGCACCTTCACTTGAAGGTTTCCCAAACACTGAGCCACTCCAAACTCAACCACCTGCCTCTACTTCAGGCCCTATTTCTCAGGAACAGAACCTTCCTGAGCAAATAGGTGCTGTACTTCAAAATTCCCTCCCTCTCATCACACCCATAATCACTGATCTTGTGACTAAAGCCATTGATGACAGGCTTTCCTCAACTTTACAACCCTTGATTGATGCTGCTGTGCAAAAGACACTTTCTGCGGTACAAACCCCTTCCTCCAATGCATCCAAAAAGGGGGAGAGTACTGCAGTTAAAGAAAAGAAGAGGAAAAGATCAGAGGAAAAGAAGGAAGCGAAGCAAGCCCAAGAGGAGGAGAAAGAACAGCAACCACTGCTCACCTACAAGCGAAAGAAAGGTGCTGATGATCATATTGCTGAAGATAAAGCCTTGGAGCTACTGATAAAAGAGGCTGATGCCGAACACAGCAGATCAATGGACAACATCATTGATCAGCTGTTTAGGCAAGGCCATGACACCAATAAACTTGACTCTGAGATTCGACGATTAGAGATTGAAGAAATCCAGAATAGATGGGCAAGTTATGAAGTGTTAGAAAGAGAAAGGCTTGAGATCATGATTAGATTTATTGCAAAATATCTTGGAAGATCAATGATCGAAATCAAATCTTGGTCCAGGGACAGTATCTTGGCAATCACCACCAAGATCTGTTCGTCTGAAACATATACTAAGGGGCTTGTTATTGAAGCTTTGAATGAAGCGAGTGCTGGAGCAGGACTGAGCTAGCCAAGCAATCAAAAGCCACACTCACCTCAAGAATGCTAGAACAGCCTGTCAACATTCCCACACCAAAACCACCCAAATCACAACCCACCAAACCAACTCCCTTACCCTCAAAACCCATAGCCGATGATATACCCTTGAAGAAGAAGAGAAGGGTATTGAGGCTAGAAGATGATGAAGAAGATGATGAAGATAGGCTGCCACTCTCAGCTGTGATTCAGTTGCCTAAGGCCACAAGTCACTCCTCAGCAATTACTCCTGAAGTCCAAAGACAAATGGTTAAAGTGAAGCTAGAAGAAGAAGAGCTTCATAAACAGCATGATGAGGAATTGCTGAAGAGAGTTGACAAAGCTTATGCAGCCACATCTTCTATCATCAATACGAAAAAGCAAGCCCTCAGACTTTACACTCTCAGGCATACCTTTCAATATCAAAAGGAAAGTGTGAGGATTTGGCCTGATCCCAGGGTCTCTCACAGAATTCATAAGAAAAACATACCTTAGAGATACATTGGCCAGGTGAAAAAGATCGTAGATGAAGTGATCTCTCTGGTCTTTGTAGTTTCACCCTGGGAAATCCTAGAGGACTTCAAGAAAGCCTACAAAGCTAATCTAACCCCTCAGAAGATGCTGGAAAACAAAATAGTGAAAAAGGGGTTAGTTTACAAGAGGCTTGAGGAAGTCAGGAAAAATGAGCTCCAGTTGTTCCTAGAGGGTAATCACCGGATGAGTTTGCTTACAGAATAATAACAACTGTGGAGCTAAAGAATGGGAAACAGGCCAAATACCTGTCTGAGTATTATGGGCCTGAATCATTGTTTGAAGGAGGTGCTGAAGAGCTAACCATGGAGGAACAAATCACCTTCCTTGAGGCCTACACAAGAGAGTCGTACAGACTCATTATGGGGAAGTAAATCTCATGAATGGGATAAAAACTCTGTGTCCAGTTCCCTAAAACAGAGTTCCCATTCATACCCTGCCAAACAAATATCTGAGATTTCTTCCCAGGCCGGAGCTTACATGGGTCATCTTCTCTACTGATCAAGAAGGAAAAAGACCAACATTTTGCCAACAATAAGTGGGATAATAAATAATTTAGAGGTTTTGGCTGCATTGGTTCAGGGGGAGTTTGTTGGACCAAAAGAACCAATGAGCCAAGAACAGAAAACCTCTAAGTCCCACATGGTATCACAACAACTGCTGAAAGCCTCATCAGCAGTTTGACAAGTGCTGAAGACTTCAACAGCTGAAGATCAAGTGCTGAAGACTTCAACAGCTGAAGCACTAAAGTGCTGAAGTACAACAGCTGAAGACACAAGTGCTGAAGCTGAAAGACCAAAGTACTGAAGTACAACAGCTGAAGAGTTTACAAGTGCTGAAGATCAACAACTGATGTACAAAGTCTGAAGACAAAGACTGAAGACATCAGCTGATGATATCTACTGAAGTCATCAGCTGATGAAACATCTGAAGGTCAAAGTCTGAAGATCAAGTACTGAAGCGTCTGTAGTTTGTCACAACTGCTGAAAAGTACTTCTTCAGTAGTTGTGATATCAGTAGTTTTATATTCTGTACTTAACACTCTGATATGTTCTCAGTAGTTGTGAACATTTCAGTAGTTTGTTAGGATTCAGTTATTTTTGTAATAGATCTGCCAGTTGTCACTTTCCGTGATAACAGCAGTGGTTGTTGTACTCTATATAAGGAGTAACAACCTATTGTAATATGACGAATGATTTGATTAGAATTATTCCATATCTATAAACATTCCATGAATTAGAAATACATTCTCTCACTATAATCGTGTGTGCTTGATCTCTTGCTACAATTTGTCTAATTCCTGTTCTTATTCCGCTGCTTTGAACTCCATGCGACTGAACATCATGCGATTGAACTCAAGTGGATGAACATTTAGGCGAATGGGCATCCAGTCGTGCGTATGAACCTCATGCGGATGGAACAAATGCGAATGGGCACCTATGCGACTGATCTAATGAGAATGAACTCATGCGACAAAGCACTTATGCGACTGGACCCTCAGTCGTACGAATGGACCTTCAATCGTGCGAATGGACCCCAATCGCACCCTAATCGGCCGTATGGCCTCCATTCGGCCTCCAGTCGGTCGCCTAGCCCTAACTGATGCAGAATGCAGTTCATCCCGACTGCAGCCGAGGGTTTTCGGCCTCCAAACTCATCTAAACCCATTTTAAGCCTAAATCGACCATCCTAAACCTTAGGAATGCATACCATAACACCATACAAGCACACACACGCCCGGAAACATACACGAAACAAGGAAACGCACCACACACATCACACCCAAATGGGTCAAACACATACACATACAAAAACGGGTTTTTTATGCTTTCCAGCCCCAAAATCATTTGAAAACAAGTAAAAGTGGGGTTCTAGAACTCACACAAATGAGCACAACGTTAACGGCTTCGATTTGGCTTGCTTCACGATGATTTTGGCGACCCGAACCGACCCGAACCGGCACTTTTCCTCTTTTTCTCTTCTTCCTCTCTTCTCCCCTTTCTTTGGCTGATTTGTGAGTGTGTGGGAGAGGGTAAGGGCTGCCCTCTCCCTTATATACTTCCCCTCACCCGACTTTCTTTCGTTGGCGAGTTTGGTCCCTCGACTTTTGGACTTTATTTTCTTTTCTTTCTTCACCGGCTTCAAAATAATAAATATTCGGGTGTTACATGAAAGCATACTAACTGATCATGACCTCTGATGTAATGAAGCAAGTCAAGGAGTTTCAGAATGAGGCATTAAAAGAAGATCATCTAAACTCTGAAAGGATGAGAGGTCTGGTTGGGGAATTGGGTGAGAACACACTCGGTGTTAAAACTCGATTTGGACGGGTGTGGATTCCTTATTTCGGGGATCTACGTGTGAGGATTTTGGATGAAGCTCATAAGACTCGATACTCCATTCATCCTGGCGCCACAGAGATGTATCAAGATATGAAGAAAGATTATTGGTGGCCGGGTATGAAGCGTGACATGGTGGAGTATGTGAGTAAGTGCCTTACTTGTTTGCAAGTGAAGGCCGAACATTAAAAGCCGTATGGGAAGATCCAACCTTTGGATATACCGAAATGGAAGTGGGAGCACATCACCATGGATTTCATTACAAAGCTACCACGTACTCCGAAAGGGTACGATGCCATATGGGTGATTGTTGACCGCTTGACGAAGAGTGCTCACTTCCTACCGATTCGTGAGACATATTCATCCGAGAGGTTGGCTGACCTGTTCATCAAGGAGATTGTAACTCGTCATGGTGTGTCGGTGTCCATTGTGTCTGATCATGACACCCGGTTTACGTCTAAATTCTGGAAGAAATTCCACGATGCCATGGGGGACGAGGTTACATATTAGCACGGCTTATCATCCCCAAACTAATGGTCAGTCAGAAAGGACCATTCAGACGTTAGAGGACATGCTTCGGGCATGTGTGATCGATTTTGGTGGAAGTTGGGGTGACCACTTACCGTTAGCCGAATTCTCATACAACAACAGCTACCATGCCAGCATTGGTATGCCACCATATGAGATGCTATACGGTAGGAGATGCAGAACACCCGTTTGTTGGGGTGACATTGGTCAGAAAGAGTTGGGAAGCGTCGAGGTAATCGAGGCTACGACTGAGAAGCTTGAGAGGATCAAAGCCTTCATGAAGGAAGCCAAAGATAGACAGAAGACGTATGCCGATAAACGACATAGACCAATTGAGTTCCAGGTGAGTGACCGGGTTATGTTGAAGGTCTCACCTTGGAAGGGTATTATCAGATTCAGGAAGCGAGGCAAGTTGAGCCCAAGATATATAGGCCCTTTCCGAATCATTGCTCGAGTAGGAGAGGTAGCCTATAGGTTGGAATTACCAGATGAGTTAAGTGGGATTCACCCAACATTCCATGTGTCTTATCTGAGAAAGTGTATAGCTGATGAAGACATGATTGTTCCACTGAGGATATCGAAGTGGATGAAAGGCTCAGTTATGTGGAGCAACCAGTGGCAATCATCGATCATAAGAGAAGAGGTTGAGAAATAAAGTGGTTCCTCTTGTGCGTGTACAGTGGAAGCACAGAAAGGATCTGAGTCGACATGGGAGACTGAAGAGGAGATGAGGCAGGATTATCCTCATCTGTTCGAGGAATAACAGGTTTCGGGGACGAAACCTATATAAGGGGGGTGGACTTGTAACACCTGGCTTTTTTAGACAAGATATGAGGAATAAAAAGAAAGAAAAGATATAAGGTCCAAGTGGAGGGACCAAAATTATCCAAAAGGACAAAACTTGAAAAAGTTGGTGTAAAGGTGGGCATGGCCGCCCACCTCACTTCACATCACCACTATTTTCGGTTTTAGAGAGAGAGATAAGGGAAGAAGAGCAGAACTTCGGATTTTTGAAGAAGAAGTGAACGAATTCAAGGTAAGAATTCATGGTTTTTTAAGAGTTTATGATGGGATTTATCCCGGTTATATGCATATGTGCTTATGTGTTGTGTATGTGCTCGGGAGTGTGTGTTTGGTGTTGTTTTTAGGTGTTTGAACTCATTGCAAGTGGGTTAGAAAGGAAGAAATACCCAAGTTGCATCAGGTGAGTTTTAGACCCTGGTTTTTACTTGTTTTCAAACATCTTTGGGGCTGAAAATGTATTTAAATGATTTTTACAATGTTTGAGTATGTATGCCCGTATGTATTGTGCATGATTGGATGTGATTCCTAAATGCTTATACGTTATTCATGTTTAGAATAGCCACATGAAGCCTAGAATAGATGGATTTGATGATTGGGTTGAAAACATACCGGAAACATGTTGAACAGAAGGTCCATACGCCTAGATAAGGCTCATGCGCCTGAATTTGCCTTAGAAAGATTAAGTGTAATCCATGCGCCTAAACAGTAGCCCATGCGCCTAAGATTACCTTAGAAATGTTTAAGTACAGCCCATGCACCTGAACAGTGGCCCATGCACCTGAACAGTGGCCCATGCACCTAGAAATGTTAGTCGGACGACTAAGTGTAGGGCCATACGCCCCAATAGTGCCCATGCGCCCAAGTGGCTCATGCGCCTAAGTGCCCATGCGTCCGAATTACCCATGCGTCTAAGTGTTCATGCGCATAAATAGTGCCCATGCGCCTAAATAGTTCATGGGCCTAAAGTGAAAAATGCTTAAGTGTTGGCTGATGCGCCTACATAGTGATGAAAGGCCCGAACAGAGCTTATGCGCCCAAATAGTTCCCATGTGCCTAAGCACTTAGAAATTTTTGCAGAATTTTTCTGGGAGTCTGTGCTTTAGGGTTTTGACCGAGGTTGACTAAGGGCTTATTAATGATGATGTTTCATGCATGATATGATTACTTTTGATTGTTTCTTATTATTGTTATTGCTATTATTATTATTACTTATAGTATGTGACTTTACGTGTCATGTTATTATTGTAACGTAAAGTATATCGTAATAATAAAGTGAAAGAGTAATAAAGAAAAGAAGAGGAACATTAATAAAAATGTTAACAAGTCTTGCAAGCTTACAGGAGGTACACGACCATGTTGTCGTTAGCTCAACTGTGCTGCGGGTTAGCTACCCTATTATGCACACAGGGTCAATCAATTGAGACTAGCAGGACCTTTGTAGCGTGTCCTGGGTGATTGGGTTGGCCTTGTACACAGTACACAGAACCCTTTCGAGGGATACAGTTGACCCTTTCGGGGGATATAGTTGACCCTTTCGAGGGATACAGTTGACCCTTTCGAGGGATATAGATGGCCCATCACCCGTTTTCCATCGCGCATATAGTTGGGGTATTGCTCACTGGTCCATACAGAAAGTGAAACATAAAGATAAAAGTTTACAGAACAGACAAGGCATACAGTAAAGAGAATGAACAGTATTTGTTCATATAGTTAATGCATGCTCGCATATACAGTACAGAGTTGTATTTTACAGAAAAGTGTATTTTCATATACAACATATAGAAAGTATTTTATTACTTATAAAACTAGAGCTCACTCAGCAACGCTGACTTTATACATTTTCAGTTGGCAGGTAATCATTGCTGAGGATGGCATGGGGGTGAAGCTACTAAGCAGGGAAAGACTGACATCCATTCGTATTCTATGTGCTGTTGTTTTGTAATGCGTTGAAACAATTCTTTTGTAAACAAATAATGATGATGTATTGCTTAACAACAGTGTTTTAAATGAAATGAATGGTTTTTGATAAATCATTTCCACTGCTTAAAGTTTATATAATTATAATGTGTAGTGTTTTAACTGCTGTGAATGACCAACTGTGAGGTGCCCGAGAACGGGGCCTTACACTCCTCTAGCATCAGAAAGACCCATCCTGTCCTGGACATACACTACAAATCCAGAAAGGTGGCATGTCATTAGAGATCATGGCGGTGAGAATGTCTACACATGGCAAGACATGTTCAATCTGCCTCTTCATGATCTCTTTGACATGAGAAGACACTTTGATAGTTTGAAGGATCCTGATCATCTTATGAAGAAAGGGCTGGTCATTATCCTAATGAGGACTGTCGATATCTGAAGTCTTTAAGTGTTTTGGTAGCATTAGCCTAGGGGGAGTTTGTAGAGATTATATGAAGATGCTGAAGCAACCACACACCCAAAGTCTTTCTGCATGCATGCACACAAGTACTAAAGAAGAATGCTTCGGAAGTATCACATAAGCAACAAAAATAGTCTAAGTGTGAAATATTCTGAAGCCAAGACCAATATCTTCCTAAGCCAAAGATGAAGTCTTCCGAAGCTTCAGAGACAAAGTCTTTCGAAGCCAACACTTGAAGATAGATTTCTTCCGAAGACTTTTAACAACATGCTTTATCGATGTACTTTTCCATAAAGTTGGACCCCTTTCCGCTGCAACTCTGTAAAGTCACCAACTTACATGAGTTGGTGAAAAGGTCCATGCTTTTGGCAACGGTACATTGAGGTCTTGAGTCTGTAAAATTTCTACTTCATGTACTTTATCTTTTTTGTAATAGATAAGGATTTGAGCTATGGCATGTCATAGTCATTAGTCATAGGGCAATCTGCCTTTTGCCTCTACAATTGATTTTGTTTTGTGTCTACTCAATTGTATCCAGCTGGCCTTCAAAGTATGGCCGGCTGTAGGATGTAGTATAAGAATCTCATGTTCTTATAACTTTCTTTTATGCTTTGTAACACTTGTAATAGATAATCGAGAAAGCAATATACTACAATCTTGAAAACTATCTCCTTGTGTATCTTGCTCTTTTGTTTTGTCTCTTAATTACTTGTGTTCTTAGTGTCTTTACTTATGGTTAATCCAGTTCACTGTTTGATTAAGTTAAGTTACTCTTCTCTTTGTGTTGTTGTGTTGTAAGTGACCACCCTTCACCGGTCTTGCACTAATACTTCTAAGAAATTTCACAACTTTTCAATAAGAGGGTTTCAATTCTTGATAAAAATGGTTATTAGACAATATTATTAGGGTTATTAGCATAAGTCCACGACCCCATTTAGGTTTTAAAATTTGCATTATAATATTGTAACCAAACCTATCAATAATATTCAATCAAATCTTTTATAATTTACATGGTATTAGAGCCTTAGAGTTCTGATTTTCTTCTTCTCCGATGCACCACCACAAAAACATACAAACCCTACTCGTCACGATCAAGTTCAAACCCTAGACAGGGCAATGTGCCGCCACCGCTGCCACCTTGTCCCACCTTCATCTTCTATTTTGTTTCTTATCCATTTTCTAGTTTATGTTTTATAAAGCTTCGTTGTCGGTTCACGATTCCTATTACCCATATCCATTCTCTTGGTTTTTTACATCCATTCTCTTGGTTTTGTTTCTGGATTATGGCTCCTAACTTGCAATGGTCAATTTGTTTTCTTTCTCCTTTTTATTTTTCATCTATCGGTGTTTTAGCAGCATCAAGGACCACGGTCCATGGCCACCACACTCAAACTACGGTTTGATTAAATATTAAATTGTTTTTAGATTTACAGATCCAAGAGACCGCTACCTGACCGCGGTCATCAGTCTTGGTTTATTTTTTGTTTATATCTACTTATGTCATCTATTGATCTACGGATCCAATAGAGTGTTGCTTGCTAGCCTTGAGACATCGCCAATGACTACGGTCATTGGGTCTCAACTTATTATTCAAGAATCAAGAACCATGAAGTATCAAACAAACTATGAATAACATAATCAACTAAATATGGATGAAAACATCAAGCACAATATTGTTTGTTGGCAATAGTTTGGATAGTCAAGTCGATCAAAACATGTTTATCTTATTATTATTGTTTTATGTTTTTTTGTTTTCCGGTCATAGCGTCAGGTTACTTTCGCTACGACTGTGGGGGAGTATTAGACAATATTATTAGGATTATTAGTATGCGTCCATAGGCCCATTTAGTTTTAGAATTTGTATTATATTCTTTATATATTGTAACAAAATCTATTAATAATATTCAATCAAGTCTTTTACTACTTACAATTGTAACTTTACCAAAAAAAGTGTTGCACCCAGGGCGGATTGTGGAGAACCGGGGGGGGGGGGGGGGGCTCTTTTTTTTGTCTGTAGTGTTATATTTTAGTCTATTAGTGTAAATTTTTGGTACGGTAATATAATTTTTTATATAAATATCGAGTTCGCCCCTTTAATAAAAATTAAATTCGCCCCCACCTCTATTACGAGGATGTTCAAGCTCCACTACTGGTTGCACCAATATTTTATTGTAATCTTTATGATGAATGAACTTGTCTTAGAAATTAAATGCAACTCATGCTAAAAGGTTGTATATGAAAGGTTGCACTAAACTCATTTCTTGGTTGTGATATTATATTTTTTTGATTTCTGAGTATATATATCATTGTGATGTGATTTGTACGTGCTTGTTCACTTTTTATGCATTTTTGTTTATGTACTTAACCACGTTAATATTACCATCGCGTTCATCTAAAATAACAAACTTAATGACAAGATTTTTGATGTATTAATTGGAGCCGGCATTATTTAAAAAAAATATAAAAACACATTTTTTAGTTGGAAATGGCCAAATTATAAATGTTTTATGTAGATCATTCTTTAGTCAATGAAATGCAAACTAGTTTTTTTAACCTGACACGCGTTGTACGCAATGTGATTTTTCCAAAATAATATTTTGTCAATACCCAAATCGTTTTTTATTACGCCCAAACACAAACTAGTCCAAACTTATACCAACACGTGTACAAAAATATTAACGTTAGAAATTGATCTTTTACGTAAATCGTACATGAGCAAAAGCATAGAAACTCAAAAGGTTTAAAGTGAAATGTTATAAAGTTTTTAAAAAATATTAACAGGTAAGAGTTAATAGATTGAAAGTAAAACATATATAAGAGTAAGCATAGACGTGAGCATGCAAAGCATCTCGTCTGCAAACTTTGCTACATGTGTTGCGGTATACATAAAGAGGCATATTAATACAATATCATGCATAACATGGTGCGTCATACTTGCGCATTGCAGTGAAACCTTATGACGACATCAACACAGCTAAGAGCACACTGTAATACGCACACAAACTTCGTCGGGGATTGAACCCGAGTCTCCTATGGATACAGGCACACTACTCCAACCAAGCTCTCTAACTTGTGCCAGTTTTATGTTCTAGCAAAAAAATTATTTAACAACTAATGCACTCATAAAAAATATAAAAGACAAAAAACTTGTGCTCTAATGACATGTCGACAGATGGCATGCGTGTGGGAACCACCACCAACATTATAAAATGAATGAGAGTATAATATATAAAAATAAAAGAAAAAAAACTTATGCTCTAATGACATGTCGACAAATGGCACGCAAGTGAGAACCACCACCAACATTATAAAATGAGTGATAGTATAATATATATTTTTCTTGGTCAACTAATAAATTCTCTTATGTTATAAAAAATATTATTTTATTAGAAAGGTTGGATTAATTTTTCAGAAAATAATAGATTAATTTAAAAGGAGTGTCAATAAATTAGTCTTCTAATGAAGGATTTACCCACTTGAAATTTTTTAACTTCAGAATGAATCAATTATCTAATTAGTATTATACAGTAAAATTCTTTCAACTTTTCTGCTTCTAATATTCTATATAAAGTTAACCCACCCGTCAACAAACACCTTACTTTTGTGGTTCAATTTGTCTCCAAGGTACAATAACCTCGCCCCCCCTCTCTTTATATATACTAGTTGGAAATGTTCGTGCGTTGCAGCGGTACGGTTGTTACATTATTTTTTTAGGAATTTGATTTTAGTCGTTATCGGCTCGGTACGTTATGACATAAATTAAAAAATCAAAATATAATTATTGAAAAAATTGAATAAAAGAAAATAATTACGTATATTACAAAAGTTTTTAAGACAATTATATTATCCCAACAAGAATAGTGAAAACATGGGTGGTATTTATGGCCGGTATTTATGGCCGGAAATCACTTATTACCTAAAATTTACGAGGGTTTATTTTATGAATGTAGGTTAAAGTTTTATGATCATCGAAGTCAGCTTTTGGTGGTGATTTGCATATACCGAAGAAAGTTAATGGAGAAATTATTACCACAAATGACCATTATGATTGTTATTAAATTTTTAACAACTGATAAAGGAAATGAGAAGAGGGATTAGTGCTCAATCATAATATATAAACGACATTGAAAGTAAATGACTATTTTTTTTGACTACTTGTATATGTTTTAGCATTTGTATTATAAGTAATCATATATTATACTTTATTGTAAGGGCATAAATAAAATAAAATAATTAATTTTTGAAATTTAAGCATTACTTTTCATATGGATGTCTTAATCTATATGTAAAATTATCATTCTATCCTCCTTTCATTTTTATTATAAAGGATATAGATAAATATTAAAATTATTAAACTAGTAATATTATAGTTATTATAAATATGAAAATTTATATAAGTCTTATACTTAAATATTTAAATAAAATAATATACTTAATAAAATATTATTTAGTTATAAAAATATAATTAGTAAATATAAATTTAAATGTCAATTCATAGTATCATAAATAAAATAAAATTTAATGAAGTGAATTAAATAATATCATATTATTAAATAATATATTAATAATGTTTATTAAATACATGAAAGAGACAAGGGCAAAAATGTCAAGTTTTATAAAATTTTGTAGATAAATTTACCATATTACTCCTAAAGTGTCTTAAAATTTTAATCAAATCCCTATTCTACCCCTATTAAATGTGATGCACTCATTTGTACATGTTGTTTTAAAACTTGTATTTTTGACAAAATTACATCTCTATCCAAGATATATTATATAGTAGTATAAATATATATTCTTTATAAACAACGTGAACACAATAAACTAATACTGTAAGACAATAAAAAAACTGACTAATATTGTTGAATTCTTAGGTTATGATATATAGAAATAACAAGTAACTTTAAAAACCTAATTAGGTCCGTTTACTCATTCTAATCAAATCCTAATAATATATTCTAATAATAACTAACATATACAACTCATTTATATATACAATAATTTGTTATTTTAACTAATAAATTACAGATAACGTAAGTATTTCTTTCTATGAAGATGAAGGATGATGAGATCATCGCTGTAATAGGGGGAGAGTTATGATGGTATTTGTGGTGCTTTGCTTTTTGTATCTCATGACTAGAAAAGAAGACTGAGGTCGATAATCGAAGATTAAACAATTTAATCCATGTATTTTTTTATTATCTAGACAAAGTTATCAATTAATTAAGGTGTTTATGTAGTTGCTTTTAATTTTTCCCAAATTCAGGATTTCAAGTATACTAAACAAGGATGAATGGCGATTGTTCATAATCTCTTACGACCACATTTTACATGCAAACAAAACTTGCATTGTTTGTTCTTCTAATAGATGCTTGGTAATTTAACAATAAAGTAGTAGGTTCTTTGAATAAAGATTAATTATTGAGATCACTTATTACACTTTTTTAGTTTTAAGAAACTTTTCACTTGAATTTTTTCCCTAATCCCAAACTTTTCAGTTGAACTTTTCTCTAATCCCCTGATATAGCACACTATTTTGAAATGAACCAACATAGTTTAAGGAAATATGTCCTAACTTTTTCTTTTCTGAAAACAAACAAGTAATCGGTTTATATAACCATTTCACATCTTGAAAACATATAATTTTATATTTTAAATACATGAGAAGTTAAACTTCTTATATACATTAAAGTAATAAGACTTGATTCTTCTTCAAGAGGTTGTTTCACTCTTTGAAACTTATTGCAAGTTTAATCCACCTCGAGACTCGATCATCACCATCTTACTTGTTTATGTGACCCTTACCCGAACATATGCACAACGGAATCATTAGACATGTTAAGTGAGTGAACGTATAATATACTCAATAGTGTAAGACGATACAAGACTGATTAATATTATTGTATAGTTAGGTTACAATATATAAAGATAACAAGTAATCCAAAAAACCTAATCAGATCCATTGGTTTATTCTAATCAAATCCTAATAAAATATTCTAATAATGACTACGAATATTTGCACTAGAGTGTACATATACAACTCATTTGTATAAACAATAATATGTTATTTAAACTAAATCTTTTAAGGATAACGTATGTATTCCTTTCTACGAAGATGAAGGAAAATGAGATCATTGTTGTAATAGGGGGAGAGTTATGATGGTAATCTCGATGCTTGGCTTTTTGTATCTCATGACTAGAATAGAAGAATGTGGTCGATGATCGAAGATTAAACAACAAGATTTAATCCATGTAATTTATTATTATTATTATCTAGACAAAGTTATCAATAATTAAAGTATTTATGTAGTTTTTTTCCCATATTAAGGATTTCAAGTATACTAAACAAGGATGAATGACGATTGTTCATAATCTCTTACATCCACATTTTAAATGCAAACAAAGTTGCATTGTTTGTTCTTCTCTAATAGATGTTTGGTAATTTAATATTAAAGTAGTAGGTTGTTTGTATAAAGATTAATAATTGAGATCACTTATTACACTTTTTAATTTTAAAAGACTTTTTAATTGAACGTTTCCTAATCCCTTTATATAACACACTACTTTTGAAATGAACCAACGTAATTTAAGGAAATAGGTCCTAACTTTTTGTCTTCTGAAAACAAACAAGTAATCGGTTTGTATAACCATTTCACATCTTGAAAAGATATACGTTTTTAATTTCAAATACATGAAAAGTTAATCATCTTATATACATTAATGTAATAAGACTTGATTCTTCTTCAAGAGGTTGTTTCACTCCTTTAAACTTATTGCGAGTTTAATCCACCTCGAGACTCGATCATCACCATCTTGCTTGTTTACTTGACCCTTACCTGAACACATGACCAACAAAATCATTAGACATGTTAAGTGAGTGACTAGGACACCCAGAAAATCTATTATACCGTTAATATTACATAACTAACACGCTCTAAATGTTGAATAACAATTAAGAACTTGAGGAGCATATCTAGTAATGTAACTACAACATTAATCATACAACAAACGGATCACATTTACCATTACAACTTTCATAATTTTTATACAAAGAGCCTACTACTTTAATGTTATATTACCAAGCATCTATATTAGACTACTTCAGTCCATATTAAAAAAGAAGAAGACGAAGCCCTTGTTTTTACATGAAATCAAGATCGAAGTCACCAACTTTACAAGGTTCATTATCGATCTTGTTGCTCGTTCAAAGAAGAGGTGGCGGGTTTGGTCATGAGTGTAAAGGAGAAGAGAGGGTTCAAACAAAGATTGGGAGGTGCTGGATATGGCTGACTGTAAGGGAGAAGAGAGAGGAAGACGAGGGATTAGATTTACGTTTATTATAGATTTTATATGCACTTAAACTATTCTTCTTTCTCCTATATGTATATGTTTAAAAACAAACCAAATGAACAGTAATTATTTTGCCCTTTTAGTGAGTATAATTTTAATGATTCGTGTTGAACTAGATGCTCCCTTCTATGCGGCTACCACCGTCGTCTTCTTCTTTAGCTTTTCTCCTACTGTCTCTAGGGTTCTTCTGAAGAGAGACCAAGGCAGATCGGGGGTTGCGGGTTTTCGGTGGATCTGGGGGTATTTATAACTCATCGAGTCATCCGTTCCTTTATTTGTATTTGATTGAAATTGATGGTGTTCATGGTTCTTTTAATCTTCTCTAGGTGGCGTGAATGTTATTGTACACAATTTCAACTTCATGTTTTGATGGTTGTTAGGATCTGGGCATAGTGACATGGGTAACACATAAATATGAAAGTGCAGCATAAACTTGAACAGGCCTTATACGAACATATATTTTGGAGTAAATTACAAATTGTGTTCTTTGTTAATAAATGAAAGTACACTATATATCATTTAGTTTTAATAACTACATCATATATCCTTTTATATAAAAATTACACACATATTGTCATTTACATTAACATTCGTTAAAATTTACAGTTAAATCATGCATGTGCCCTCACATGAAGGGCATTTAAGTATTTTACATGTTTACAAAGAGTCAAAAATAATTTTACGTCGCTTCATTGTCGTGGCCTTTATGTTAGGTCACTACTACAAAAACATGTATTTCCTATGGATTTTTTAATACGAAAATATGCGTGGCAAATTTGTTAAGTAGTAGCTACAGATTTGCTACGAACATATTTTGCTACGAACATATTTTGCTACGATTTAGCTACAGATTAATCGTGGTAAGCTATGTTCGTAGCAAATCCGTAAGAAATCTTAAGCAAAATTGATAAAACTAATATACTAAAAAGCAAATTAATAAAATTCGTAGCGAATCCATAGTAAATCAATAACTAAATTTCAAGGAAAAAAAATAAAAACTAGTCTAGCAAAATCCGTAGCAAAAATAAGAATACAAATACAAAAATTGAATTTAATAAAATCTGTAGGAAGATCCATGGAAAAAGTGAAAACATATGTATTTAAATAATGATAAAAAAGTTTACTTCACAAATTCCGTAATAAAATCCATAGCAAAATCAAAAATCCGAAATCTAAATAACAATAATATCAAAATCATAGAAAATTTCGTAGCAAAATCAAGAAAATAAATTTATAAATAATTTAACTTAGACTTTGTAACAAAAATTCATAATAAAACGAATAAATAAATGTAGAACAAAATAAAATATGTAGTAAAATCCTTAGTAAAAATCATGTGAAACCAAAGAACTAGTAATTTTAGTAAAAATAAACAAAGCTTTTATATTACAAGTGCAGTAAAAGTATTAACAATATAGTAAATTAACATTTACATTGATCAATATGATCAATTATTTAAAATTTATATAAATTATGAATAATTAGTATTAGTTATGATCAATCAAAGGAAATTACTATAAGTGAATACGAGTCGATAATAGTCAACTAAAAACAAATAATATTAGTACTAATCACATATAGATGATTAAAATTGATAATGATTGATCATCATCATTTAGGATCAATGAGTTTAACATCTATTGATTAGGAAAATAGTTGCAATGAAAAAATTATGTAGCAAATTTAATACGGATTAGCTACAGGTTTGCTACGAATGCATGTTGTTACAATTTGCCTTGAGATAAATTACAGCAAAATGTGTTCATAGCAAATCTGTAAGAAAACATAGCAAAAGTTTTAATATATATATAATATAATATAATGATTTAGTTAATTTTGTAGCAAATTCAAGAGATAAATGTTGAAAAAGAATAAATAAAAATAGTTTGACAACACCCATAGCAAAATCCATAACAAGACTAAAAAATAATCATTAAATATTTTTTTAATAAAATATGTAGTAAATTTCGTAGCAAAAGTGAATATAAGATTTAAAATAATGATAGAATCCATAGTAAATCCTAAATCTATGAAAATGATACATGATAAATATTAATACCCATAGCAAAATTAAGAAAATAGATATTTAGGATAGTTAAAAGTAAATTAGTTAAAATTTATACAGAAAGCCATATGAGAATCAAAAAATAAGTTTTTGAAAACTAAATAAGACACTTAGTAAAAACCTTTGTAAAATATCTAACAAAATCAAGAGATATATAACAACTAAAATAAATAAACAAAATAGTGAATACAAACTATAGTAAATATATAAGAAAGTGGGTTTTGATTATCTACTGACATAATTCATCAAACATAATAAATTAATATTAAATATGATCAAGTAATGCTCATCATGACATGTTAAAAACTATTATAATCCTCAAGAACCAATACAACTCATTAAGATGCAAGACTCGTTATAAGTTACTAATAAAACTTTACACTCGTAGTTAGTCGTGTATAAATGTGAATGTACTTATGGTGAATTAATAATAAATCATTTAGGATCAATTATGATGAATTAAGGTTAGACATTGTAACTTTTATATAGCCAACGGAGGTCAATAATGGTTACTGATAATCAATTTGGATAAATAATGGTTAATGATGATTAATTAGGATATCTACAAATTAAATCGGTAGCAAATTCGTAGCAAACACTCATTTTGCTATGGATTCGCTACAGATTTGACCGTAACAAATACATTTTTCTATAGTAGTGGGTGTTTAAAGTTGTGTGTTTTAAATTTTTGGATAGTAGAAATCACTATCAGTATTCGGATATCTGAAATATAGATATTCGAAATTTTGAATATGGATATAGATAGCGATTTAAATATTGAACTTCTTTTTTCTATTTGCAACAATTAGATATATGTTATTATAAAAATAATAAAAAAACAACAAGAATAAAAAAATCCTAACATACAATAACAAGTCCCAACAAAAAAAACATTTAACACTTTAAGAAATAACCAAAAGATTTTATGTTTTTGGATAATTTTAAAAATATCTTTTGTTATAGTTTTCAAAGTGTTAAATGTTTTTTATTTTGGTTGGTACTTGTTACTGTATATTGAAACTTTTGTTAACATGTATTGTTTTTATATTATGTTTATAACTACATTTATCTAATTATTCCAAAAACAAAGAAGAAATTCAGATGTCTGAATCCGTATATAAAATTTAAGATATTTGAATTTTAGATATCTGAAAATTTGGATACGGATAAGAATAGTGATTTCAACTACCCAACAATTTCAAATATTCAAGTTTGAACACTCTAACATGAAAGCGACGAGAATGAAGCGACATAAAACCGTTTTTGACTCATGGGCATTTAATATATATAAATGTTTTCATGTGAGTAGCACGCAACTAATTTATCAGTAAATTTGAATGAATATTAGTTTAAAGGACGATTGATGTGCAAATTATTTAAAAAATAACATTTCGTGTAATTATAAAAACTAAAGGACATAACATGCATTTTTATATATGGGGCATTTACATAAATCCCCCTTCCTAAACTCTGTAATTACATATTTACCAAAGTTAAAAAATTAATTACATATTTCCCTTTCTAAAACATATATATTACATATTTACCCATTTTATTAAAATTGATTATTAAATGGTTATTACATCCATAATTTTACTATGTTATTTTTACGCATTTATCTTCTTAATAACATCAAACATCTATTTCTTCAAGTATGAGTTTTCTATATGAATAAAAACTATATAATTATAACTCCAAATACAAAAGTTCATTTTAAAACAATAATCACCGTAATCCAAGTTATATCTCCAAATACAAAATACGATTATCAAGATTCAACAATCATAATAATAAAACATTAATACATAAAATTCTCTTAGTAAAAACAAGATAAAATAGTCATTTGATATGCTTAATTTAAAAAAATGAATACATAAGATATATGTGTTTTATGAAGGTGAAATATATAACTAATTTTTTTCCTTGGGGAAATATGTAATTAATTTTTTTCCTTGGGAAAATATGTAATTTAAGGTATTAGGAAGAAGAAATATGTAAAAATCCCTTTATATATTAACAAAGAACATAACTTATAATTTACTCTATATTTTTGCACATATTAATTTTTGACTTTCTAGGTCAATTAACAATGAATATTTATATGTAGAGGCGTTTTACGAAATGTCTGAACATTGTAAGGCCCCGTTCCCGGAAACCTCACAGTTGGTTAATCACAGCAGTTAAAACATTAAACATTATAATTATACAAACTTAAGCAGCGGAAATAATTTATCAAAAACCATTCATTTTATTTAAAACACTATTGTTGAGCAATACATCATCGTTTAACTGATTACAAAAGAATTGTTTTACCGCATTACAAAATAACAGCAACATAAAATACGAATGGATGTCAGTGTTTCCCTACCGAGTGGCTTCACCCTCGTGCCATCCTTAGCAATAGTTACCTGCCAACTAAAGATGTATAAAAGTCAGTGTTGCCGAGTGAGTTCTAGTTTTAAAAGTAATAAAATACTTTTTTATTATATAAGAAAATACTCTTTCTATGAAATACAACTCTTTACTTTGTATGCGAGCACGCATTAACTATATGAACAAATACTGTTCGTTCTCCTTACTATATGCCTTGATTGTTCTGTAATCTTTTATCTTTATCTTTCACTTTCTGTATGAATCAATGAGCAATACCCCATACTGTATGCGTGGTGGAAAACGGGTGATGGGCCATCTCTATCCCTCAAAAGGGTTCTGTTTACTGTATTCAAGGCCGACCCAATCACCCAGGGCAGCTGCAAAGGTCCTGCCAATCTTAATTGACTGGCTCAATGTGCATTGTAGGGTAGCTAACCCGCAACACGGTCGAGCTAACGACAACATGGTCGTGTAACCCTTATAAGCTTGCAAGACTTGTTAACATTTTATTAATGTTCCACTTCTCTTCTTTATTGCTCTTTATTATTACAACATACTTTACGTTACGATAATAAACATACCACGTAATGTCACACACTATAAGTAATAATAATAATAGAAATAATAATAATAAGGAACAATCATAAGGCAATCATAATCATGCATGAAACCCATCATTAATAAGTCCTAGTCAAACCTCGGTCAAAACCCTAAGAGCACAAACTCCCAAGAATTCTGTAATAAATTCTAAGTGTTGGGCGCTTAGACACTATTTGGGCGCATGAGCCCTGTTTGAGCGTTTCATTACTATGTAGGCGAATCAGTCAACACTTAACTGCTTTAACTCTTAGGCACATGAACAATTCAGGCGCATGGACACTATTCGGGCGTATGAACACTTAGGTGCATGGGTTATTCGGACGCATGCGCATGGGCCACTTGGGCGCATGGGCACTATTTGGGCGCATGGGCCTATACTTAGTCGTCCGACTATTATTTCTAGGCGCATGGACTACTGTTCAGGCGCATGGGCGATACTTAAACATTTCTAAGGCAATTTCAGGCGCATGGGCTACTGTTCAGGCACATGGGCTATACTTAAACATTTCTAAGGCAATTTCAGGCTCATGGGCTACTATTTAGGCGCATGAGTTACACTTAAATTCTTTTAAGGCATTCCCAGGTGCATGAGCCTCATCTAGGCGCATGAACCTTCTGTGTTACATGTTTCTAGGATGATTTCGAACCCATTCATCATACCTATTTGTTTTAAGCTTAACAGGGCTATTCTAAACATGAGCAACCTATAAGCATTCAAAAATCATCATCCAACATGCATATTACATACATGTATACATACATAAACATTGTAAAATCATTTTAATACATTTTCAGCCCCAAAGAGAGTTTAAAAAAGTAAAAACCGGGATCTAGAACTCACTGGTGTAACTTGGGTGTTTCTTCCTTCTAACCCTTCTACAACTGAGTTCAAACACCTAAAAACCCCACCACACACACACCCGAGCACATACACAAACACATAAGCACATAAACATATAACCGGGATAAAACCCGTCATAAATACTTAAAAGCCACGAATCCTTACCTTTGATTCGTTCTTCTTCTTCTTCTTCTTTTCTTCAAACCAAGAGTATGTGTTTCTGCTCTCTCTCTTTCTTTAAATCCGTTTGCAAAAAGGTGAAAAATAGCATGGTGTGGGCGGCCATGTTACTTTTGTACCAACTTTTGTGTATTTTTGTTTTTTTTACATTTTTAACCCTTCAACTTGGGTTTATTGCTTTTCTTTCTTTTTATTCTTCATTCCTTGTCTTTGTTTTTAAAATAACTGAGTGTTACAAACATACATCACAAATAAATGCTCTCATTTCTTAAAAAGATTAGAATAAGCATGAATATTTGTGAACTGCAATTTATGAATACATATTTTACTATTGTAAAAGAAATGTGGAACAAGATGAGCTTCCTACTTTAGTTACCGAACTTACTCTAGGATACAATGGTTTCTTTTTTCTTTCTACTAAACAAGATGTTCTGGGGTTTTTTGCTAATGTTTGTTTATACCGAAAATGATGTCATACGAGATTTAATTACATACTTATTTATATGGTAAAAAGAGCCTCTTAATTGGTGATGAAATACAAATAGAGGTATTCTTTATCACTCGGTATGAGACGTAATATGTTTAATTACACTTCCAAAATTTTATCATAAGCATTCAAACCCAAAAAAAAAAAATCCTCGCACATTGCGCGTGGCAAAAAAACCTAGTTTAATATACATATTATATACATATATTATCCTTGTAGTCTTAACATATATGTATAATAGTTTAATATTGATATAACAAACCAAATAAAATATAATGTCTAATGTTTTTTTACATTTACATATATATATATATACACATACATATATATATATACATACATACATACATACATATATATATATACATATATATATATACATATATATATACATATATATATATATATACATATATATATATATATATATATATAATATATATATATATATAATATAATATATATATAATATATATATATATATATAATATATATATATATATATATAATAGTCTAATATCGATAAAATAAATAAATCAACAATTTTAAAGTGTGATGTTTAAAACATTTACTTTTATATATATATTACTACTCTAATAAAATGGTAAATAGGGGTGCCGCTTGTCAGCACCACAATCATTCTTACCATTTTTCTCGTCTCTCTCTCCAAGTAAGTAATTACCTTAATTACTACTAAAATTATTTTAATACAGTTTAATATATAATAAATTAAGAAATAAATTTATTTATTAAGGTTATTTCTATATAAATTGATATTTTTAATAAGTCAATTTTTTTAAAACAAAAAATATCAAACTTGGGAGTTGTAATAAGAATATTTTTTAAAAATAAATTTTTTTATACGGTTTTTTTAAAATTAAAATGTTTATTTTTTAAAAAAATTAAAAAGTTGATATCATTGTTTTATTATTTATAGTCATTTCTAATACGTAATTTCAATCATATCATATCTTAAGATATCATTTTATAATTAATAAATGTATTATATCAATATTTTATTTATTAAACTCGTGTAATACACGACCGGATTTACTAAAGCTAGTATATATATATTAGTTTAACACACTCATAAAAACAATACAATCAGTTTCAGTTTCTAATATTCAAGCATCTTGACCATATGATTACAGTCAAGTGAATAGACTTGTCAAATATAGTAGTAACTTACATATAAGTAACAATAATACTTAATATTTTAAATTTTCTTATATTATTACGTTTTAGAAAATTAAACTATTAGCAAATTTTAATATTTATTTTCTTGAACTCGATACAAATCATCAAATGTAAATTAGTTTACAAAAATTGCTTATATCAAAAGAAAAATGTTATATATACACAAATCATAATATACGTATAATGTCAACTTCTAGGACAATATTAAACACCATACTTACTTGAATAACTTTTTTTTTACCAGAACATTGTTATTTTCTCAAATCGATATACATTCTTCTTGCCTTTGTCACCTAAACGAAGTTGAGTATCAAACAATCAACGATCTTCCTATCTAAAAATGATGTATGCAGGTATTTTATACACTTTAACTACAACCACCACAAAATCGTTTATCGCCTGTTGCTAAAATCCATTGAAATTGAAAATATGATTACCTTTGATCCCCTCATAATTTAAAAGTCACATGCAAATCACATGATATTTGAAATTTAATTCACATGCAAATCACATGATATTTTCACATTTTTTTAAAACATTCATCATTTTTTTCACGAATTTTTTTTTCAAAAAAATATTTCACCATTAATTTTAATATTTTTTATATTTCCAACCCCTACTATACTCATATACAATTTTAGAAAAATCATACACCTCTTATTTACACACGTGTAAATTAATCATTACATATGTGTAAATCATATTTTACATATGTGTAAAATTACGTTCGTAAAAATAACAAGATGTTATTTTTATTTTTCATAAATTTTTTAAAATTTTTTATTGATAGAGGGAAACGAGGGAAACGAGGGAAACACTTACGTGTTTTTACTTTTTTTACTTTTTGTTATATTTTGCTTTATAATTTTTTATTATGTTGTTGTTAATTATAATTTTTCCACTAAAAACTAATGGCTCAAATTGGTTACTAGAGTTCCCGCAAAAAAAGATTCTCATTCAATATATTTCCTAGAATATGTATATGTATATGTATATGCATATGCATATGTATATGTATATGTATATGCATATGCAGATGTATATGTATATGTATATGTATATGTATATGTATATGTATATGTATATGTATATGTATATGTATATGTATATGTATATGTATATGTATATGTATATGTATATGTATATGTATATGTATATGTATATGTATATGTATATGTATATGTATATGTATATGTATATGTATATGTATATGTATATGTATATGTATATGTATATGTGCATGTGCATGTGCATGTGCATGTGCATGTGCATGTGCATGTGCATGTGCATGTGCATGTGCATGTGCATGTGCATGTGCATGTGCATGTGCATGTGCATGTGCATGTGCATGTGCATGTGCATGTGCATGTGCATGTGCATGTGCATGTGCATGTGCATGTGCATGTGCATGTGCATGTGCATGTGCATGTGCATGTGCATGTGCATGTGCATGTGCATGTGTGCGTGCATGTGTGCGTGCATGTGTGCGTGCATGTGTGCGTGCATGTGTGCGTGCATGTGTGCGTGCATGTGTGCGCAGGCGCGCGCGCGGGCGCGCGCGCGGAGTGTGTGTATGTGTGTGTGTATGTGTGTGTATGTGTGTGTGTGTGTGTGTGTGGTGTATGTGTGTGTGTATGTGTGTGTGTGTGTGTATGTGTGTGTGTATGTGTGTGTGTATGTGTGTGTGTATGTGTGTGTGTATGTGTGTGTGTATGTGTGTGTGTATGTGTGTGTGTATGTGTGTGTATGTGTGTGTGTATGTGTGTGTGTATGTGTGTGTGTATGTGTGTTTGTATGTGTGTGTGTATGTGTGTGTGTATGTGTGTGTGTATGTGTGGTGTATGTGTGTGTATGTGTGTGTGTATGTGTGTGTGTATGTGTGTGTGTATGTGTGTGTGTATGTGTGTGTGTATGGGTATGTGTATGTGTATGTGCGTACGCGTACGCGTATGCATACGCGTACACATATGCTATATGCATATGCATATGTATATGCATACACGCACACGCACACGCACACGCACACGCGCGTGCGCACACACACGCACACGCATATGTATATGTATGATACTTCTGGTTTTGTATATGTATGATACTTCCGGTTTTGAATAGGCATATTTGATATTTTACAAGTATCATATATGAAATTCTCCTAAATTATATCTCAATATGATCGTATATATAAAAATTGAGTAAAGCTTAATTCCAATGGAAAATTTTAATAGGCTTGACCATAAATCATAGTATTTTATACAAAATTTCTAGAATAAATGTCCTATGAGAAATTATTTTTTTTCAGTCCTTTAGAAAGTCCAATTAATTTGGTAAGTTAGTCATAAAGTTCAATTAATAGTGATTATTTTTCATTTATTATTACTTTTTATATTGACTTGGTTCGTTTTATATTGTTATAACAATAGTTTCTTTCCACGTCAATGTTTCATACGTCTTGCAAGCGTAACATTTTCTTTAATAAATAATACACTAAAGGAGTTCCTTGTAATAAATTAGTTAAAGGGGCACTCTCTTATTTTAATAAAGACAATAACAATTAAACGATTTTATATTTCTTGAACCATATTATTTTAACATAAAATTGATTGAAAAAGCTTCTTAAATATATGAACTGTAATGGTTAAAACACACTTTTTAAAAACAATTATAAAATACAAAATACAACAAAACCTTTTAAAAAATCATTTTTCTTAAAAAAATATATTTAAAAATCACAACTTTTGATAAAACAAAAGTTTAAGAAAAATACATTATCGATTATTTATTTAATTTAGCTATTTTCACATAATTATAATCATATTTTATCTTCAAACATGATTTTATAATGCATAATTTTTTATTAATTATTATTTAAATCTATGTATTATACGGGGACTAATTTAATAATACCATAAAAGCATATTCTTTTTAACTTTTAAACATAATATATATATCCAAACAGAACTAAAAATAACATATGAATCATTAAAACCTAGTTAAAATATTGAATTTGTCCATTTCATCAATAACAATTTAAGAACTAACTATTTTACCTTAATTTTTTAAAACTTTAAAATTAATATTTACCTATTTCTAATTTTAATTTTTAAAGTCATATATTTCTTGTAGGTTCGTTTAAGGAATGATCAATACAATCAATCACACAATGAGGAGAGTATTAGAACACTTAACTATCAAATATGGAATGACGACACTATTATGATACTACGAACACAAGTAAAAACAGAGACAAAAACTTAAGAACAACACACAAAGTATGGTTTTCAAGGATGTTGTATATTGCTTCTCAAATTCTTTTATAACTATTACAATGCAAAAAGAAAAGATACAAGAACTGAGATACTTTATACTACATCCTACAACCAGTCTTGTTTTGAAGGCTGTTAGGATCTGGTATTTGAATGAAACACCAACTGATTACCGTGTTAAACTAAACCAAATAGTTCGGAATCCTATTTGATTGGCGATCCAATCAGTGAGAACGCACGTAGACACAATAATGTATTGAATCTAACGTCAAGAATCGATTAGGAATCGATCTACCGCGTTCTATGAACTTGGAGTACGAACTTAGAGGCTTCTGGACGGGTAGGGTACGTCTGGAGTCGAAGTGGATTGAATGCTTTCGTTTTTCCGTGAATTAAGTGGTATTTATAGGTTAGGGTTGCTTATTCGGGCGACTGAACCATTAATATGGTTCAGTCGTGCGATTGAGTTATACAGTTGGTCCATTCACCCGACTGAGTGTTCAGTCGCGCGACTGAGCCAATCTTATGTGACAATCATACGACTGATCCAGTCTCCAGGTTCAGTCGTGCGACTGAGTTATTCGCATGAAGTTGTTCATGTGTATGGTCCATTAGCATGGGCTATTAGCATGATAACTTCATGATGTTAAGTTTGAATGTATTAAATATCATAATGTTGTTTATATTATTCAATCAACCACAAACCTATATAATCAAGTCAATATGCGTTAAACAACTCATTAATGAAATATTAAACAAGACAAATCACAATCAAATATTCTCATTTCATTAAGTATCCAATATTACACAAGTGCAAGACATTCAAGACATATTACATTGAGATTATGATCTAGGTACATATATGTATCAACAAAGGCCAACAAGAAACCATGATCTAGATAACAAGATCAATGTAGAATCAAAAGGCAGATTGGCCTTTTGACTAGTGATTATGACATATCATAGCTCACATCCTAATATATTACAAAAAGGATAAAAGTACATAAAGTAGAAAGTTACACACTCAAGACCTCAATGTACAGTTGCAAAAGCATGGACCTTTTCACCAAATTATATAAGTTGGTGAGTCTTTAGAGTTGTAGCGGAAAGTGGTTTAGCTTTATGCAAAAGTACATTAGAGAAACATGTTCTTCTTAGTTTTCGGAAGAAATCTTTCTTCACTTCATTGGCTTTGGAAGACTTTGTCTTTGAAGCTGAAGACTTCATATTTAGCTTGGAAGATTTTACACTTAGAATATTTCATGTGTAGAGTGTAAAACTTTTGAAACAACTTCTACTAAGTATCAAATGCATGCATGCAGGAAGCACTTGGTTTGTTTTGGGTGCATTAGCCTTTGAGGAACCCTTACAAACTCTCCTAGCCTGATGTTACCAAAACAAAGAAGTGACTTAGATATTAACAGTCCTCATCATGATCATAACCATTCCTTTCTTCATTAATTGGTCAGGATCACTCTGGCTTTTAAATTACCTTCTCATGTCAAAGATATCATGTAGAGGTAGGTTGGAAATGTCTTGCCAGAAGTAGACATCTTGACCACCTTGATCTTTAGTGACATACCATATGTCTGGATTTGAAGCAAAGGTCTAGGACAAGATGGATCTTTTTGATGCAAGAGGCTATACTTGAGTTGGAGTTGGTTGAGTAGCCTCTTCTTGCATTTTCTCAAAATGCTTTGACTCATCTTGAGCTCTGGAGGTGGATGTTTTTACCTTTTCCTTGGATACACTTTTATTAGACATCCTTTTCCTCATCTTTGAAGTCTTTAACCAAGAAGAGACCGACCTTTAGCACCAGGTTGTCTTGCTTTGCCTTTCTCATTTAGGTCCTTTACCCTCACAGGTTTAGAAGGAGAAGGAGCTGGACCTTGCTATGGATCAGAAGATGAAGTTTACTGTGATCCAACATGAGATCCAGGTTGTGTTGTCTCAAAGGGTTCAACCTTAACCTTAACTTCAGAAGGAGCTTGACTTGGTGGGGAGTGTACGTCAACAAGCTCTCCTCTTTTAATCTTCTGCTTGATCACTTTAATATGCTCATCCATGGTGGATAAAGACATTAGACCAAGCCTCCTTCCAAAAAATCCATACATCTTCAAGAAGTTCATCATCCTCAATCTACCAGCAGACTTCTTTTGACTCTTTTGGATGATGGCTCTTGACTTTGCAGCTTCTTCTCTCATCTTCCTCTTAGCAGCCTTTTGTTCTTTGAGAACTTATAGGTCAAGCTACTTAAGGTACTCAAACTCAATGTACTCATATGATAACGGAAGAAGTACATCTGTCTAGTAGAGTCCTATGGCACTTAGGTAGTTGATCATGTTTTGTTTATCAGCTTCCCTGTCTACCAGAGGTTGTTTAGTTGCCACAACCTTTGTCTCATGACTTTATTGAACTAGGGAGATGGTAGGAGCATGCTTGTAAAGCCTTTTCTGTCTTCTTTGTTCCTTAATCTTTAGGAGAAACTCTTCATACTCTATCTCCTTCCTGTCCTTAGACATTTTCATGTGTGCTAGTTCATTTAATTATTCTACAAGGAGAGAGATAATCTCATCAATGTCATAGTTCCTAGTCCTCAAATAGTTAATCCTGGTTGCCCTCAACTCATCATTCTAAGTGTTTGGTCTGGGAGCAGGCCTGATAGCAAGAAGTTTGAGGACCCAATAGAACTTTCTCCCCTTAGCTTCCTCTTCCTCTCTCTCTCCTCCTACTCAATCTCCTTATGAGTCAATATCCTTTTTCTTTTGTCATCCACAGACCTTTGTGATTCATGGTCAAGAGAGCTTTGGCCTTCATTTCCTGATGTAGTAGTCAGACTCTGGCTAGAGAGAGGCTATGAAACACCTTCACTAGGTAGGGCATGACTAAGGTTATATGATGTCGAAGTAGTGGTTCCTATGACAGTGCTCACAGGTTCTATCACTGAGCCTTTGGTTAAGGTTTCCCCCTTGAAGCTAATCTTAGGATCCACCTCAACATCCAGTTGACCAATGACATTGCATGCTTGTATTTGTCTTTTTCTTCTTTTGAATTCTTGTTCAATCCTGTCATGAATAATCTCACCCATTCTATCCACTTACCTAAGTTGACTTGGGTTGGCAAGTGGCATATTGACTAGAGGAAGACTGTCATAGAAGGTCAAGGTCTGAAAGTTGAAGACCTCTTGCTGGCCTTGATCCCTATGCAGTATCAGTGCTCTTGTATAAGCATTATACCTCCACCTTATTATTTCATTTATGGCTTCTTGGGGGTGGGGATGACATTGCCCTTGGAATACCCTCCTCAAAAAATCTTTGAACGAGAGAGTTCACATTAATATGAACTTGAGGAGGTTGTTGAGTATGGACAATTGCAAGTGGGGTGGTGATTCCTCAATGTCCATTTCCTGTGAAAAACTCCCAGCATCTGTGATTGTTTGTACTTTCTCCCCTTTTTGGTAGCATCACCCTCTTTCATAAGTCAGCTAGGAGTTTGGTTTATCACATTCACATATTCTTGCGGTCCTGGTTGAGCTCTTTTTAAAGGTCTCCCAACTAGTTTTTCCCTGCGATCATAAATCTCAAGCTATTGATGATTGACCCTTCTTTGCAGGGTATCACTTGAGATTTTAAGTGACTAACCTTAGAGACCATATAGGTGCAGGTTTGACTAAATTTTTGCATCTTGAATCTCATGTCCCCCTCATCTTTATTAGAATAATCACAGGGGAATGAGAGAATAGGACCAAAGTCTTCTTCCTTATCACCAACATTATGTTTTAGCTGGTGGATTTCCCTTACTTAATGACAACTTCAGGTGAAGTGTCAATGGGTTGGGTTGCTATAGGTGAGGTGTTAATGATGTAATTACTTTTATAAGTGAGAGCCTCTTTCACATGGATCCTATGAATAGGTTCAGGAAGATCCACCTTAGTAATGGATGAATGATGTGGGCTAGACAGGGGAGAAGTAGGAGTACTCATTTCTCTTTGAGTAGGGGAGGAGAAGAAAGACTCATGTTACTTATTGAATCCCATGTCTTTATCAACATATAATTCAAGGTTGGGTATAGGTTGGTTAAGATCAAGAGGCTGGGGATGGTAACTTTTCCCTGATGGTTGTTCACTAGAGTTTTGAGACTGTGAGTGAAGGCTTAAGGCTGTTGTGCTTATGAGCTTATCAGGCTAAGCATGAGGAATATCAACAATTATCATTGGTGAGATGAAAGTGGTTTGCTCCTCAAGAGAAGTGGGAGCTCCATTGTCCACCTTTTCATGTATGGTTGGTGATATGGGGGCCTGCACAAGCTTAGTTGCTTGTGTAAGGATTCGTTTGGATTTTCTTTGGTAGGTGAGGATTATTTGTGGCTGTTTTGGTGGTTGTGAAGTTGAAGCTGTGGGTTCAACACCAACTTGTATAGCTAGGTTGTAACCTTGAGCAATGAGCTTTAACATTTTTAGGACAATGGCTCTTTCTACCCTAGAGAAGCCAACAATTGGCTTCCTCATAGTTTTGAAGATGTTGAGCTTCCTCTGTCCTAATTTAAAAGCCTCACTTGTTCCCCTCAACTGTGAGCCCGGTTCACAGTTAAGAATGTGCCGGACATAACTAGTGAACATTTAATATTCTAAAGAGTCTAAGTTTAGAAGTAAGTTAGTATACATAAATAATGAATACCTAAACATGACCCCATGAACCATACCATGAACTATGAAGGAGAGATCCTTAGGAATCTGGTCCTATCTCCATGCTTGTTTGACAGGTTATGTATAACTACATGAAAGGAGGTACTTCTATTGAGATGAGACTTTCCCTTTCCTGAAGATATTTACAAAGAAATTTCCCCCATAGCCTATCTGCTTAAAGGAGTGATTAACATCAGCTTTTGGAAAGGACTAATCACCTTCTACATCATCCACCTAAAGATGTGTGTTTATGGTGGCTGGAGTGATGAAGATTGTTCTCCCCTGCACTGTGGCAGATAGTGCCTTCTCCCTATCCATGGTGACCTTTGGCAAGTCCTCCAAAAGTCCTAATGTTGATCCTCATAGAGAGGAGGATCAATAGCAAGGGAGGTGAAGTAGTTTGATTGAGAAAGAAAACGACAAACCTCTAAGAAACTTGGATCTTTCTCAGAGTCCAACAGAGAAACTTGATTATGCTATTTGTGGAGTTGCATGAAAAATAAAGGTTGTTACTGCGGTCAAGGTTGGCCATTTGAGTAAGCTTAAGAGCAAAGGAAGATAAGAACAAGGTGGGTTGTGGGTGAATTTAGGTTAAAGAAAATTTCAGATGAAGAAGAAAGCGAAAGAGGCAGAACCATTGGATATATATATATATAATATATATATATATATATATATAATATATATATATATATATATATATATATGAAATGGATCTGAGACAAAGTTAATGAAAGAAGATAAACTTTAAAATCTAGATGTCGGTCCCACCTCTAAAAAGTGCCCAAAAAGGTGCTTTTCTTGGAAGACTAAAATCTTTCGAAGGTATTTTGTCTTTGGAAGTTTTGACAAAAAGCTTCTAAAGCCAAAATGACTTCGAAAGATATCTCTAAGATCTTTGAAAATTTTGCTTCGAACGAGATCAAGACTTGGTAATTTTATTCCCAAGAGAATAAAACTTTCAAGAATTAAATTTGCTTTCGGGAGAGAATTGTTCCTAAAAAATCATATAAGTACTTATGAATGAATTTAAGCTTCGAATGATATTGAATAATTCTTTTGAAGGTAAGTTGACATAAGTAGTTATTTGATTTGATGACATATTTTTCTTTCGAAGGTAAATAGATATATTCCGAGAGAAAAAATGATCAAAATTTTTAAAGATCTAAGGAATATGATTAAAAAGATTTTTCTTCCAAAGTAAATATGGGCTTATGAAGGTGATAAAATAGACAACTTATGACACATAGGTTTTAGAAATTATATGAGTTAAGTTGAATAAAAGCTACTCAAAGTTAATCATCCCAATAGTTGATACAAGATATTTAAACCTCTACTCCTTAAAAGCGTTGGTAAACAGATCATCATATAATTCATTTGTATTAACTTTGACTAGTTTGATTAATCTATTTTCAAAATTATCTCTAATCAAATGATACTTGATGTTGATATGTTTTGTCCTTGAGTATTGCACATGATTCTCTGTAATAGAGATAGAACTATTGTTGTCTATGCGGATATGAGTCTCTTTGAAGTTGAATCCATAGTCTAGCATCTGATTCTGTATCCAAAGCACTTGAGCACAACAGCTAGCAGCAACAATGTATTCAACTTCAACAATTGATGCAGACACATAGGATTGTTTCTTGTATTACCATGAGACAATCATTCCACCAAAAAATTGACATTCCCAAAGGTAGACTTTGCAGTCATATTTCAGCCACCATAGTTACTATCTGTATATGCATATAGATTGAAGTCAGAGTTTTTTGGATACCAAAGACCTAGTGTTGGAGCACCTTTGAGAAATTTTAGAATCCTCTTGACAGTGACTAGGTGAGACATCTTGCGGTTGACTTGATATCTTCCACAAATGCATGTTGCAAACACGATATTAGGCCTGCTAGTTGTGAGGTACATAAGAGACCCAATCATAGCCTTGTAACAATATTTATCCACACACTCCCCCTTAAGATCAGGTCCAACGGAGTGGTTTCTAGCTATGGGTGTCTTTGCAACCTTACATTTAATCATGTTGAATCTTGTGAGTATATCTTGTACATACTTTGACTTACTTATGAAGATGCTACTGTCAACTTGCTTCACTTGAATTCCTAGAAAAAAATTTAAGTTCCCTTGTGACACTCATTTCAAATCTATTCTTCATCAGCCTCTTAAAGTCTTTGTAGAGCTTTGGATTAGTTGATCCAAAGATAATGTCATCTAAATATACTTGAACTAGCATTAAGTCATTCCCTGATCCTTTGATGAAGTAAGTTCCATCTGTAGTACCCTTTTTATATCCATGCTGATAGAGATACTAAGATAAAGTCTCATACCACTTTCTTGAAGCTTGGTGTAGCCCATAAATATCTTTATGAAGACTACAGACATAATCAGGATAATCATGATCAACAAAACCATGTGGTTGTTTGAAATACACCTTTTCATCAATCACCCCATATAGAAAAGCACATTTGACATCAAGTTGGTAGACCATGAAATCCTTGGATGCAACAAAAGCAAGAAAAATTCTAACAACTTCAAGTCTTGCCACAAGAGCAATAACATATGTGTAATAAATTCCTTCTTTTTATGTGTATCCTTAGACAACTAGTCTTGACTTGTTTTTGATGACAAGTCTTCTATCATCCATCTTGTTTCTAAGCACCCATTTGGTTCCTATGATAGTCTTCCTTTGAGGAAGATGACATAAGTTCCAAACCTTTGGTTTTTTGAATTGAAGTAACTCCTTTTGCATAGCTTTAACCCAACTTCCATCCTTTAAAGCCACATTAACTATTTTTGGCTCTATCTGGGATAGGAAACAAAAGTGGAGACAAACATTTGCATCATGTGTTTGTCCTTGTCACACCTCGACCGACGGCGGAATCATCAGGGCGGATGAATGCGAAACGATTGTTCAGTGTTCATGGAATTTAATAAGTTAAAATAATAATAAATATAATTTTTTATTTAATAATACTAGACAATTAAGTCATTACAATATAATAATATTTCAACAATAAATAAAATATTTAATTAAACTAAGTCCATGTCCTATATGTGCAAGAAGAATTCCTCAAGTAGCAATCCTAAAATATGTTAAAAATAAAATGTTAACTTTGAAAGTTGGTGAGTTTCCATGGGTTAAGTATACATAAATATATATAAAAGATTTACAAGTAGCAATTCATCTCAATGGTTATGAATTATGTAAGTTTATAGAACACATATAGCTACAATCAAACCTTGACCAAGAATAAGTTTACAAGTTTATAACTAGCTAAGTGTACTTGGTTCCCATGATGAATAAGTGATACGTCATCAGGAACCGGCAATACATCGGCTTTAGCACCAAATAGGCTTGTCAGGCATATAGATCTATGACGTCGCCAGACTAGCAATCATTAATGATTCTCAACGTATAATGTATCTCATATAACACTCACAATAATATCAATAATCATGACAAAAAGTAAATATGAATTGCATGTGCATTTATAAGTATCAAGATGTTTACAAGTGTAAGTTTATAAGGTTAACATGTTCACCCCAAAAGGTGTGAAATAAAGTAAAAAGGGGCATGGAAAACTCACATGAAAAAATCACAAGTATAATGATGATTGTAGAGTACATAGGAAATCTTGGATGTCAAGAGTCAAAGATGATGTCCTAAATGATTAAAAAACAATAACATAAGGTCGGAATTCATTACAAGAACTTAGGGTGTTTAGAGAATACTAAAAAGTGAAAGGTAGATTGAAAAAGAATTATTGCAACAATTTTAGATTTTAGACATAATGTTTGGTATGTCTTTGAACAGGTTTTAAAAATAGCAAACAGTTTCATAAAACTATATTTGACTAGTTAAAAGTCTCCCGAACAACTTTCATTTCGAAACATTGTTATGAAAAGATCTTTAAATAGGTCAAAATAGCAGCACAAGACAGAAGATGCTGAAATGCGCACTTATCTTGTGACGGTTATTGTTGAGTCTTCCAATCGAGTTTGAAGACGCATAAACTATTTTTAAAAAGGTAATTCAATGAGATTAATATTAGAGTTTGAGTTACTCAAATTTAGTTTGTTATAATTAAGTTATGGTCAGTTGAAATGAGACTATATTCTGCTAAAATTATAGTAAGGCACTTATGTGTACTTTTAAATTTGTTAAAGCATGAAACGGGTTAGAACAAATTTATTATGTCAATATATGATATATTAGACCTCATTTGATTTATATAAAAAATATTCCAATAGTTTTTCATAGCCATAATTTAGAGAAATAATCTTGTGGAATAACCGAATGCGGCGGCATAACCGTGCATATGCACACAATATTTTTTTGTTTACGTTAGTGTGTTGTTAACTTGATTTAGGAATGTTAGTGATTTTTATAAGGTTAGTTAATGTTAGAAGGTTAATGATCAAATGATAATGATTAAATTAAAAGAAATTTGAGAAGAAAGAATATGAAACAATTGGATTTTAGGATGATTGAAAAAATATAAAAATGCATACTATATAAGCAATATAAGATTATCTTAATAAAATTTATAAAGTTTCTAAATCAAGCTAACATAAACAAAACAAAGAATCCCGTTTGCATTTGATCATTATCATTTGATTTCAAAGTTGTCAGTTTACAAGATTATAAAGTGATGGCTAACCTTTGATCATTATCATTTGATCAGTAACCTTCTAACATTCACTAACCTTATAACAATCACTAATATTTCTAAATAAAACTAACATAAACAAAGAATCCTGTTTGCATATGGACGACTATGCCACCGCATTCGGTTATTTCACAAGATTATTTCCATAAGTGATGGCTATGCTGAAGTATTGGAATATTTTTATATAACTCAAATTAAGTCTAATATATCATATATCAATATAATAAATTTGTTCTAACCCGTTTCATGCTTTAACAATTTTAATAGTACACATAAGTGCATTACTATAATTTTGGCAGAATATAATATGACTTCAACCCACCATAACTTAATCATAACAAACTAAATTTGAGTAAACTCAGACTTCAATATCAAGTTCATTTAATTAACCTTTTCAACGATATTTTATACGTCTTCAAAATCAATCGGACAACTCAACAATAGCCTTCGCAAGGTAAGTGCGCATTTCAGCACCTTCTGTCTGTGCTACTGTTTTATCCTATTTACGGATCTTTTCATAAAAATGTTTTTGAACAAAAGTTATTCGGCAGAATTTTAACTAGTCAAGTATAAATTTTTATAATTTTAAGTAAACGTTTGCTATTTTTAAAACCTGTTCAAACACATATCAAACATTCTATTCATAATCTAAAATTGATGCAATAATCTTTTTTCGATCTAACTTTCGCTTTTTAGCATTCTCTAAACGTCCTAAATTCTTGTAATGAATTCCGACCTCAATTTATTGTTTTTTATCATTTAGGACATCACCTTTGACTCTTGACATCCAAGCTTTTTTATGTACTCTACAACCATCACAATACTTGTGAGTTTTCCAAGTGAGTTCTCCATGCCCCCTTTTTATTTTATTTCACACCTTTGGGGTGAAACATCTTAACCTTATAAACTTACACTTGTAAAAATCTTGATACTTGTAAATGCACATGTAATTAATCTTTACTTTTTGTCATGGTCATTGATATTATTGTGAGTGTTATATGAGATACATTATATGTTGATAATCATTAACTATTACTAGCCTGGCGACGTCATAGATCTATAGGCCTGACAAGCCTACTTGGTTAATCCAAGTACACTTAGCTAATCGTTAAATCTTGTAATCTTGTAATCTAGTAAACTATCAAGGTTTGATTGTAGCTATATGTGTTCTACAAACTTGCATAATTCATAACCATTGACATGAATTGCTACTTGTAATCTTTTATGTATATATGTATGTTTAACCCATGGAAACTCAACAACTTTCAAAGTTGACCCTTTATTTTTAGCATGTTTTAGGTTTGATACTTGAGGATCTCTTCGTGCTCATACATGTATTGGACTTAGTTTAATTGAAAATCCTATGTTGTTGTTTATATCTTGTTTGTATTGTAATGATTTAATTGTATTGCAATGTTTAATAAAAATGATATTTATATTATTTCAACTTATTAGTTCCATGTGCTATGAACAATCGTTTCACATTCGTCCGCCCTGATGATTCCGCCGTCGGTCGGGGTGTGACAGATTGGTCTCAGAGCTATGGTTATAGGAATTAGGTTATTATAAATGGAATGACCTAGACTATAACTAAGTACCCTTACACATGAGTCCTCTCATTTATTTTATATACTTAGATATGATTTTATGTGCCTTATGTGTTTATACTTGATTATGTGTATATGTCTTATGTGCTTATTCTTATACTTTGAATCATATCAAGCACACACGAACCTAAAATCATATTCTAAGGCATTATGTGCCTAAATCAAATGGTTTTCAAAATAAGCTTTGCATTGTTATTCGTGGTTTTCAAGCCTCGCCAAAGTCAATGTCCTATAACTTGAAACATGTAATGTTAGAATAGCGTGATGCTTGTATCTCGAGGTGTTCTATCTAGGTAAGGTATTCATATAAATTCAAATCTACCGATGGACCCGTTTACCTTACCTGGGAACCCTTGGGGTGAGTGACCGCTTATAGGTACGCATGTCTTCATTAAGGTTGTAGTTGACCTAATACTTTGACAAGTCAATGTATTGCTTTGGTTTGTAAACCAAACGTTACACTTGAAACATCTTGTTGTTATCGTTTCACACATTGATTTTGTCCTCATGAATCTTAAAACTCATTATCCCATTTCTCTTAATGACTCTTAATAATCTCTCTAAACATTTTCCCCTCAAACCCGTACTTATTTTGGAACCTTATTTCAATGATACTAATATTCTGAACTGAATCCATTAATCTTAACAAACACAATTCTTGTATCAACGTTACACTAATGCAACTTTGAAACCTCAATGATATAGTAAACAAGAATCGATCATCTAAGAACCATGTCGAAGTCTTTTGCTTTAAAAATATTTCTTCTGTTTGTTAAGTCGAGTCTCGTATCACACTAATACTTAGTGCTTCCCTCATGAAAAACCTTCTTAATCGTCTTGAACCGTCTAAAATACAAAAGTTATCAACTAAAAAACTCTAAATAAATGGCCCTACACACATGAAATACTGAATTATAAAACTTAACAACTTAAGCATATCAAAACGTCATATTATTCTTGTTGAGTTTAAATGCTTCCAAGAGTTCATCCAAGTCTCTTCATATCCTTGAAATTAGTCTACTTGTGATTCAATTTCGGGACGAAATTTCTTAAAGTAGGGGAGAATGTAACATCCACAATTTTCAAGTTATTAACCTGAACCTGAACTAAAATCAAACTTTCATATGATATGAATTTCTTTATTTAACTTATTTTCTATATTAATGAATTATATGGATTAGACGTATAGTTTAAACAATATTATGAATTGATTTATTTAATTTATCATTTAAACAACTTATAATAATTCAATGATTTATAATAATTCTTTTCATAAAAGTATAAAGTTTATAATTATTTTACAATAAATAACTAAATGGAAAGACTTATTAAATTATAAAGTTATAAAATAAATTTTAATAAACTTATAAAATTTTATTAGTAATTATGAATTTTAATTATAATAATCAATTATAAAGTTACAAGTTTTTATAAGGTTATATAGATTTTATAATAAAATAAGTTGATTTAATTAAAATTAAGGTTTAATAAATTAAGAACTTAAATTGTAATTATTCTTTTATCTATTTATTTTTCTTCTTTCCAACCTTGACAGGCTAAAAGTAGGAATTTCAGATGCTTTAAACTTATCAAAGAAGTTAGAAGACACAGTAGATACAGAATTACAAATAACCGGAATTGAACAATCATTAGCTTGACTGTTAGCATTCGGTTTATTGTATCCCATACCAGTTGTAGAATCATAATCGTCTCACACCTCATTAAGATTGACACCGCTCAAACCTGCATGTAGATTATTAGTAGGTTGTTCAAATAAATCATTTTTAGGATGAGGTCTGGGGATTGGTGAATAACATAAAGTAGAAGGTGGTGGAACTGAATTAAATATATTTTCACTATCAGATTTATATCCAATCCCATGTTTTACCCGCGTCCCTTGTTGTTTAGAAATAAACTCATCCTTTTTCATGTGTGAAATGGTCCATTTATCAAGCTGTGTGTGAAGCTTTGTCATTTCAAATTGAGCTAAAACAACCCTTTCTCTCAAAACATTAATTTCAACGTTACGCTCCAAAATGGTCCTTCTTAAAAGATCATTTTCAGCCAATGCTTCATTAAGTTTTCTTGAAAAAGCAATTTATTTTTCTTAATTTCTAATTGATTATTTTTAATTCTTTTTCATTTTCTAGTAACAATCTGTTTGCCTTATAAATCCCAATAATCAATTCTACAAGATGAAGAACACATATCTTGAACAGTCTCATAAGGAAGACCCATGATAGTTCGTTCTGCAGCTAAGCTCTTTTCATAGTTGCAAACCCCTATGATTTTTTGTTGTTCCTCTTCTTTTACCTTCAGCATCTCATTAGTCTCAGATTCTTTCTCTCTTTTATCAGCTTTTCCAACCTTATCATCATCGGTTCTCACAGACTCTGGTTTTCCGTCATTGTTGACTCTCAAAGCTTCACAGTTCTCTTCAATAGTTTCTCTGAATTCAAATTTTAAATTCGAATAAGTTCTCAATAACTTCAACTTTTCAATCATCTCTGTTATGTAATCAAGTATACTTGTTACAAAGAAACAAGATCAGTATTAAGTGTGTTTGTTTGATGTGGAACACGTTTGCTGAAATTCTTTTCTTTGGATATCCAGCTCGAGAGATTTTAGTCTGTTGATCATATCCAAAAGTTTTGTGTCGACATAACCTCTTTCTTACTTCAACATTTTAACTTGATGATTCTATGCAGACGGAAACGAGTTGAGAAGCTTTTGAATCTATTAATGATTACTCAGATTTAGAACATGCTTTTTTAGATTATTTGCCACCTTTAAGAATTGATCAACTAAATCTGTCAATTTTTCTTTCTTCATTGCTGCAAAAGAGTCAAACCGGCTTTGTGCCGTTGTGAGATTATCTGATTTAAAGTCTTCCGAAGATGACATTTTATTAAAATTTTGAACAATTAAACACCTCAAAAATATTTTTCATAAAATTTTAAAATAATTCTCCCCGGGGAAAAATAAATTTTAAATGTTATGCTATGCAATCTTAGCAACTGGGAAAAAAGTCATATTTGACAATTTAGTTTCGCTGTAAAATAATAATTTCACCGAAATTGTAGTTTCGCAGTGAAATCTAGTTTCGCTGAGCCGTCAGTAGTTTAACTGGAAATTTTGACAGCAGTTTTGCTAGCCAAATGCTTTAGACTGCTTAGTTTCACCGACAATTTCACACAAAACAAGCTTGAACTTTCGTTCAAAGATACTTTCGACAACAAGTTCGCTTGTAATATGCACACACGCACTGTTGAATTTCTTCAAGATCACTACTTTCATTGAGATGCTGAAATTAACTACGAAGTGTAAAACACTTGTAGTTTCGCTGAAAGAACAAGTATTTTCGCTGGATGAATTGGTAAATTCGTTGGACAAAGCTGAAATGCTTTTTCAACAACACGAAATCAATCTAAAATCGCCCAATCTCAATGGATTTGAGATCTGATGATTACAGAGCTTTCACAACCAATAACAAACAACTTTAATCAATTTCCATATCAATAACACTCATATTTGATCCAGATTGATAAAATATTGATATGGAACAAAAACAACCAAAAAACTCAATTCTCTTTCTAAAAATCTTCAAATCTTCAATGAATTTGATTCAAAATGGCTCTGATACCAAAGTGTTAATCCAGGATAATCACACTTGAATCAAATCATGAAGATTATAGATCAAAATATGATAATCACAATCAAAACCCCTTTGATCTTCAATTAGATTGCTAATAATGTATTTACATTTAATCCCTCAATCTATTGGTCATACAACCATTAGCCTAATTCTAATTACAATTAGGCTATTTATAGTCTAGTCTAAGTTTCCTATTTACACATAACCCCCTAGACTTAGACTAATTAATAGAATTACATATAAAGCATAAAAATGACTAAAACAAAGTAAAATATATTTGTTCACACAAAATATATTTATTACAATAAAACACCTAGTCATCTAAATCTTCAATGTCTCGTCTCGGTTCTTCGTCTCAAACATGTCGGGTTTGACTTTTGCGTTGAATTTGACCGTGATGTTGACTATTGTTGACTTTGACTGTGTTGATAATATAGACTATCTTTTACAGATCCAACAATCCGGTATCCTCGGTCGCCATAAACCAGCACCGGTCTATTTGGCTCGTTTCAATGGCGAAAATCCGGAACGGTGGATTGGTCAGGATAATTGCTATTTTACCTTCTATAACATTTTAGAAACCGACCGGCTAACGATCTCTTTGTTTTATTTAGATGCTTCGGGCGCTGATTGGTTTACGATCCGACATTAAATAAGCGGTGATTTCTCATCAACCTCAAATAGTGGAAAATGTGATAGATAAAGCCCAGCTACATGAGACTAGGATCCAGTTTGAACATGGATTGGGTTGGGTCACTTTTGGCTCCTCAAAGCCCTTGTTACCCACTCCAAAACCTGCTACGTTGAACATTCCAACTTTACCTTCCTTTCAGACCAAACCTTCTTCTTCCTCCACCACAACTCTGAAGGTACGGTTTTGATGCCTCACACCCACCGAAATTGTTCAAAACATGCATAAGGTCTATGTTATAGATCTGATGAAATATACATAGGATTATAAGGCTAGGATATGGTGTTGGCTGTTTTGTGGTGGCCACACACCGACTATTCAAATTCAACATTTGAGGTCTCTCTTAATAGCCTACAAATTGTAAGACGTGGGATGATCATCTCCACCATATCGCTATTACCTTACAACTTTTGTTGGATCATAGTTTGGTCGCGCAACTCTCCAAATGCATCTTTGGGCAAACTCAAGTGGCTTATTTAGGCCATGTTATTTCTTTTACCAGTGTGGCAACAAGATTAGTATTATTAAATAGTGGCCTATTCCCAAAATGTCAAACATGATCGTAGTTTTTGGGCCTTGCTGGGTATTACCATCGTTTTATCCAGAATTACGATCCGTAGTCGGACCTCTCACTGATTTATTGTGCAAAGATGTTTTGTTGGAATGAACACACCTTACAAGCTTTCACTCAACTCAAGAACCTCCTTAATTCCACACTTATTCTTCACCTTCCTGATTTCTCTAAACCATTTACTATCGAAACTGATGCTTCTTGATCTAGGATTGGGGCTGTTTTGTCACAAGAAGAACATCCATTGGCTTATTTTAGTTAAAAGCTTTGTCCAAGAATGAAACAAGCCTCAGCATATCACCGGGAAATGTATGCTATCACACTAGCTATTGCTAAGTGGCATCAATATTTATTGGGCCACAAGTTCACAATTATCACCGACCAACAATCTTTAAAACACCTTCAGGATCAGGTTATACAAACTCTCAAACAACATAAATGGCTTGGTAAACTTTTGGAGTTTGATTTCGATATTGTCTACCGTCCCGAGAAGCAAAACAGTGTGGCAGACGCTCTTTCTCGCGTCCTTCCGTCCGGTCACATAATGGCCATTTCAGCATCGGTTCCAGAATTGCTGCAGTACCTCACCTCAGCTGCTCATACTAATTCTTATTGATAGTGTTGCTTTACATTATCTTGTTGATCTAGACCATGTTCCTTTTTACTCGATGAAAGATGGGTTACTACTCTATAAAGGACGGTTGTTTGTACCTAACGATTCAACCATTCGAGATAGATTACTTTTCGAATTTCATTCCTCGTCAATGGGTGGAAACTCAGGAGTCACTCACACTTATCAACGTTTATCCATCACCTTTTATTCGACACTAATGAAAGCTGGTGTTAAAACATTTATTGTCCAATGTCAAGTCTGTCAACAAACTAAACCTTCCTTTTTCTCTCTTGGCGGCTTAGTGCAACCACTTCCTATTTCAAATGCAGTGTTTGAAGATATTGCTATGGATTTTATCACTTGTTTTCCGGATTCGCAAGGGAAAACTGTTATTATGGTAGTGGTGGATAGACTCTCTAAGTACGGGCACTTTATTGCATTACCATCGAGTTTGCCTCCCGGTTAGCGCTAAGTTTTAGGTCTTCAGCTAAACCGTACTCGATATTCGTCAAGGCGATTGAGTTGGATGCTTGCACTCCTTCCTCATGAACTCATTCCTCTTATCATTATACTTCTGCCAAGCTTGCACAAAGAGTGAAAACAATTCTCTCTCATGATGATGAAATTGTGGGTTCTTTCTTTTCTGTTTTCTTTTCCTTGACCTTTGAATATTTCCCTTCTTTAAGTTCTTATCTTCTTCCTTCTTATCTGCCCTATTGGTGACACCAAAATCTTTTTTGTTCAGGTGATTCACCCTTTCAGGTAATTCAGAGTTGCTAATATTCAGGTTAGGTAAGTTTGAGAATATTTTAACATTCAACTTTTTTTCACCAAATCTCATTCTTATTGTTCCTTCTGTAAAATTAACAATTGTGTTAGCAGTAGCCAAGAATGGTCTACCCAGAATAATAGTTGATTGTGTGTTCTTGACACAATACAACACTAAGAAGTCAACTGGGTAATACAACTCTCCTACCTTCACAATCACATCCTTTACAATCCCCCTAGGACATCTAGAAGTCTTACTAACCAATAACACATTGGTATGGACTCTTTGTAACTGACCAAAGTCGTACTGATCATACAAACTCCTTTGAAATGTTCACCATTAACCAAGATCCAGCAGTGCTTTATCCACTTTAAACTCTCCCACTTCAACTGAAATAACAAGTGCTCCTGGATCTTGGAGTTTTAAAGGACGGGTACCAAAAACACGACACTTGAACTTGCACTCAACTCCACTATGTGGGACATTTATATCTTCTTTTTTGGGTACTCAAACCTTTCAGACACTCAACATTATCAGGATTTTCTTTAATTATATTCAAAAAGACGAAATTAATTTTTATTTTTCAAATTTCTCCCATTTTTCATTTGGTGTCGGATCATGTTCCTGTTTAATTGATACTGGGCGATCAAAGCCGAAGGAAATCAAACATTTAGAGATATTCTTACCTCTTTACCTTCTAGTTTAGTTTGTGAAATTAAATCATGATCAAGGTCATACTCACTATACTCCATGACACTCTTAACCATTGGTGGTGGAGTTTGTTCAACACTAGAAACCTCAGATAATGTTTGAGAACTTATTGTACTGGTGTTTGCACTGTGTGTTTTGGAAATTATGAGGTGTTTGGTAGACTTGATTAAAATTAGATGACTTACCTAAATCTCTTATTACTGAAACTACCTTAGATAAATATGCAGCTAATTGTGTGGTGTGTTCCACCAAGACTTGATGATCTTTCGTCTGGCTATCTTGTTGCTGCATAACTTCTTTCATTAAACTTGTCAATTCCTTGATAGCTAACCGATATCATCCAATTCAGATTGACCTATTTGTCGGCACCTTCGATTCTGCGAGTCATCCAGATAGCTTCCTTCACCATTTAAACCTCTTGAGCGGTGACCTTGATTGTATTATTTGGACAGTCTTGAGCCCAATGACCAAATTCTCCACAGCACATACATGGCTCATGATAGTCTTGACCACAATCATAATACCTGCCCATTAAAAACCTACACACGTACACAACTCGTGTAATACTGAACAAGGAAACTAAACTAAAAGAAATTAAAACAAAGTTGAAAAGAAAAATATTTTTGGAACAACTTTTTTACTAAAATAAAAGAACTAACTAAGCAACAACTAAAACTAAGCGCACCGATTCCCCGCAAATGACACCATTTTGATAAACTGTCGTTTAGTCTTTCAAAAACCTAATTAACCTAGGTAGCTAGGGTAAGTAAAGTATCGTATCCACAGAAAAATTAGTGGTTAATTTTAGCTTCTAGCTATGTTCTAAATGATTAAAGAAGTAAATTATAAAGATATGATTTGAATGAAAAACAAAGGAAACTTAAATGGATTGAATTCAATAATAACGGATGTAACCTCTTCCAAACTTCAAGTTCAAGGTTTCATATAAAACTTAATTGTTCATTAAACACCACATAGACATAGTGTTCTGAAATCAGTTAAGATAGTAATTGGAGACAGGTTGTTGTTAACAAACCTATACAAGTAATCATGTCAAATACTAGTATAATCTAATTATCCAATAAATCAATATCAAGTCAACCCTCTTCAGTCACCCAATTTGTTTCTATGTCTTGTCATCAACGAAAACACGATTGTAAAGAAAGAACTTTAAAAATTGATAAATTGTTTATTAACTAAAGCATCAATTTGCTTAACGTTTGTCATCACATAAGAAAATAATATACATAAACATTTGAAACAAATATGAAACCTATAAGAACCATCCGTTTGGAAGAAGTCACAAGAAAATTAGCCGCTCATGTTTGTGAATCTGATGTTAGAAGGCATGATTGATGGTGTAATGATTAATGGATCCTTTGGAATGGTGAAAGAATCTATTTGGAATGCCTAAAATTTGTTCCTAAAGGTTAGAAGACGAATTAAAATTAGAGATGCCCTGAAAAACCCTAAAACGTGCTTTTAATTAGATTTCCCGTCGGTTCCACCATAGCCTATGCTAGACACTGTAGGCTACACTGGACACCTTTCTGGTTTCAAGTTTTTTCTTCAGTTTCTTGTTGTGCGGCTTTCTGAGAGCTTTCCGTTGACTGGTAATGGCCCCCCTAACTCCATTCCTAGCTCAAGTTATGTTCATTTTATCGTTGCAAGGTCCCTTAACATCTTCATCCTTTCATTTTTGATCTCTTGGCTACCGTTTACATCCCAAAACTCTCATATCATGAATAGTCTTTGGGTTTCACTTTTAATCATCATAAACACCAGTCCAACCACCACTCATCACTTAAGTTCTCCATGTAAGCTTCCACTTTGGTTGTTTAACCTACAAAGCATATTCGCTTGTAGTTAATCAATTCCATACAATTAAACACACAAATACACATAACATTAACCATTAAGCACATTAAACATCATTCTAACACACTCACATCACTAAGATCTACCTGGTGTTTCATGTGTTCGCTATTACAAAAGTGTATTGGCAAACCATGTACTCAAATTACCCCATTGCATCTGGTTGACTCTACTTCCACTCTCAATTGCAACCATAGGCGGTACTTCAGACTCATGTTGTTTCTAAAGGCGGTTAACGGGTTCATCAAAGCCTTATTCAATGGGAGGGTTTCAAGAGGGACGAGGCTACTTGGGAGGACACTGCCCAACTTCACCATCAGTTTCCTAACCTTCAACTTGAGGACAAGGTGGATTCTAATGGGGAGGGTATTGTTATGTGTTCAAATAACCAACAAGTTACAAATCAGGTGCCACTTATGAACCCATAACAAACAAGAAGGGGTGAAAGAATAAAAGTGCAATCCAAGAAATTTAAGAACCATATCATGGGAGTCACGTCAGCATTTCCATTACAGAACTAGTTGCACTATTGCATTTAAGTAATTATTGAGTGATCATGAAGAGGATATTCTGTTAGATCTGAATTCATCATCTTTTCCTACGTCCTTTATGTAATTTTGTTCTTCCCATCCCCCTTCTTAGTAGAAATCAAATTCCAATTCACTATCCTTGTTAAGTCATTACAACATATGGGTAAAAACACAAAATTCATGATTGTTTTGAGCTATTTTGTTGATAAAAGAAACAACAAACATATTGTAAATATTCAATTAACAACACATTTGTAATCTGTTTTACCTACACTAATTTATTTTATTATTTAGGTTATCCAATACATTTGAATAATGACTCGAAGTAAGGCCAATAATTTGATTTTAAAACATAATGTAACTCTATTGAATAGTTTTGTGCACATATTAACACACACTTTATTGTCGGGTACGCGAGTAAAGGATTAGCCAAATAAATAAGTGTCAGATTTATACGCGAGTAAAGGATTAGCCAAATAAATGTCAGATTTACAAATGAAGAAAGTGGTTACTTGCTTTGAAAGCGAAGCGTATTTTCCATGTGAAGCTACAAAGCTATAGGTAACCTATACATTATAATTACATATAGGTAACTTGTAGTTATTAGTCAAAATTAAATTAACTAAAATTCAACAAACGTATGAACAAATGAAGAGAGTTTGAACAAATCGATACGGACATGGAAGAACAAAGTAAACATGTCAGCGACGAAAGGTAGCAAATTGGTAAACAAAGGAAAAAGTTATAGACAAGATGAAGAAAAAAGCAAACATAAAAATATCAATTATCATGTGAACATGGAAATTACACATATTTTAAAAACTAAATTTTATATTATATACTTGTGAATTAATTTGTACTCCTATGGATGTAGACATGCATTAAGTGTAGAAAAGTGAGTATATGCAAAAATGTATTAATAATGCATGTTTGTAATAATTCTACCGATGTATGGTCTTTTGTTACATATAGGTAAAAGTGAACAATTCATTCTGGTGTTCACGCATAGGTAAAAATAAATAACATTATGTTAGTTTACATATATGTAAAATTAATTCAATAATGGGTGTTTGTAAATAATTCCATTGATGGTCTGTTTTTTTATACATATGTAAAAAAATACATAACACCTTGTTTGTTTACGTATTTGTAAAAATATATGATTAATTTTTGTTTGAATATAATTCCATTGATATATGTATATGTGTGTGAGTTTTCTGTTTACATATAGGTAAAATTGAACAATTCATCCTATTACGTACACATAGGTCAAAATTACATTACAATAAGTTTGTTCAGACATATTTTAAACTATATCATTAATTACATGTTTTTAAATAGTTCTCATTGTTCAAGTCTTGTTTATGCACATATTAAGAAAACCTAAAAAATTCATTCAATTGGTTTGTGGAAATGTATATGTTTGTTTAAATTTATGTTTTACAAGTATGAGGAGTAAGATGAGGAAAACATGCTATAAAAAGTAATAAAATAAAATAAAACTATACTTTGTTTTATTAAAACATGTTATAACATTAAAAAAATTATTATATAACTATAATATCAAAAATTACATATCATATAAAACAACAAATATAGGTACTTCATTGGACAATTCCTAAAATTATGGTAGCCGAAACAACACATTACGACAAACTTGTATCAATATTATCTTCTTATTTGTTCCTAAAAGTGTACCTTAATTTTACATCAACATTAACACAACAAATCGTGTTAATAACAACATACGGAGAATTATAATTAACATTTCTTGACAAACCCTCTGTTACAATATTATCCAAGGTGATAACATTTAATAATTTTTATTCATGTGATCATGACTTTTATAAGATTAACTATCATGAAACCTCTTTAATGACTTCACAACAAAAGAAAAAAAGCAAAAAAAAGGTAACAATAAAAAAGCATTAATGATGCAAAGCGATAATACGAACAATAAACAAATCATATAAATCTAGCTTGGAACTACTATGAAAAACTATAATAGGCTTGACCATAAATTATAGTATTTTGTACAAAATTTCTAGAATAAATGTCCTATGATAATTATCTTTTTGCAGCCCTTAAGAAAGTTCTATTAATTTGGTATGTTAGTCAAAAAGTTGGATGCAATCTTTAAAAGGAAATCTAAATAGAGGTAATATTTTTTATTATTACTTTTTTATTAACTTGGTTTGTTTTATATTGTCGTCACAACAATAGTTCCTTTCGACGTCAATGTTACATACGTCTTGCAAGCGTAACAATTTATTTAATAAATATTACACTAAAGGAGTTCCTTTTAAAGAGGTACTTTCGTATTTTAATAAAGATAATATCAATTAACGATTTTAAATATCTTGAACAATATTATTTTAACATAAAATTGATTGAAAAAGCTTCTTAAATATATGAACTTTAATAATTAAAACATTATGCAAAAACACAATTAAGCAATATGTGACTTCAAAAATTATAAATAGAAAGAGGAGACGTCTCCTCATTCGATTTGAGAATTAGTTTAATTTGAGAATTAAACATGACCTTTAAATCATTTTTCTTATTTTTTTTTGAACAAAAAACGTTTCGATTTGAGCTCGTGAATAGACGTCTCCTCATCGATGAAAACTAATTAATCTTCGGAGTAAAGTAAAGGGATAACAGTCGTATGCATATTTAATATTTAATAGTTTATAAATCCGTATAATACATGTGATAAATAAAAAATTAAATTAATAGTTTAAAATAATATTTAAAATTTAAAAAAATAAAATTTTAAGATAAAATAATATTAAAATTACGTATAATAGTTCATTTAGGTAATAAAACAACAATAATAATTATTTTAAAAAAATTTAATCGGGTATATGACATTTTATTTATTAAAAATATATATTTCATATAATAATTGTTGAAAAAGAATATATATATATATATATATATGTATATATATGTATGTGTGTATATACATATTTATGTATATGTATGTTTAATAGTTTATAAATTCGTAAAATACATGTGTTGAATAAAAAGATGAAATTAATATTTTCATAATAATATTTAAAAATTAAAAAATATTCTTTTGAAATAAAATAATATATAATTACGTATAATAGTTCATTTAGGTAATAAACAATAATAATTATTATCTAAACCTTAGTCTTTAAAAAAAACTATTGTTTTAAAAAAATCTCATTTCAAACACTTCAAATTTAATCAAAAATTACTTTTTAAAATATTGACATTTTTTAAAAAGTCCTTCGCATTAAAACTTTAGATTTCATAAAATTTTGATTTTGAAAATTAATTTTTATAATTAAAAGAAATAGTATTCAAATTATCAACAATTTGTTTCAAAATTTGAAAAGTATATAAATAACTAGCTTTGGTTGTAACATCTCGTACTTTCATTAAATTAAAAGTTAGTGTCGTTATAATCTTATAAGGATCATTGTTGTCATTTAACAAACTAGTGGGTTACTTACGCTTATTTTATATTTTATATTCTTTCTTTAACTTAAAAGTTAAAATTTTAAGCAGTAAATTGAATGTGTTGATAATAATTGCAATAATAACAATAATTATAATAATAATAATAATAATAATAACAACAATAATAATAATAATAATAATAATAATAATATAATAATATAATAATAATAATAAATAATAATAATAATAATAATATAATAATAATAATAATAATAATAATAATTTATAAAAGTTATTAAACTTAAAATAAAGAAAAATGTATAAAACTTAAAGTGAATTAAGTTTAATGATTTGTTTTGTCATTTTATAAACTTTAAAAGAATGTTATTTATATAAAATAATAACAACTCAAAATTCGTGTAAGGCCCCGATCACGAGACGCTCACAGCTGGTCAATCATCGCACATAAAACATATGATATACATTAACATTATTAAAACATTGCAGTGGAATTAATTTAAACTATTTCATTTCATATAATTAATCGCTTTTGCAAAATAATACAACATTCATTATAAAATATCGTTTGTTCGCATTATAATGCAAAAACATTATCGTAACATAAAATGAATGCCATCCAAAGTGAGCCAAGTAGCCGCCCGTGCTATCCTCAGCAACGATTACCTGCCAACTAGAAAATGCACAAAAGTCAGCGTTGTTGAATAAGTTCTAGTTTTAAAATAAAATATACTTACTTTCGTTTAAAACCTTCCTTTACATTCTTACGCAATCAAGCATCATAGGTACACAAAAATAATAGCATTATTATCTTTCATCATCGTTCGTTAACTTTCGTTCATTCATCATCATACGTCATCGTTATCATTCGTTATCTTCCTTACCGTTCATTACGTACATTCATCATTACTTCTTCACTTTCCATACCAATACCGTCAACGTTACCCCACCGTCATGCATAAAGCAGGTACTAGGCCGAGGTCTATAATAGACCCCCATACATTGCGTCCGGTGGCCTGACATAGTACCGGGGTAAATTCATATGTACCAATACCTTGTACTATGCCTACTGTTATGCATAAAGTGGGTATTGGGCCGAAGTCTATAATAGACCCCCATACATTGCGCCCAGTGGCCTGACCATAGTACCGGGGTAAGCGACAAGGGTTCCGTACAAATGGTCAATCACAAAGACAGACCTCGGTGTGCATCTTTCTTTACTTTCCTTTTGTTAATGCATGCATTCTTTCTTTCATTATGTTCCCCTTTTATTATCTTCCACTTTACGTTATATAATACTTTTCGTTCATTATCATAATCACACCACGTAAAGTCATATCATCGTAATACGTAATAAGGAACATAAAAAAACATATCATACATAACATACATAATCATCATACATCATCATTAGGCATAAGCATAACATCAATCACACATCATCATTCATGCCACATCATACATCACATATCACATCATCTATGACCTCAAAAATCAACTTCAATTACCCCCGGGAATATTTCAAGTCAAAGCCTACATTTTACATATTTCCTAAAATCTTAGAAAATTTTCTAAGTCTTAGGCGCATGGACACTATGTAGGCGCATGGCCTTCTAGGCATGTGGGGAACACTTAGGCGCATAGGGAACTTCTGGGCGCATGGACACTATGCAGGCACATGGCCCATCACTTAGTCATTCTAGGCAAATTCTAGGCGCATGGGCACTATGCAGGCGCATGAGTGCCTAGGCACATGGCTTTCTGGGCGTCTAGACACTTAGTCAAATTCAACCTATTCCTAGGCGCATGGATACTATTTGGGCGTATGGAGTTTGGGCACATGGGAACACTTAGGCAGTTAAAACCATTGGGCGCATGGGCAACCGACGCTCACTAAAATCATTCTAATTCAGTCCCAATCATCAAACTAACATGTTCTAATCTTATTTATAGCATTCTAGGCAAAAAAATCATGAACATAGCATCATTATGCATCATAAATCACCTAATATCAAAACCCACCTGCGTACACACATACACACACATACGGGTACACACCCACATTTTAAAAAACTTTTAAACATACATTTCCAGCCCTAAAATCAGTTAAAATAAGTAAAAAGATGGTTTTAGAACTCACTTTGACAACCTCCAAGTATGACTTCTTCAAACCCGTTTGCAAATGAGGTCAAACATCTAGAAACCCACCAAAACACACAACCGAACACATATAGTCATACAACCGAGGCATAGGCCGGTTAAGAACATCTAAAAACCAAGAACTTCTTCTTGCTCTTCTGCAGATAGCTGAGAGCTTAGCAGCTTTCTCTCTCTAAAATCTGGTTGAAAAGTGTGTGTGTAACATCATGAGCGACCATGCTGCCTTTTACACCCACTTTTCAAACTTGTGTCATTTTTGACACTTTTAACCCCTCAGTTTGGGTTAAATTATGTTTCTTTCCTCTTCTTGGCTTTTATTCTTTCTTTGTCGTTTATAAAAACATCCGGTGTTACAAGTCCACCCCCTTATATAGGTTTCATCACCGAAACCTATTATTCCTCAAACAAATATGGGTAATGCTGCCTCATCTCTTATTCGATCTCCCACGTAGACTCAGATCATTTCCTGTGCTTCCACTGTACACGCACAAGGGGGACTACTTTATTTCTTAATCGTTTCTCCTTATGATCAATGATTGCCACTGGTTGCTCCACATAATTAAGTTGTTCATCTACCTCGATATCTTCCAGTGGTACAACCGTATCGTCATAAGCCAAACACTTCCGGAGATGAGATACATGGAATGTTGGGTGAATTCCACTTAACTCATCAGGTAACTCTAACCTATAGGTCACTTCTTCTACTCGAGCAATTATTTGGAAATGCCCTATGTATCTCGAGCGCAACTTGCCTCGCTTCCTGAACTGAATGATACCCTTCCAAGGTGAGATTTTCAACATGACTCTATCATCCACCTAGAACTCAATCGGTCTTCATCTCTTATCGGCATACGACTTCTACCTATCTTTAGCTGCTTTCATGAAGGCTTTGATCTTTTCGAGCTTCTCAGTCATAGCCTCGATCACCTCAATACTCCTCAACTCCTTCTGACCAATATCACCCCAATAAAGGGGTGTTCTACATCTCCTACCGTATAGCATCTCATAAGGAGGTGTACCAATGTTGGCATTGTAACTGTTATTATATAAGAACTCAGCTAACGGTAAGTAGTCATCCTAACTTCCTCCAAAGTCAATGACGCAGGCCCAAAGCATATCTTCTAGCGTCTAAATCATCCTTTCCGACTGAGCATCCGTCTGAGGATGATAAGCCGTGATAATATGTAACCTCATCCCCATCACATCATGGAACTTCTTCCAAAACTTAGATGTAAACCGAGTGTCACGGTCAGACACTATAGACATCGGCACACCATGACGAGTTACAATCTCCTTGATGAACAAATCTGCCAACCTCTCGGATGAATATGTCTCGCAGATCGGTAGGAAGTGAGCACTCTTCGTCAGACGATCAATTATCACCCATATAGCATCATACCTTTTCGCGGTACACAATAGTTTCGTAATAAAGTCCATGGTGTTAAGCTCTCACTTCCACTCTGGTATATCCAACGGTCGGATCTTCTTGTATGGCTTCTGATGCCCGGCCTTCACTTGTAAACAAGTAAGGCACTTACTCACATACTCCGCCAGATCATGTTTCATACCCGACCACCAATAATCTTTCTTCATATCTTGATACATCTTTGTGGCACCAGGATGAATGGAGTATCGAGTCTTATGAGCTTCATCCATAATCTTCCCACGTAGATCCTTATAACGATGAATCCACATTCGTCCGAATCGATTTCTAAAACCAAGCATGTTTTCACCCAACTCCGCGACTAGACCTCTCATCCTCTCAGAGTTAACATGATCTTCCTTCAATTCTTTATCTTGAAACTCCTTGGCGTGCTTCTTCACATCGGAGGTCATAATCAATTGATAAGCTTTCACCCAAATCGGCTCAGGTCTCTCCTTTCGACTGAGGGCATCCGCCGCCACATTGGCCTTGCCCTGATGGTAATAGATCTCGCAATCATAATCCTTTATGAGCTCTAACCATCTTCTTTGCCACATGTTCAAATCTTTCTGCTTAAAGAAGTACTTCAAGCGCTTGTGGTTAGTTAATATGGTGCATTTTGTCCCATATAAGTAGTGCCTCCAAATCTTTAATGCAAAGACCACAACTGCTAGCTCCAAGTCATGAGTAGGATAATTAACCTCATGAACTTTCAATTGTCGGGACACGTATGATATAACTTTTCCTCACTACATCAACACACATCCCAAGCCCGAGTAAGAAGCATCTAAATAAACCACCAAATCTTCACTTCCATCAGGTAATAACAAGACAGGAGCTTAAGTCAACCTTGCCTTTAACTCCTCAAACGTCTTATCTTGATCTTGACCCCACACAAACTTTACATCCCTACAGGTCAACTTAGTCAACACAGAAGCTATCTTAGAGAAATATTGAATAAATCTCCTATAATAGCCTACCAAACCCAAAAAACTACGAATCTCGATGGCGTCTTTGGGGACTTCCATTGCATCACCGCATCCACCTTTGTCGAGTCCACCATAATCCCCTTGGGATTCACTACATGACCCAAAAACTGAACTTCGCGTAGCTAGAATACACACTTGGAGAATTTAGCATACAACTTCTCCTTTCTCAATGTCTCTAACACTTCCCGAATGTGACCGGCATGCTCCTCCTCGCTCGAATAAATCAGGATATCATCAATAAACACAATCACTGGTTTATCCAACATTGGCCGCCACACTCGATTCATCAAGTCCATAAAAGCAGCTAGCACGTTTGTTAAACCAAATGACATGACGAGAAACTCGTAGTGCCCATAACACGTGCGAAAATCTATTTTAGGAATGTCTTGCTCCTTCACCTTCAACTCATGGTAACAAGATTGTAGGTCTATCCTGAAGAACCAACTGGCACCTTGGAGCTGATCAAACAGATCATCAATTCTTGGTAAGGGGTACCGATTCTTCACTGTCAACTTGTTCAGTGCAGTAGTCTATGCACATCCTCATACTATCGTCTTTCTTCTTCAAAAATAAAACCGAAACACACCATGGAGAGATACTCGGTCTAATGAACTCTTTATCAAGCAACTCTTGCAGTTGCTCCATCAATTCCTGCATCACGGTCAGAGCCTGTTGATACGGTGCCTTAGCAATAGGTTAAGCACTTGGTATCAATTCAATCTGGAACTCGAGCTCGCAGTCCGATGGCACACCTGGTAAGTCTTCTAAGAACACGTCTGGAAAGTCACATACAACCGGTACATCAGAAAGTTGTGATGTTGGCATATCCACATCCTTCACGTAGGCCAAGTAGGCACTACATGTAACACCTGAATATTTATTATTTTGAAGCCGGTGAAGAAAGAAAAGAAAATAAAGTCCAAAAGTCGAGGGACCAAACTCGCCAACGAAGAAAAGTTGGGAAATATGGTGATATTAGTAGGGAGAGGGCAGCCCACTCTCCCCACACACCCCACATTTCAGCTTCATAAAGAGAAGAAGAGAGAAAGAAGAGAAAAAGAGGAAAAGTTGGTTTGAGTTGGTTCGGGTCGCCAAAATTGTCGTGAAGCAAGCCGAATCGAAGCCCTTAACGTTGTGCTCGTTTATGTGAGTTCTAGAACCCCACTTTTACTTGTTTTCAAACGATTTTGGGGCTGGAAAACATCTGATGTGTTTGTGGCTTGATTGTGAGCTTGTGTGTGCTTGAATGGTGTCGTGATACGCATCCCTAAGGTTTAGGATGGTCGATTTGGGCTTAAAATGGGTTTGGAGGCCGAAAACCCTCGGCTGCAGTCGGGATGAACTGCATTCTGCATCAGTTAGGGCTAGGCGACCGACTGGAGGCCGAATGGAGGCCATACGGCCGATTAGGGTCCGATTGGGGTCCATTCGCACGATTGAATGTCCATTCGCACGATTGAATGTACATTCGCACGATTGAATGTCCATTCGCACGATTGAAGGTCCTTCGCACGATTGAAAGGCCAGTCGCATGGAGGTCATGCGACTGAAGGTCCAGTCGCATAAGTGCTCATCCGCATTAATCCCATTCGCATGAGGTCCATCTGCATTGTCCATTCGCATGACTGGATGTTCATTCGCATAGGTGTTCATCCGCATGAGTTCATTCGCATAGTGTTCAGTCGCATGGAGGCCACGCGACTGAAGGGTGTCCATACGCCCGAATAGGGCTGATGTACCCGAGGAAGGTGTAGATTGACTTCTGACTTTTGGGGGAAAGTGCAGATGTAAGTTTTGACGTAAAGGTTCCCATAGAGTTTGTAAGATGACGCTTGAGGCCTTAGAAAGCATGTTGGGCATGATGATGATGATGATGTTGCATGATTAGGGCTTGTTATGTATGCATGATGTTGCCCTGTATGATGATGATGAATGTGTATGATATGTTCCTTATTATGATGTATGTTATCTTTCTTGTGGCCCTATGTGTCATGTTAATGAATAAATGAAGTATGATGTAACGTAAAGTGAAAGATAATGAAAGGGGAACATAAAGTAAGAATGCATGCGTTATTGAATGACGAATGAATGAAGGAAAGGCTTGCAAGCATACAATGAGGTGAGCAACGTGTGGTTGCAAAAGACTCGGATCACAGGCAATCATGGAGATTGCCAATGGGGTGAGCAACGTGTGATTACAAAAGACTCGGATCACAGGCAATCATGGAGATTGCCAATGGGGTGAGCAACGTGTGGTTGCAAAAGACTCGGATCATAGGCATCATTAAGATGGCCAGAGAAAGGAGGTGAGCAACTCAGTTGTTGCAACGGACTCGGACAACGCGTTATGTGAAGTTGCCATGAGGTGAGCAACCCTATGGTTGCAAGAGACTCGGAAAGCATGCTATCGTTAAAACTGGCAATTGGGGTGAGCAACTTTATGGTTGCAACAGACTCGGTTAGCGCGAAGTCGTTGGGATTGTTAATGAGGTGAGCGACCCTGTTGTCGCAACAGACTCGAAGGAACGAACGCATAAAGGAACAAAAGATTACGTATGAAAGAACGAAGTATGAATGAACGAATGAATGAATGAAGAAGATAATAATGATATTATCTATGTGTACGTACGATGTGTGATCATGTAAAAGTAACGAAGGGTTTTATATGAAAGTAAAGTATGTTTTGTAATAAAACTAGAACTCACTCAGCAACGCTGACTTTTTATATGTTTTCCAGTTGGCAGGTAATGTTTGCTGAGGATGGCACCCGTGAAGCTACTCAGCCCTTTTGGGATGGCATTCTTTTGATTAATGTTTTTGCATTGTAATGCGAACAAGCTATTTTGTAATGAATGTTGTATTAACTTGCAAAAGCATTTACATGGAAATGAAAGTTTGTTTTAGTTTTCCGCTGCGATTTATTAAATACAAATGTAATTATACGTTTTATGTGCGATGAGAACCCAGCTGTAAGCGTCCCGAGAACGGGGCCTTACACTACATCCACGCCTCATGCACTTTCCCGCCACTGCCAACAAAATCACCTTCGGGATAGTAGTGAATCGATCACCATAAACCATTACCACACTCCCATCAGGCGTTGTCAACTGAATTATCTTGTGGCACACAATGTTCGCCTTGTAGTCCGCCAACCAATCCATTCTTAGGACTACATCAAACTCGCCTAAGGTCATCACGAATGGTCCAACAGGAAGCTTATGACCTTCTAGTTCTATGTCACAACCTTCTCTCATCTCAGAAATCCTGGTAGACTTACCTATGGCAGTTTCTACATCGAAGGGCTTATCTATACCCCCTACTACTAACAAGCAATTCAGCATAGAAAGCAGCAGAAATAAAACTTTTACTAGCACTAGAATCAAATAACACAGATGCACGAGTTTGGTTTACTAGAAATGTACCTGACACAACATCAGGGTCCGTCCTAGCCTCCTCCCTGGTCATCATGAATGCTCTACGCTCACTCTCTGCCCTTCCGCCATACAACCCTCGGCTTCTTGCAGTCCCTGCTTATGTGACCCTTTCCGCCACAGTTATAACACCTCTTCACCCCCACACTCTCTTCCCAGATGACCGGGCCTCCCACATTTGAAGCAGAGGTTTGATCTCTACCTACACTCTCATGTATTCTTCTTCCCGCAATTACCACAACTCTTCACCCCCACACTAGATGTGATGACACGTCACTCATCCACCCTCCCAGCCTTGTTGTTTGGAGTGAAACTCTCATGTTCACCCCCGTTCCATTCTAAGTCTGGTCACCGCTACCCTTCTTGTTCACTTCAATCACGGTCGTCTCCTTCACCGCCCTAATTACCTCAGTCACCATAGATGACAAAACCGTCTACATGACCTGTTGAACTCCCTCAACAACATCCTCTTTCAATGCGGTCCTCAGATTAGCACTATCATCATTGCCTTCCGGATGATGGATCTCAGGCTCTTCTAGTGTCATTTCCGCAGCCCTAGCCATATTTCTCGTGACACGCGGTCCAGCACCATGTGTTGGAGCTGTACAAGATAGTCTATATTATCACACAGTCAAAGTCAACAAAAGTCAACGTCACAGTCAAAGTCAACGTCACAGTAAAAGTCAATGCGAAAGTCAAACCCGATACATTCGAGACGAAGAAGCGAGACGAGATGTTGAATATTTAGATGACTATGAGTTTTATAGTAATAAATATATTTTGTGTGAAAATATATCTTACTTTTTTGAGTTATTTTTATGCTTTATATGTAATTTCTATTAATTTGTCTAAGTCTAGGGGGCTAAGTGCAATTAGTAAGTATTAGTCTAGACTAGTAATAGCCTAATTGTAATTAGAATTAGAAAAATGGTTGTATCACCAATATATTGAGGGATTACTTGTAAACACATTATTAGCAATCTAATTGAATATCAAAGGGGTTTTGATTGTGATTATCATATTTTAATTTATAATCTTAATGATTTGATTCAAGTGTGATTATCCTGGATTTATAATTTGGTATCAGAGGAATTTTGGATCAAATTCATTGAAGATTTGAAGATTTTTAGAGAGTGAAATTGAGGTTTTTGGTTGTTTTTATTCAATATCATTATTTCATCAATTCTGGATCAAATTTGAGTCTTATTAATATGGAAATTAATTGAAGTTTGCTTGTTATTGGTTGGGAAAGCTCTGTTAATCATCAGATATCAAATCCATTGAGATTTGAGCGATTCAGATTGATTTCGTGTTAGTATCAGAAGGAGAGAGTGAGAGTATGGCCAGACCCCAAGGTGAGTTCTGGAATCTATAAAAGAACTATTCCACACAGATACAACGGCCAGGTACGAAAAACAATAGAGTCTACCATCATGTTGGCCGTTGTAGTCTCACCTTGGGAAATCATTGATGAATTCAAGAAAGCTCACCAGGCAAAGAAGACCCCTCAAGCTTTACTAGAAAACAAGATGATAAAGAAGGGGTTGCTATATAAGAAGCTTGAAGACATCCAGAAGAATGAACTCCAGTTACTCCTTGAAGGCAACCATCCTGATGAATTTGTATATAGGGAGGTAACTACGGTGGAGCTGAAAAATGGCAGGACCATAAAGTACTTATCAGAGTACTATGGCCCAGAGTTCTTCTTCGAAGGAGGAGCAGAAGAACTCTCTCAGGAGGAACAAGTTGTTCTCCTTGAGGCCTATGTTAGAGAGTCATACAGACTCATTATGGGGAAGTAAATCTCATGAATGGGATAACAACTCTGTGTCCAGTTCCCCAAAACAGAGTTCCCATTCATATTCTGCCAAACAAATATTTGAGATTTCTTCCCAGGCCGGAGCTTACATGGGTCATCTTCTCTACTGATCAAGAAGGAAAAAGACCAACATTTTGCCAACAATAAGTGGGATAATAAATAAGTTAGAGGTTTTGGCTGCATTGGTTCAGGGGGAGTTTGTTGGAACAAAAGAACCAATGAGCCAAGATCAGAAAACCTCTAAGTCCCACATGGCATCACAACAACTGCTGATGAGATCTCTTCTAATTCAACTTCCTTTGAATTACCATCCACTGATTGGTTTCAAGGAAATGATTCACCATCACCATCTGTTGCTGCTGAGCCTGCTACAAACACTTGCACAGATCTCATTGTGTATCAAGATCTGAAGAATCACCCTATGTCTCAAATCATTGGTGATATCACTGCTGGAGTATCAACAAGAAGTCAATTATCAAATTTCTGCTTCTATGCTCTCTTCATCAGTCAGCAAGAGCCAAAGAATTATCACATTGCTGTAAAGGACAATGGATGGTTGATGCCATGCAGCTTGAGCTTCTTCAGTTCAAGAAACAGCAAGTGTGGGAACTGGTTCCTCTACCTCCAGGTAAGTGTGCAATAGGCACTAAATGGGTGTTTAGGAACAAAACTGATGAAAATGGGCTTATTGTTAAGAACAAGGCCAGACTGGTTGTTCAGGGGTTTGCACAAGAAGAAGGTATCGATTATGATGAAACCTTTGCCCCTGTAGCCAGACTGGAAGCAATTCGATTGTTTTTAGCTTATGCTGCTTATCAAAATCTTAGAGTTTTTCAAATGGATGTCAAAAGTGCATTTTTGTATGGAAAAATTAAAGAAGAAGTTTATGTATGTCAACCTCCGGGCTTTGAGGACAATAAACATCCTAATTGGGTGTATAAGCTTGATAAGGCTCTTTATGGGTTAAAACAAGCTCCTAGAGCCTGGTATGAGACATTATCAAACTTTCTTCTAGAAAATAATTTCACTAGAGGCTCTATAGATAAGACTTTATTCATTAAGAAAGCTGGGCAGCATAATCTACTTGTTCAAATTTATATAGATGACATCATTTTTGCATCCTCTGATCCAAAGTTGTGTGATGCCTTTACAAAGTTGATGCAACAGAAGTTTGAAATGAGTGCCATGGGAGAGTTACAATTCTTTCTGGGGTTGCAAATCAAACAAAAGGCTGATGGAATTTTCATTCATCAGTCCAAATATACAAAAGATCTTTTGCAAAAGTTTGATTTACAAAACTGTAAGCCTTGTTCTACTCCCATGTGCAGCACCACACAACTGGATACAGATCAGAAAGGTAAAGTGGTTGATGAAACACTTTACAGATGTATGATTGGGTCCTTGATGTATTTAACAGCTTCTAGACCAGATATTATGTTTGCTACATGTGTTTGTGCTAGATTTCAGGCTGCAACTAAAGAGTCTCATCTGATTGCAGTCAAGAGGATCTTTAGATATCTGCAAGGCACTCCATCTCTAGGTTTATGGTATTCTACCGGACATTCTGGTAAATTAGTTGCTTTTTCTGACAGTGACTATGCAGGGTGTAAGTTGACCAGGAAATCAACGTCTGGTGGATGTCAATTCCTAGGCAACTGCTTGATTTCTTGGCAGAGCAAGAAACAGACCTCAGTTGCTACATCAACTGCTGAAGCAGAGTACATTGCGGCTGCAAGTTGTACATCTCAGTTACTCTGGCTTCAAAACCAACTTTTGGATTATGGCATTTCAGAGACTAAGACTCCATTGTTAATGGATAGTGCTTCAGCTCTTTGCATTGTCAAAAATCCAGTCCAGCACTCTAGGACCAAACATATAGAGATCAGACATCATTTTATAAGGGATTGTTTTGAAAAAGGTCTGATTGATCCTAAGTTTGTGCCTAGTGCTGATGAGCTTGCAGACATTTTTACTAAGCCTTTGGATAGTTCAACTTTCCAAAACCTAGTGTTAAGGCTTGGTATGCTGCAGCTAGAATAAGTGACAACTACTGATGATCTTAGTAATAAGTACTGATGATCATTAGTACCTATGTCACATATAAGTACTGATGAGCTCTTTTACCCTTAGTAGTTTTTATAACTACTGAAGGCTAAATGTCTCACAAGTACTGAAGTACTTCATCTGTTCTAAACTACTGATATAGTTACAACTACTGATGCAGTTACAACTACTGCAATCAGTAAAAACAGATAAGTACTGATGTCCTATGAAACAACTGAAATCAGCTAAAAAGACTGATGAATGTGTTGAGGACAGTATGAAACAGCTGAAAAGCTAAGAATTGACGAAAACAGCTGAAGAGAACTTTCTCTTCAGTCGTTTGTACAACTGCTGTTTCATTCTAAAAAACTGAAGCAAAACCACGTCTTCAGTAGTTTTATAACTACTGATGACTAATACCAAGTCTTCAGTTGTTTACAACAGCTGATGACAAAACCACTGTCTTCAGTAGTTTCATAACTACTGATGACAAACAACAAGTCCTCAGTTGTTTCAATCATCTGAAGTCAAAACCACGGTCTTTAGTAGTTTTCTAAACTACTGATGCCTAACACCACGACTTCAGCTGTTTCAACGTCTGAAAGGATAATACCATGTCAACGGTCGTTTAAAACTACTGATGACTAACACCACATCCTTCAGTCGTTTCTTACCCGTACCCTATAAATATCCCTAACCTAAGCTCTCAATGCTTCATCTTCTTCAATCCTAACGTTCCTCTCCAAAACTTCCCTCTTCTCCATGGCGTCCATGCAAATTAAACCGCGACACAACTGTGTTGCCTACCTCACTAAATCGCCCATCTGGACTAAGTTCGATACTGCTATCGATCTTATGGTTCAGTCCCAATACAACACGACATTTCTTCTGAATCCCATACTACATGCCGAATCCTTGCACCAATTTTGAATGAACGTTACTGTTACCACTGGGGAGAACAACACACCATCCCTCCAGTCGGTCGTAAACAACAAAGAAGTAGTCATCACTCCTGCAATAATCCGCCAAATTCTTCAACTGAATGATGCTAGTTCTCCTGCTGGATATCCGAAGGGCACCATAGATCTATCCTTTGCTCAACATGGATATCAAGGCGATCTCAGTGCCTCCATCATCATGAAGAAACACTTTAATGACGCTGAACGCCTGATTTTTCACATGGTGAATGTATGTTTGGCCCCGAAGACGTCGTCTTGGGATCAAATGTCGACAAAATGGCAGCAGGTAATGTATTCTATTCTTGAGCAACAACCACTAAATTTTTCAGAAATAATATTTTTAGAGCTCAAGGATATGGCTCAAAAACTAACTGCCAACCGTTGGATACTATATCCACGGTTCATCATGGCCATCATTACAAACCAGCTTAATGCTGAGGGACTTGTTGGCTTGGGAGTCCCTGCTACGGCTGTTCTGCCGGAAGTATACTCACGGCACAACTCTGACCAGACACTCAAAATGGCTGCCAAGCTACGAAAACCCACGCAGCTGGAACCCACAACCACCACCTCCAAATCCAAAGTCCCCACCAAACCCACCAAAAAGAAACCCAAAACGGCTACTCAGGGAATTGAGTCCCCTGAGGATGCCCCTGCAACACAAACACAGGATATATCCACTAGTCCAACCCCCTAGTGGATACAATGACTCTTCCAGCCATAGCCGCTCAGGCTTCCTCTCAACAGGAGCCTACAGCAACCACACAAGGGGTACCTACATATCTGGGATCTTCCTCACTTGAGGAGATTTCCATTGAAGAGCACCAACCTCCCCAGGTGCACACTGCTTCTATCCCTTCACCCCAAACAACCGCCCCCCACAGCCCAACTTTAATAGTTGCACAGGTGCTGACTCAACTGCACTCCTTACCCCTCCCCAGAAACCACTTACTACTGGGAATACCTCTACAATTGAGGGGGAGGAACACAGTGCACTTGAGAACCCATAGCACAGGGGTTTCCCACTTCTATCTCCTGGTGTAGACAAGGAGCTTAGAATATCTAGTGAGGCTGCCACCTCCTCTGACTCAGCACATGATCAGAGTGAGGTTGGTAACATTTCTAAGACCTCACTAGAGGCAACAGCTGATGATGGACACTGTCCTAAGGCTGGAAGTCCCCAGTACCAAGCACAAGGGGCACATGCACCAACTGGTCTACACCCAGTGCATGTAAATCCTGCTCTAAGCAGGAGGTCAGATGATTCAGTTTCGGTTGATGATGACCTTGGCTTTTTCTATGATGTTCTTGCCCAGAACACAATCCTTGAAGAGAAAGTCAGTAGGCTGCAAAACCTACTTGACCAAATCTCAAAAGGAGAAAGACCATCTGCCTCTACCCACCCACAGATGGCACCTTCACTTGAAGGTTCCCCAAACACTGAGCCACTCCAAACTCAACCACCTGCCTCTGCTTCAGGCCCTACTTCTCAGGAACAGAACCCTCCTGAGCAAATAGGTGTTGTACTTCAAAATTCCCTCCCTCTCATCACACCCATAATCACTGATATTGTGACTAAAGCCATTGATGAGAGGCTTTCCTCAACTTTACAGCCCTTGGTTGATGCTGCTGTACAAAAGACTCTTTCTGCGGTACAAAACCCTTCCTCCAATGCAACCAAAAAGGGGGAGAGTACTGCAGTGAAAGAAAAGAAGAGGAAAAGAACAGAGGAGAAGAAGGAAGAGAAGCAAGCCCAAGAGGAGGAGAAAGAAAAGCAACCTCTGCTCACTTACAAGCGAAAGAAAAGTGCTGATGGTCATACTGCTGAAGACAAATCCTTGGAGGAGCTGGTAAAAGAAGCTGACACTACACACAGCCGCTCCATGGATAAAATAATTGAACAACTCTTCAGGCAGGGGTTTGACACAGCCACACTGGATAGTGAGATCAGAAGGTTGGAAGTGCAAGAGATACAAACCCGATGGGCAGGGTATGATGCTCTGGAAAAAGAGAGGTTGGAAATAATGATCCGCTTTATTGCAAAATACTTGGGAAGATCATTAATGGAGATCCGCGCATGGACCAGGGACAGCATTCTGGCTATAGCCACCAGAATCTGTCTGTCTGAGCAATTCAACAAAGGGATTATTGTGGAAGCCCTTGATGAGGCTGGGGCTGGTAAAAGGTTAGAGATGGCTAAACTCACAAAGGCGAAACTAACTACAAAGATGCTGGATCAACCTTCCCTTCCACCCACTCAAACAGATCCTATCCCTCAAATCTCCCAACCAATCTCTAAGCCAAAATCCAAACATCCTCATTCTTCAAAACCAATTCCTTCACCAACCCAACCATCATCCAGTGATGTACCCAGAAGGAGGAGAAGGTGCTGAGGATGGAAGAAGAAGAAGAAGAGCAGGATGAAGATGATAGTCTGCCACTCTCTGCTGTTCTAAAGCTACCAAAACCCCGAAGTCAACCCATGATCACACCTGACTCTCAAAGGGAAATGGTCAGAGTCAAGATAGAAGAAGAAGAACATCAGAAACAGCACGATGAGCAACTGTTGAAGATGGTTGACAAGGAATTCCTCAGTCATCATCTATTCAAGCCATGAAAGGGCATGCTCAAAGGCTGTACACTCTCAGGCACACCTTTCAGTATCAGAAGGAGAGAGTGAGAGTATGGACAGACCCCAGGGTGAGTTCTAGAATCCATAAAAGAACTATTCCACACAGATACAACGGCCAGGTACGAAAAACAATAGAGTCTACCATCATGTTGGCCGTTGTAGTCTCACCTTGGGAAATCATTGATGAATTCAAGAAAGCTCGCCAGGCAAAGAAGACCCCTCAAGCTTTACTAGAAAACAAGATGATAAAGAAGGGGTTGCTATATAAGAAGCTTGAAGACATCCAAAAGAATGAACTCCAGTTACTCCTTGAAGGCAACCATCCTGATGAATTTGTATATAGGGAGGTAACTACGGTGGAGCTGAAAAATGGCAGGACCATGAAGTACTTATCAGAGTACTATGGCCCAGAGTTCTTCTTCGAAGGAGGAGCAGAAGAACTCTCTCAGGAGGAACAAGTTGTTCTCCTTGAGGCCTATGTTAGAGAGTCATACAGACTCATTATGGGGAAGTAAATCTCATGAATGGGATAACAACTCTGTGTCCAGTTCCCCAAAACAGAGTTCCCATTCATATTCTGCCAAACAAATATTTGAGATTTCTTCCCAGGACGGAGCTTACATGGGTCATCTTCTCTACTGATCAAGAAGGAAAAAGACCAACATTTTGCCAACAATAAGTGGGATAATAAATAAGTTAGAGGTTTTGGCTGCATTGGTTCAGGGGGAGTTTGTTGGACCAAAAGAACCAATGAGCCAAGATCAGAAAACCTCTAAGTCCCACATGGTATCACAACAACTGCTGAAAGCCTCATCAGCAGTTTGACAAGTGTTGAAGACTTCAACAGCTTAAGATCAAGTGCTGAAGACTTCAACAGCTGAAGAACTAAAGTGCTGAAGTACAACAGCTGAAGAACACAAGTGCTGAAGCTGAAAGACCAAAGTACTGAAGTACAATAGCTGAAGAGTTTACAAGTGCTGAAGATCAACAACTGATGTACAAAGTCTGAAGACAAAGACTGAAGACATCAGCTGATGATATCTACTGAAGTCATCAGCTGATGAAACACCTGAAGGTCAAAGTCTGAAGATCAAGTGCTGAAGACTTCAACAGCTGAAGAACTAAAGTGCTGAAGTACAACAGCTGAAGAACACAAGTGCTGAAGCTAAAAGACCAAAGTACTGAAGTACAACAGCTGAAGAGTTTACAAGTGCTGAAGATCAACAACTGATGTACAAAGTCTGAAGACAAGACTGAAGACATCAGCTGATGATATCTACTGAAGTCATCAGCTGATGAAACACCTGAAGGTCAAAGTCTGAAGATCAAGTACTGAAGCCTCAGTAGTTTGTCACAACTGCTGAAGAGTACTTCTTCAGTAGTTGTGATATCAGTAGTTTTATATTTCTAGTTTCAGTAGTTTTATGTTTCAGTAGTTTTGTAAAACGACTAAAGAGCTTGTTCTTCAGTCGTTGTAGTTTCAGTAGTTTTATATTTTGTACTTAACACTCTGATATGTTCTCAGTAGTTGTGAACATTTCAGTAGTTTGTTAAGAATTAGTTATTTTTGTATTAGATCTGCCAGTTGTCACTTTCCGTGATAACAGCAGTGATTGTTGCACTCTATATAAGGAGTGACAACCTATTGTAATAAGTATGAATGACGGGAATGATATGAATGATTTGATTAGAAATATTCTACATCTATAAACATTCCTTGAAACAGAAATATATATTCTCTCATTATAACCGTATGTGCTCTTAATGCATACAAGTATCGACTACTTGCTACAATTCGTCTAATTCCTGTTTGTATTCTGCTGCTTTGAATCCTAATACATCAAACTTGTGATTGCTGATCCTGTCAAATGGTATCAGAGCAGGTTAATCATTGATCGATCTAATAATTGATCATTGAAACTGCTATTCAAGATCTAAGATCTTTGTTCTGCAGTTGAAGACTCTGTATGCCTTGCAAGTAGATGAATAACCAACAAAGTACCCTGCATCCACCTTAGGATCAAATTTATGGAGTTGATCCTTTGTGTTGAGAATAAAACAGGGACACCCAAATGCTTTGAAAAATGAAATCAGAGGAGCCAAATGATGGAGAACTTCATATGGAGTCTTCATCAACCTCTGATTTACTAAAACTCTATTTTGCACATAGCAAGCTGTGTTGACAGCTTCAGCCCAAAAGGTCAGTGGCAAACCTGAGTCAGCCAGCATGGACCTTGCAGCTTCAATGAGGGTCCTGTTCTTTCTCTCCACTACTCCATTTTGTTCTGGAGTCCTTGGAATGCTGAGCTGCCTTTTGATTCCCTTTGAAAGATAGAAGTCATCAAGTGTATGATTTCTGAACTCAGTTCCATTGTCACTCCTAATACACTTGACTGGAAGGGAATACTGCTTCTCAATATACAGCACAAAGTGAATAATCTTCTGCGCAGCCTCATCCTTTGAATGTAGAAAGAAAGTCCATACAAATCTGGAGTAATCATCCACAATTACCAGACAGTATTTTTTCTTTGCCATGCTCATTACTCTCACAGGACCAAATAGATCCATATGCAGTAATTGCAAGCAGGCAGTGGACTTAGGCACTTCAATAGGAGGGAATGAGACTTTGTGCTGTTTTCCTTTTAAACAAGCAGTGCAGGTTTCATCACAATGAAACTCCTTTATTGGTAAGCCTCTGACTAAACTATTGTGGGTAAGCTGATTCATGTTTTTGAGATTAACATGACCAAGCCTCCTGTGCCACAGTTTAGATTCTTGAGAAGAGGCTTTGGAAAATAGGCAAGGATTGCCTTTGAGATCTATTTTCTTGGAAAGATCTAAGGCATACACTCTTCCTGTCCTGTTGGCTCTCAGGAGAGTGTGATCATCCAACACCTTGTCAATCAAGTGCAAAACTTTGGATGACAGAATCCTACAGTTTTGACTGGTGAAAAGGGCAACATGGCCTTTATCACACATTTGACTGACACTCAAGAGATTGTACTTGAGATTTTCCACATGATTAACATCATCAAATTTGATTTCTCCATTGGAGACAAAGCCCTTACCGATGATGTAACCCCTAGCATCATTGCCAAAAGAGACAAATCCCTTCTTTCCTTGAGAGTAGTCATGAAGAAGAGAGCTGTTCCCAGTCATGTGCATAGATCCCCCACTGTCTACATACCAGATGCTACTTAGGCATGTTGAAGAACCCTGCAATAATAAACAATCAGTTAGTTTTAGAGACCCAAACCTTTTTGGTTTTGGGCCTGGTCTCATCAATAGATGGTAAACTAACAGGTTTATCTGAAACAACAGCTTGAGAGAAAGAAGATGATGTAGAAGAGGAGTCCTTTGGCTTGGACCTCCTTTTCTGTGGTTTCAACATAGGAGCATCTAGTTGGTTAACTCTACCCAACAGATGTTGAACCATCATAACCAGCTGTGTCTGATTTTGTGATAAAGCTTTCAGCTCATCAGACACATTGCTAGTGGAGTTTGATAAGTTCCTATGTTGCACCTTCTTCTTCTGAGCACCCTCAGATGTCACCTGTTTAACCCCTTCCTTTTTGGATTTCTTTGAGGACTTAAGGGTTACAGGATTTGATGTCGCTGATACAAATGTGGTCTCAAACTCGGTTTTCATTCTTACCATTTTCTCATTAATTTCTTCTTTTAGTTTGAGTTTGGAACCTCTTTTGTACCAACAATCATCTGTAAGATGATTGAACAAACCACATACTTCACATGGTTTCTTCTTCATCTTAGGTTGATCATCAACTAAAGAGGGTTAAGCAACTGAAGACTTGTTCTTCAATGCTTTGGAAGCATTGTTTGCTTTCTTGACAGCCTCTTTAGTAGTCTTCAAACTCTTTCTACTGCCAGTTTTCTTCTCTTCAGTACTGACAGCAGTTGAAGTTTGAACTTCAGGTGTTAAATCCTGCTCTCTAGTCCTTTCAGGACCTTCAGAATTAACTCCTGAGTTGATCAACTCATTAATCATGTGAATGTCAGCATTTGAATCATCAATATCAGCTGATAGGTTCAAAGAGGGCTTGATGCTGACTGCTACTTCTGATTGTGTTGTATCAGAAGGTAGATCACATGATGTGATGGATTGGTTATCACTCTCACCATCAGATTCTACCTCTGCTCTTGGGGTAAAATCTGTAGGTGGAGCAGTGTGATTGTAACCAATTCCAAACTTCACATTTAAAGCAGATTGCTTACTAAGAAGCATTTCAAAACCTTTGCATGATTGTACCCATCTATCACACTCGACCTGGGTAACTGCAAGGGTTTCTTTGAGATCTTTGTACTTCTCTAGAAGTACTTCTTCTCTAGCCTTATCATCAATTATTTGGCAATTCAGTTTATAAATCTCATCATTTTTATCTTTAAGCACAGACTCAAACTCAGCTTTGTTTTTGGAAATTATTTGTTCTAGCTCAATGTTCTTATTAATTAGAGCTACATTTGCTTCTCTAATGGAAGCAAATGCTGCTATGCATGGTTCAGAACATAATTTGGCTTTTGCCTCAGAGGATACCTGTGATACCTGAGGTGTAGAGGCATTAGAAAGTGAAGTATCAGCAGACTCCAAAGCCATAAGAGCTAGATTCCCAAAAGGACTGTCACCACCATGTTGACCAGCACCTGAGAACAGTTGGTCATGACCAGACATGTCATCTGGTAAACTGCTCCAATCAACAACTCCTGGGGTGAAGAAGCTGTGTTGTTGAGGTTGAGATTGTTGATGAGATTGGGATGGCTGAGGTTTTGGTAGTGCATGAGGTTGTGGTGCCATAGGAACTTGAACTTGATTTGACTGTGGCATGTAATAACAAGGGTACGGATATGGCATTTGACCCTGAGGAACAAAATATGCGGAGATTGTTGTTGAGGATGATGACTAGAGGTGACAGGATGTTGCCCTCTGTGTTGTTGACTATTGCCAGGAAAAGTCACAAAGGGTGCAGTGGAGTTAGATCCAGTTGATCTACACTCTCTTGCAAAGTGTCCAAGCCTTTGGCATTTGTGACACCTCAACTTGCTCTTGTCAAAACCAACTTTGGTTTTGCCAGAGAGTCCTGGGAATTTTCTTCCAGTTCTTTTATAGAACTTCTGAGATCTGATATTTATCAGGGCCATTTGGCTCAAAATATCCATCTCTTCTAAGTCATCATCAGCAATCCCCTTGAGATCATCCATAATGAAGCATAAATTGTCATTATTACACCCAGTAAACTGACCATCAATACTCACAAATGCAGAATCAGAAGTGCTTGAAGAGAAATTAATATGCTCATCATACTGGCATTCAGATGAAGCATATTCTGACTCATGACCCACCAAGGCAGTGTTGCCTGGTACAAAGTCTTCAGTGAGCTTTCCTGATGAAGACAGCTTTCTCTTCTGTTCTATCTCTCTCTCAAAAGTGAGCAGTTTCCTATGGAGTTGGGTGAGAGATAGTTTGTCCAAACTTGCACTTGAGCGTAGGACAATAGTATATGTGTCCCATCTCTCAGGCAGTGATCTGAGAAATCTGTTATTCATCTGAATATTGGTGTATTCAAGTTTGACCATTTTTAGTTCAGAGATCAAACAAGATAACCGCTCATATTGTTGAGTCAGTGTCTCACCCTTTCTATGAGAGAATGTCTCATATTGTTGGGCAAGAATTTCTCTATTATTTGCCAAGACCTCATCTGTTCCTCCAAATTGTTCTTTCAAGGCATTCCAGAGGTCATGGGCAGTTTCATGATGCATTAGCCCAGAATAGATTTCATTTGGCAGTGCCATGGCCAGAATTCCATGGGCTTTTGCATCAATTTCAAGCAACTTCTTATCCTCATCTGAGTATTGCTCCCTCCTCTTCGGAACCATTTGATTGGTTTCCGGGTTATTCACCATAGGCTTGTGTGGACCATGTACCACTGATGTCCAACACCCTGCGCTGTTAACAGACAGGTGATGGAGCATACGTCTTTGCCATATGTTATACTCATTCCTAACCAGCATCGGTGGCTTGGTTGAGGAACCAGTATTGTGAGGATCATTGGAGGGAGTAGTCATTTTCAGTTCAAAAAACAATTTAGTTCAAGCTTTTAAAAGTTTTAGACAGACCACAACAAACTCAATGAGAACCAAGAAAAGATCTCAGGATGAATGACCAGAAATACAGAAAATTCAATCTCTATTACCGTTTCTTGCAAAAACAAAAGCTAATTCAATCAAACTTAGATCTTGAATAGCAGTTTCAATGATCAATTATTAGATCGATCAATGATTAACCTGCTCTGATACCATTTGACAGGATCAGCAATCACAAGTTTGATGTATTAGGATTCAAAGCAGCAGAATACAAACAGGAATTAGACGAATTGTAGCAAGTAGTCGATACTTGTATGCATTAAGAGCACATACGGTTATAATGAGAGAATATATATTTCTGTTTCAAGGAGTGTTTATAGATGTAGAATATTTCTAATCAAATCATTCATATCATTCCCGTCATTCATCCTTATTACAATAGGTTGTCACTCCTTATATAGAGTGCAACAATCACTGTTGTTATCATGGAAAGTGACAACTGGCAGATCTAATACAAAAATAACTAATTCTTAACAAACTACTGAAATGTTCATAACTACTGAGAACATATTAGAGTGTTAAGTACAAAATATAAAACTACTGAAACTACAACGACTGAAGAACAAGCTCTTCAGTCGTTTTACAAAACTACTGAAACATAAAACTACTGAAACTAGAAATATAAAACTACTGATATCACAACTACTGAAGAAGTACTCTTCAGCAGTTGTGACAAACTACTGAGGCTTCAGTACTTGATCTTCAGACTTTGACCTTCAGGTGTTTCATCAGCTGATGACTTCAGTAGATATCATCAGCTGATGTCTTCAGTCTTTGTCTTCAGACTTTGTACATCAGTTGTTGATCTTCAGCACTTGTAAACTCTTCAGCTGTTGTACTTCAGTACTTGGTCTTTCAACTTCAGCACTTGTGTTCTTCAGCTGTTGTACTTCAGCACTTTAGTTCTTCAGCTGTTGAAGTCTTCAGCACTTGATCTTCAGACTTTGACCTTCAGGTGTTTCATCAGCTGATGACTTCAGTAGATATCATCAGCTGATGTCTTTAGTCTTTGTCTTCAGACTTTGTACATCAGTTGTTGATCTTCAGCACTTGTAAACTCTTCAGCTGTTGTACTTCAGTACTTTGGTCTTTCAGCTTCAGCACTTGTGTTCTTCAGCTGTTGTACTTCAGCACTTTAGTTCTTCAGCTGTTGAAGTCTTCAGCACTTGATCTTCAGCTGTTGAAGTCTTCAGCACTTGTCAAACTGCTGATGAGGCTTTCAGCAGTTGTTGTGATACCATGTGGGACTTAGAGGTTTTCTGATCTTGGCTCATTGGTTCTTTTGGTCCAACAAAAAGCTTTTCAGCTTCGTCCAGTGAAATTACCAATTCATCCAGCGAAACTACCTGTTATTTCAGTGAAACTACAAGTGTTTTACACTTTGTATCTAGTTTCAACATCTCAGCGAAAGTAGTGATTTTGAACGAAAGTTTAATAGTGCTTGTGTGCATATTACAAGCGAAATTGTTGTCCAAAGTATCTTTGAATGAATGTTCAAGCTTTTTTTGTGCGAAATTGTCGACGAAACTAAGCAGCCTAAAGTATTTGGCTAGCGAAACTACTACCGAAATTTCCAGCAAAACTACTGTCGGCTCAGCAAAACTAGATTTCACTGCGAAACTAGCTCCGCGAAACTACAATTTTGGCGAAATTTTCATTTTTTTCATCGAAACTAGAATGTCAAAGATGACTTTTTTCCCTTAGATGGGATTAATTGGTTGGATAGCGTGACATTTTAAAAAAATTATTTTTCTCGGGGGAGAATTATTTTAAAATTTTTGGGAAAAATATTTTTTGAGGCGTTTAATTGTTCAAAATTTTTAATAAAATGTCATCTTCAGAAGACTTTAAATCAGATAATCTCACAATGGCACAAAGCCGGTTTGACTCTTTTGCAGCAATGAAGAAGGAAAAATTGGCAGATTTGATTGATCAATTCTTAAAGGTGGAAAATAATCTAAAGAAGCATGTTCTAGATCTTAGTAATCATGAACATATTCAAAACCTTCTCAACTTTCTTCCATCTGCATAGAATTATCAAGTTAAAATGATGAAGCAAGAAAGGGGTTATGTCGACACAAAACTTATGAATATGAACAGATTAAAATATCTTGAGCTGGATATCCAAAGAAATGAATTTTAGCAACCTGTGTTCTCACATGAAACCCACACGCTTAATACTGATCTTGTTTCTTTTGTAACAAGAATACTTGATTACAAAACATAGATGATTGAAAAGTTGAAGTTATTGAGAACTGATTCGGATTTAAATTTTGAATTCAGAGAAACTATTGAAGAGAACTGTGAAACTTTGAGAGTTGACAATGACAATAACCTGGAGTCTATGAGAACCGATGATGATAACGCTAGAATAGCTAATAACAAAAAGAAAGAATCTGAGGCTGATGAGATGCTGAAGGTCAAAGAAGAGGAACAACAAAGAACTACAAGGATTTGCAACAGTGAACAGAGCTTAGCTGCAGAACAAACTATCATGGTTCTTCCTTATGAGACTGTTCAGGGTATGTGTTCTTCATCTTGCAGAATCCGATTATTGGAGATTTATAAGGCAAACATATTGTTATTGGAAATGAAAAAGAATAAAAAATAATCAATAAGGTATTAAAGCAAAATGAAATTGCTTTTTCAAGGAAACTTAATGAAGCATTGGCTAAAAATAATCTTTTACGAAGAACAATTTTGGAGTGTAACGTTGAAATTAATATTTTAAGAGAAAGGGTTGTTTTAGCTCAATTTGAAACAACTTAGCTTCAAAAAAAGCTTGATAAATGGACCCTTTCACACATGAAAAAGGATGAGCTTATTGCTAAACAACAAGGGGCACGGGTAAAACATGAGATTGGATATAAATCTCATGGTGAAATTGTATTAAATTCAGTTCCACCTCCTACTTTATGTTATTCACCAATCCCTAGACCTCATTCAACAAATGATTTTATTGAAGCTGCAGAAACTAATTGTTTAAATGCAGGTTTAAGCAACGTTAATCTTAAAGAGGTTAGAGATGTGCAGGATTCTCCTATAGGTTAGGATTCCTCATGCAGGGGTCTGATAAGAAGATTAATGACGATTCCACTTCTGATGCTCCAACACCAATATCAGTTGCTTCTCCAACCTTCTTCAAAAATTCAAAACAGATAATATTCCTTCGTTTGTTCCTGTCAGGTTCGTAAAAGAAGGAACAGTTGTCGGATCATCAAGCAATCTAAATCCTATAATTAAAGCCAACACAATAGGATGTGTCAATCAAGATTCATTAGAGAAATATTTTTTTATACGAGACTGGATAAGCTTAGATGATGAATCAATCATAGAGGAACGTGATGGTTTCGCACAAATCAAGATATCTCTTGACATTGTCAAGTCACAAAAGCTTCCAGAAGCTTAATCAAGACAAATATGGATCTCTTCTCTAATTGAAAAATAACCAAATCAATTAGTGAAGATCTCATCCCCTATTCAGCGCAGCAAACGCCAAAACAAGCAAGAATATGCAACAAGCTCAAAGCAATCTTCATCACCACATGCACAACACGAGACTACAAAGAATCAAAAGCCTTTCAAGGCTTGTTTGAGTGTGGAAAAGAAGGTCATGTGGTAAATAAATGTCCTCAAAGACTTGCTTTGAATGGTAAAGGCAAACCAAATTGCTTCTCCGGATGTAAGGCTACAAAGAATGTTCCGGACAGTAAAGGCAACACGGGTTGCTTCTCTGGTTCAAAAGGTAAAAAGCAAACATCTTTGAATGGTTGGATGAAAAACCCTCCATCTAAACCTTTTCATGTGAAGCCGGTTTCACATGATCAAAAGATGAAAATGACCAAAGGTTCAAAACCAAATTCTTTTCCTTTCGGTCTTAAAAAGAAAATGATTTTCAAATTTAATTCATACAAATCCAAATTAATTGAACCGAAATAAATTTGGCAAATTAAAAAGAAGGATACTGGAATCCCCGATTGTTTAAATGGTTATGTGCCGAAACAAGTTTCTTATATTGATAAAAAAGGAACTTCCAGGACTACGATGGCCAGGGTTCCCCTTTCTAACTAATTTGTTAATGAATGCCGAAACAATTTAGGAGGACTGTTAGTAATCCGGTTTACTGACAGAGATTGTTTCTAATTCAATTTGAGGTGGAACAAACAAGTTATAGTCATGGTATTTTATCCAAAATCTGGATTTTTAATCTGCACAATCACAGTTCTCACTTCACAATCACTGCATATCTCTTGATAATTCATTTTTTATCTTGATAATCAGTGTAGCTTGAAAGACCTTCTTTGGTAAATTTCTATTTTTGTTCAGTTTAAATATATATATATATATAATAAAAACAAAATAAAAACAAAACAAAAATGGGTTTGCAAAAATAAAAATTTAGGGGGAGAGTATAGTAAATAAAAATGATAACAGAACTGGGCACTTCATTCGAGATGACGAGGAAATGATTGTATATCTTCTTGAAATGCTTGTTTTTTGCATGAGTTGCAGTTTAAAATAAGAAATGACACTAACTGATGCTGTTATCTGATTCACATCTTATTTTTAATTGAAAATTTCAACAATCAAACAAATTCTTTAATGATATGCTTAGTAGACTCAACCTGAAGAATAAAGTAGACAGCAACATAATGATTTAAATTAAAGTATATGCTTAAGGATGTCTGGATTTACGCAATCATTCTGGCCTGCATGAAAACTAAGTCCCGACAAAAATTGGATTGAGAATTAATCTTTCACCCACCATGATACAATTCATATAAGCCATATATTTGAGCCATGTTTGGTGTATTTATGTGTCTTGTGTTTGTGCCAATCTCCTCTGTTGTACGGAAGTACTGACCTGGAGTGATGATCTCCTTTACTGTATGATAGTACTGACCTGTAACTCTTATCGGCACATGATTGAATGGTCATCTCCTTTGTTATACGTGAATATAGACCTAGAGCTCTCACTATTTTGGACTAAGTTGTGTCAAATCGTCTAAAAGATGAATTCATCAAAGAATGCAATATTCTGTTGATAATAACTTGCACACTAATGCACAAGCCTTGCTCTATAAAGATCATAAAAAAATTCAAGAAATCCTGAGGTTGGGTGAGGGTTTTTGCCAAATGATTGTGGGGTCCTAGCATTCTAAAGTATTTAATCGAACCTTAACGAATCATGCTTGTTGAAAAAGATAGGGCATGGATTTAAGTGGACAAACATATCAGCAATCATTATTAATCTGTTTGAGAATTTCAAAATCATTCAAAGACTATGATTAGATTTAGTTATCAGTATGATCTTATTGTTTGTCGATGATTAATTTCATCTTTGTGTTAAAGTATATCTTCAGGATGTGATCTCATGATCGACTCAGTTATCGGTTATAAAAAAAGTTATAGATAATAAAATATTATAATTAATGTATATAATAAAAATAAAAATTATAATAAATTTTCATTTCTAAATTTCTTTTAGGTCTTCCACATTATGTTGTTACAATTTTATCATTTTTCATGCATTTTACAGAAATTGTGTACAGCCAAACATAAGTTCGCTTGTTTTCAAACACAAATAGACACGGGTTTATTTTGTTAAAATGAAATGATCTAATTAGAAATGTCGAGTTTGTGTTTGTGAATGTGTTTCAGATATTTGCTGTAAGTGATGGCCGATCATCATTTTGAGTAGTGTACCTGATCAGAGAACCTGTTCCTTAAGTTTGCAGAAGATACAAGCTAGGAATCCTCTTCCTACATCTTCTGAAGCACTCAAGATTAGAGATTTGGGAAGGTTGTTCCAATATCTTTACAAGGATGCACTTGAAAAAAGGGAGCGTATAAGTAGGGGAGCATATAAGTAAGGGGAGCTTATGAGATGAATAATCTTTCTCATTAGATTTAGAAAGACTGAAATTGAAGATCTTTCAACTGTTGACTTCTCGGGGCTGAATTCGTATGAAGACATTGATAATGATAGACTAACGGGGAGTATTGTTAGAGCTGTACAAGATAGTCTATATTATCAACACAGTCAAAGTCAACAAAAGTCAATGTCACGGTCAAAGTCAATGCGAAAGTCAAACCCGATACATTCGAGACGAAGAAGCGAGACGAGACGTTGAAGATTTAAATGACTAGGAGTTTTATTGTAATAAATATATTTTGTGTGAACAAAGTATATTTTTCTTTATTTGAGTCATTTTTATGCTTTATATGTAATTTCTATTAATTAGCCTAAGTCTAGGGGGTTAAGTGCAATTAGTGAATATTAGTCTAGACTATAAATAGTCTAATTGTAATTAGAATTAGAAAAGTGGTTGTATCACCAATAGATTGAGGGATTACTTGTAAACACATTATTAGCAATCTTATTGAAGATCAAATGGGTTTTGATTGTGATTATCATGTTTTGATCTATAATCTTCATGATTTGACTCAAGTGTGATTATCCTGGATTTACACCATGTCCACCACAACCTTCACCTAGCGAAACCTTTGAAGATCTACCTCTAACCATCCTCTAACCCGCTATAAGATTTAAACACTAAAACAATCATTCAAGGTAATAGCTCAGATTATGTTAAGTATAGTAAGTCCCTAATTACAGTGGCCAGTTGTGATTAGCCACATACTATATTCTTCATACCCTAATCATTTCCTATCCTGACAATAAATCAATATCTAAATCTACTAAAGAGACATAAACCACATAACATGCACACATAATATCGGTTAACATTAAGAAAATACCTGAAGGCATGCAGCTACTCGTACCGCATCCCTTCCCTTTTTGGCACATTCTCAGTTTAAGTTTTGGTTTTTTTTGAAAATTTACCCATTTCACTTAACCTTTGGCTCTGATACCAACTTGTAAGGACCAAATCCCGGGACACTCACAGCTGGTCAATCATCGCACATAAAACATATGATATACATTAACATTATTAAAACATTGCAGCGGAATTAATTTAAACCATCATTTCATTTCATATAATTAATCGCTTTTGCATAATAATATAACATTCATTACAAAATTTCATTTGTTTGTATTATAATGCAAAAACATTATCATAACATAAAATGGACGTCATCCAAAATGACCCAAGTACCTGCCCATGCCATCCTCAGCAATGAATACCTGCCAACTGGAAAATGCATAAAAGTCATCATTGCTGAGTGAGTTCTAGTTTTAAAATAAAACATACTTTACTTCCGTTTAAAATCTTCTTTTACATTCTTACGCGATCAAGCATCATACGTACACATAGATATTAGCATTATTATCTTTCATCATCATTCATTAACTTTCGTTCATTCATCAACATACGTCATCATTATCATTCGTTATCTTCTTTACCATTCATTACGTACATTCATTATTACTTCTTTACTTTCCATACCAATACCATGAACTTTACCCCACCATCATGCATAAAATGGGTATTGGGCTGAGGTCTATAATAGACCACCATACATTGCGCCCAGTGGCCTGACCACAGTACCAGGGTAAATTCATGTGTACCAATACCTTGTGCTATGCCCCAGCGTCAATCATAAAGTGGGTACTTGTTAGGATCAAAAAATACCATATTTGATGAAATCAATTAGATATTAACATTCAAAGGGTAGGAGATGTATAATCATTGAGTAAACAAAGGGAAATTTATTGTAGAAACAAGATAAACAGGAAGAAAGAAGAAATTGCAATAATCAAAATACAACCTCCATGGATGACAACTCCATGGAGGCTGCACACACATCAAGCTCACCGAATGATTACATTGTGAAAATTCTAATTGAGGTGGGGGCTATCCTATCTATTTATAGTACATGACCCAAAACCCTAGGATGATGATAGCAAAACTAAATATTACATCATAAATACAATGAAATTATAAAATAGTTCCTATTTCTATAACTTGGGTCTTGAGTCTTCACAAATGGTGAACTTGAACCAGGTGGGCGTTTGCAAGGAAATATTTATCTTCTGCTCCCCCTCAGAAGATGCTTTGCACTTCTTTTATGATCAATATTAGAATATATTTCATCTTTCCAAATCCTTGTTGTTTAGGTAAAAACACACCCCAACAAACTCCCCCTATTTGGTAAGATGAAATCAAATCCGTGAAGATGCAATAGCATATGATGGACACATGGAGATCATGTTCCTTTCACTTGCATCACACTGTAGTAGGCTCTTGTTTTACGGATTATCTTCAAAGCAAGCATCAAACTATTCCAAGACTTTAATCAAACCTTTCACACTTCTATGTAACTCCCCCTAAGATGCAGCATCCACTTTCTTTTGATTCTTACCCAAGGAGCCAAAAGAGTCTTCTATTCCCAACCCAAAGGAATGTAAGAGCATAGGGTGTCTTTTCACTGTAAAGGGTAACCCAACCTCTACAATGAATGACATCTTCAAATAGTGATCAAAGCTTGAACAAATCCAAAGAACAATCATCAACATGCTTAGAAGTGTTAATCTTTGAAGAGATCCCACCAACCCAGTCAAAATCATAGAAAATGAATTAGATTGAGAAACCATTGATTGTGAGTGTTACCACCGGCTGTTTTATGAAGGCATAGTCTCCTCCTCAATTGGTTCTTTTTGTGCACCCACTAGAACCACATTGACTCATGCCTTTATTCATTGTTTTCCCTTTGTTTCTGCTGCTAACTGCTAGAGGTAGTTTGACAAGCATCTGCTGAAGGATGCAAAACAGATGAGAGTAACCACCCCTTTTACTACTCTTGACTTTCTTCTGGTCTAACTCAGCATAGCATGCTAATATAAGCAAAATCATCACAAACTATATATAATAGAACCATGTACTCAGCAAGAAAGATACCCAATAATAAGCGAATACCAATTCCAACTTCAGATACAAATCAGGCTCTGGCTTCTGCTGAAGTATTAAACACTATTGAGATAATTTGAAACCTTTTCTGATGATGTTTCAAAGCATCAGATTAAGGTATCTGCTAATTTGACACGGTTTGTCAGTGTCTGCTGATGATCAGAAACACAACTGCTGATGAGAAAAATTTGTGAAACTACCCATGAATAACATATCCCAACAGCTGATGTGAAAACATACATCTACTGATGTTTGAAAGTCTCAAGAGCTGATGAACAAAAGTACCGAAGAGCAAAAGTTCAAAAGTACTGAAGAACAAATGTTTACAAGTACTGAAGAACAAAAGTCTACAAGTACTGAAGAACAAATGTTCACAAGTACTGAAGAACACTGTCTACAAGTACTGAAGAACAAATGTTCACAAGTACTGAAGAATAAAATATCTCAACTACTGATGAGAAAACTTCTTTAGGCATTTCATCAAACAATTGGTGTGCAGACTTTGAGCAACACATTTGTGTATGAAACTTGAACATTCAAGTTGTCCAAACGCACAATCAGCAAGACAGGTTTGATTGATTAGAGAGTATTGCAGCGGAAATCAAACAATGAATTAGACAATTCACAAGAACACAATTGATATTCAATATAAAAGTAAACGGTTATAGAGAGAGAGAATTCTGCGAAAGATATTTCATTCAATATGCGCTTTCGTGGTAACAGAATGTCACACGTACAATTAGGTCAAGATCTCTTGTATAGGAGATGTGATGTCTGCTGATGTCACTTGATAGTGACATCTAACAGAATTATTCAAACTACTGATAGTTAACACAACTACTGAAGATGTTAAACATCTGACATCTTCTTACAAAAATACTAAGTGTTAACTATCACTACAACTACTGAAAAGAAACTACTGAAACTACAACGACTGAAGAACATGCTCTTCAGTCGTTTTACAAGTACTGAAATAGAAAAGAAAACTACTGAAAGGAAACCATCACAACAACTGAAGAATGCTTCTTCAGCTGTTGTAAGAAACTCTGAAGGCATCAGTACTTGTACTTGAACTTCAGCTGTCGTCATCAACTGATGTCTTCAGCTGTTGTCTTCAGTCTTTGTTCTTCAGCTGTTGAAGTCTTCAGTACTTTAGTCTTCAGCTTTTTAAGTCTTCAGTACTTTAGTCTTTCAGCTATTGAAGTCTTCAGTACTTTAGTCTTTAGCTTTTTAAGTCTTTAGTACTTTAGTCTTCAGCTGTTGATCTTCAGACTTTGGTCTTCAGCTGTTGAAGTCTTCAGTACTTTGTTCTTCAGCTGTTGCTCTTCAGACTTTGTCAAACAGCTGATCAAGTCTTCAGCAGTTGTTGTGATGTCTGTGGAACTTAGAGGTTTTTCTGATCAGGCTCATTGGTTCTTTTGGTCCAACAGTACTAAGCCGTAGTCTATAATAGATCCCCATACATTGCGCCTAGTGGCCTGACCATAATACCAGGGTAAGCGACAAAAGTTCCATACAAATGGTCAATCACAAAGACAGACCCCGGTGTGCATCCTTCAGGGGTAGCTAACCCACACACCGTTGAACTAACACCCTTCATTGGGTGTGTTTCTCCATACAAGGCTTGCAAGACTTTCTTTACTTTTCTTTTGTTAATGCATGCATTCTTTCATTCATTATGTTTCCCTTTTATTATCTTCTGATTTATGTTACATAATACTTTGCGTTCATTATCATAATCACATGGCACTAGGAAGGCGTATGAGTGCCTAGGCGCATGGGCTTTTTGGGCGTCTAGACACTTAGTCAAATTCAGTCTATTCCTAGGCACATGGATACTATTTGGGCGCATGGGGTTTGGGCGCATGGGAACACTTAGGTAGTTAAAACCAATGGGCGCATGGGCCATTTTAGGCGCATGGGCAACCGACACTCACTAAAATCATTCTAATTCAATCCCAATCATCAAACTAACATGTTCTAATCTGATTTCTATCATTCGAGGAAAAAAAATCATGAACATATCATCATCATACATCATAAATCACCCAAAATCATAACCCAACCACATACACACGTATGGGTACACACCCACGTTTTATAAAAACGTTTAAACATGCATTTCTAGCCACAAAACCAGTTAAAATAAGTAAAAAGAGGGTTCTACAACTCATCTTTGACAATCTCCGAGTATGACTTCTTTAAACCCGTTTGCAAATGAGTTCAAACACCTAGAAACCCACCAGAACACCCAACCGAACACATATAATCATACAACCAAGACATAGGCCGGTTAAGAACATCTAAAAACCAAGAATTCTCACGTGACTTCGAACTTCTTCTTGCTCTTCTTTAGATATCCGAGAGCTTCACAGCTTTCTCTCTCTAAAATCCGGGTTGAAAAGTGTGTGTGTGTAACAGCATGGGTGGCCATGTCGCCTTTTACACCCACTTTTCAAACTTGTGTCTTTTTTGAGACTTTTAACCCCTCAGCTTGTGTTAAATTATGTTTCTTTCCTTTTCTTGGCTTTTATTCTTTCTTTGTCGTCTATAAAAATATCTGGTGTTACACTTCCAGGGGCCAAAATGTAAATTTTAAATTACAAACCCAACCCCTCGCCCACTTTTCAACCCCGTAATTCCGGGCCCCTTTCCGTCCATTCTCCAACGAGTTCCGATGGCCCTAAAATCCACCAAAAACCTTCGAATTATGAACCAAACCGTTTCAAATCGCTTCATGTTCATGCCTCGAACTTGAATGCACATAATAATTGTGATTAAAAACCGGTTACAACCCAATCAAATGTATAACAGAAACCCCTTTAATCATATACCCGTTCGAGCCTTAAACACTAATAATAACTCAATTAATTCAACATAAACGATCATCTATCTATCCTTAATCGAATACAACTCCCAATTTCACCTGAAACCCACACAATCATCCTCTTCGATTCTCTCTAACCCGCGACCTGTAACCTTATCAAAATCCACTTCCCGACCAATCTAAGCTGAAATTTATAAAGGGCTTTGGATCAAGAACATCATCCGAAGTTGTCCACAAGTTTGATTTGGTTTTCATAATCGTTTGCACACAAATCAAATTCAACCTCGGTCACGGTTGTTCTTCATCTGTTCTTAACATCAAATCGACTCAAACAGGGTAGTTAAACACATTAATATACTCGAATTTACATGGGGAATCAAAGCCCCATGTTTATTCTAGTAATCATTATTGTTTTGATGTTCAATTTGATCAAATTTCATTCTAGGGTTCTTAGGATTTGGGGACACTTTATTAACTTGATTTTTAAGAATTAAGAATCGGGATATACCACGACCGCAGACCAGGTTTACTGGTTACTCAACGACATTTCAAGCTTGAGGTTTCGGGTTTAAACCCGGGCAACCTAAACCATTTTTTGGGCTTTTTGGCCTTTAAAAAATATATATATAATTTCTAAAAATTATAAAACTAAATTTTATAAAAATTGTTTATTTTTAAATTTATTCAGTTATTTTCTATAAATTTATTTCTTTAAACACCTTAACATATTTTTATAAAATATTGTTATCAAATGTTATAATTAGCTTATTTTTATAAAAATTGACTTTAAATAAAAGTTAACCCACTAAATATTATTGGTTCAAACCTTACCTTTAAATTATTATTTAAATCATGATTATTTCAAACAATAATAAAAGTTTATTTAAACTTTATATTTAAACTTTACAAATTATTTCAAATGATTTCCTGTTCATTTCTTTATATTAAAATACTCAAATGTATGCTTCTTTTTCATTTATTCCAATAATATAAGTGATTCCAATTGCTAAATTAAATTATTTGATAAAGCCCCAAACTCCACTTGAATCTACTTCGTGTTAAATCTTTAATCTTATTATTAAACTTAAATATTGTAATATATATGTTTAGGTACCTTGTAAAGGAATTCGTTAGAAAATCTTCTATTATTCTTATTATCATCTTATACACATATACGCCATGTGACTTTTCATGCCCCTTTTTATATTATTTCACACCTTTTTGCGGTGGAATATGTTAACTTATCAATATACACTTGTAAACCTTTTGATACTTGTAACGCACATGCAATTCATCTTTATTTTTGTCAAGGTTATTTGTATAATTTTGAGTTTTATATGAGATACATTATATGTTGACAATCATTAACTATTGCTAGCCTGGCGACGTCATAGATCTATGAGCTTGACAAGCCTTGGTGCTAGAGTCGATGTTATTGCCGGCTCCTGATGTCGTATGCTTGTTCATCATGGAACCAAGTGCACTTAGCTTATCGTTATATACTTGTAAACTTATTCTTGGTCAAGATTTGATTGTAGCTATATGGGTTCTATAAACTTGTATAATTCATAACCATTGACATGAATTATTACTTGTAAATCTTTATATATATATATATATATATATATATATATATATATATATATATATATGTATGTATGTATGCTTAACCCGTGGAAACTCACCAACTTTCATAGTTGATCTTTTATTTTTAACATGTTTAAGGAAATGCTCAACTTTGGTGATCTTTTTGAAGCATGCTCACACCTAAGATTTAGACCTAGGAAAAATGAATAATTTATATTGGATGTTTATCTTAAGTTATGTATTATTCTTGTTTGAGACTTATGGATGTAATTTGCATTTTAAAACTTATGATAATAATATTTTTTATTAAATTATAGGATTATGTGACTGTGAATAATCTTAACCCTCACATCTCAACGATTCCCCCGTTAAAATTAGGGTGTGACAGATGGTATCAGAGCCTATTTAGGTGATTAAAATTGGTGATCTAGACTGTAGTTTATGCATGAAACTCTTAAGGAAAATCTTTATGATATTGTAATTATATATTGTTGCATGCTACATGATACTATCTATTTAGGAATGCCTCTTGATGTGCAACTTAATGTCTTTAGCTAGGTTTGCCTTGTAATTGATAAACTTGGTTGCTTTGTCTCTCCTAAACTTATTCTTAATCCTTTATTCTTCCCGATGAATGAAATTTCTTAATCTTATTCTAGACACGTGGGATCGTACCCCTTATATCGAAGGTTTAAATCTTTAGAATTTATGTCTAATCTATGAAAATCTCATCAAGGTTTTAATTACATGAGCCTAAAGAAAATTGTATGACACATAGACACCTGTATTCTGGATTTCCTGGCAAAAAGCCTTCGGGCTAAGGTAAGCGTTTCGCATAAATCCTAGTTATGCTTACCTGGGGATTTTTGGGATGAGTGATAAACTATGGTCAATATACACAAGTTTCTAAGGCAATTGGGTTAACTTAACTTGACTTGTCAACGTTTCTAAATGGTAATGTGTTACCAAATAGAATCATTCCATGTGTGTTTTACAAGTCTTGAATGATCCTTGTTTGATTTATTGTCCTTTTACCTCCAAATTCCTGTGACTAACTTATTTTGTATCCATCATGTCTCATCACCATGGAAAGCGTGGAAGTTTTTACCATAATTTAGTCGCCATGATTACTCGTCAAATGGTTGTTGTCATATCGACCATGGTTGCTGAACTAAATAGCACCATGATGACCAACTCTAGCAACAATAGAAATGGTCAAGTAAAGAATAGCGCAAACCAAGTGCGTAACAATCAAACCTGCATGTTCAAATACTTTAGCTCATGCAAGCCCACTAGCTATTGTGGAAAGGAAGGAGCCACTGGACTTCTCGAGTGGTTCGAAAGCATGGAGAACACGTTCATCAACTGTGAGTGTTCCGAGGCGCTCAAAGTTCGTTATGCCACTAGTATGCTCCAACAAAGGGCACTTACATGGTGGAATAGCGAGAAAAGGAACCGTGGTGCTAATTTTGTGTTAGCACTAACTTGTAGCACTAACTTGGGACGAGTTCAAGAATATTGCTACTTCAAAGTTTGCCTAAGAAGTGAATTGCAAAAGCTGGAGGAGAAGTTTTTGAACCTCAAGCAAGATGATGGAGATCACTTGGCCTACTCAATTAGGCATCACGAGTTGAGCATTTGTAGCCTTATATGGTCGACATTAATCCTCATAACATTGAGAAGTTCATCAAGGGGGTGCCACCTTAAATTCAAGATGTTGTGGTGGGTAGTCGACCCACAACTTTGGAGGAAGCCATTACTATCACCGCTCAACTTACCGAAAATCATATTCGAGTGGGCACCATGTCTGTCAAGGGTGCTAAGAAGGTTGAGAAGACGGTCCTCGAAGCTGCTAAGGAGACTAAGAATAAACCGTCTTACAACAACAATAAGAAATGCAAGTTCACACCAGCTCGTAACTTTGTTGTGGCTGCACCCAAAGCACCTCAAAGACAACTTGTTCCTGGGGCACAAGCACCTGTAGCTAGGGCCTATGATGGTCTTCTACCTATGTGCAATGTTTATAGGTACCATCACCCGGGGACGCTCCGTGTCGCATCTGTAGTTTGTGCGGTAAGTATGTACATTTGGTGGCTACTTGTCGCCGTGCACCAAACAATGTCGCGATGGTTGCTAATCGTGTTTGCTACAATTGTGGGGAACATGGTCACTTTCACCCACAATGCCCTCATCTTGCGGATAATGTTACACAAGCTTGAGGATGTGCTTTCCATATCAATGCAAAGCAAGCACAAGCAAACAATGATATGGTGAACGGTATTTCAAATCCAACCCCAACTTTTATGATCTAAGTTTTTTTTATGCTTTACCTGTATTGTTAAATATCTTTAAAACTGAACAGGTATGTTCCTTATTAATAATTCTTATGCCTACATTCTATTTGATTCTGGAGCCGATAAAAGTTTTCTCTCGTTAGAGTTTGAGTCTATTTTTGTAAGCCACATACGAAACTAAAATACCTCTCACTGTTAAAGTCGTCGATGGAGAACCTATCACCATTGATGTCATTATTCGTAATTGCATTTTGACCCTCGACACGCATGATTTCTTTATCGACCTTATTCCTATGAAACTTTGAAGCTTCGACGTTATCATTGGCATGAATTGGTTAGGCAAACATCACGCCGCGATTATTTGTTTCGAGAAGTGCATTCGTATTCCTTTGCCTCTGGGGGATACATTGAAAGTATTTGAAGAAAAATCCTCCAAAATCTCAAACTCATGTCGTGTACCCAAGCCCGAAAATGCCTAAGCAAAAATTATATGGCTTTCTTGGCCTATGTGGTCAACACAAAAGTCAAAGGGAAAGACCTTAAGGATGTCCCGATTGTACGAGATTTTCCTAAAGTATTTCCCGATGACTTTAGTGGTTTACATCCCGTGCGTGAAGTTGAATTTAAAATTGATTTGATTTCGGGAGAAAACCCCATGGCTAAGTCACCATATCGACTTACACCATCAGAAAGGCAAGAGCTAGCTAGTCAACTTCAAGAACTATCTAACTTGGGGTGCACCTATTCTGTTTGTGAAGAAGAAAGATGGATTGTTTGGTATGTGCATCGACTATCGTGAGCTTAACAAACTTACCATCAAGAACCGCTACCCTCTTCATCGTATCAATGATCTTTTTGACCAACTTCAAAGAGCTACAATCTTCTCAAAGATTGACTTACGTACTGTTATGATCAATTACGAGTCCATGATGATGATATCCCAAAGACTGCGTTTCGTACTAGATATGGACACTATGAATTCATGGTTATACCTTTTGGTTTAACCAATGCTCCTGCTATTTTTATGGATCTCATGAATCGAGTATGCAAGCCTTATCTAGAAAAGTTGTGATTGTCTTTCTTGATGACATACTTATCTATTCCAAGTCCAAAACCAATCATGAACTTCACTTGCGACAAGTTCTTGAACTGTTGAAGAAAGAATAATTATACGTGAAGTTCTCAAAGTGTGAATTTTGGCTTGAGGAAGTTCAAATTCTCGGACACGTGGTGAATAGCCAAGGAATTCATGTTGACCCTACAAATATGGAAGCTGTGAAAAATTGGTGTATTCCTACAACTCCAACCGAAGTTCGTTCTTTCCTTGGTCTTGTTGGTTATTACCGGCGTTTCATTGCCAATTTTTCTAGAATCGTGAAGTCGCTTACTTCAATGACTCAAAAGAATAAACCATTCGGTGGGGGTCCGAGCAAGAGGAAGCCTTTGAAGCATTAAAGCACAAGTTATGCAATGCTTCTATCTTGACCCTTCCCAATAGAAACGACGATTTCACCGTGTATTGTGATGCATCTAAACAAGGCCTTGGTTGTGTTCTCATGCAACGAAGAAAAGTCATAGCATATGCATCGAGACAACTGAAGGTGCATGAGGTGAATTAAACGACACACGATCTTGAACTTGGTGTTGTGGTTTTTGCCTTAAAAATTTGTAGACATTACCTTTATGGTATGCTTATAGTCTACACAAAAGCCTTCAACACATTTTTAATCAAAAAGATCTCAATATGAGACAACGTCATTGGGTTGAGTTGATTAGTGATTATGACTGTGACATTCGTTACCACCCTAGAAAGGCAAATGTCGTAGCTGGTGCACTAAGTCATAAGGTCCATAACAAGATAATCTCGTTTTCAGAAATTCGCGATCAACGGTAATGGTTTGATACTTTGGTAGACTTTGATACTGAGATCCGTCTAGATGTCAACGAGACTACTATGCTGCTACAAAATTTGAGGATTGAAAGCGACATCGAGATCTGTATCTTAGAGGCTTAACAAGCAATTCAACAAGAAGGAAAAATAGGAGAGAAATTAGAGCATATTCTTCCAGCTTAACTAGAAACGAAACCCAATGGGTCAATATATTTCATGAATCGAATTTGGGTTCTAAATCATGATAATCTTCGTACCTTTATCATGAATGATGCTTATCAAACTCACTATTCTATTCATCCTGGTTCTGATAAGATTGGTGGCCTGGAATGAAGAAAGACATAGCGACTTACGTAGTTAATTACCTTGCGTGTACGAAGGTTAAAGCCGAACATCAACGTCCAAGGGGATTACTTGAACAACCCAAGATTCCTATACGGAAATGGAAACACATATCCATGGACTTCCTAACCAAACTACCTCATACCTCTCATGCTTATGATAGTATATGGGTGATCGTTGATCGATTGACCAAGTCGGCACATTTCATACCCATACGTGACACTTACAAAATATCAAGGTTGACTCGTATATACATTGATGAAATTATGAGTCGTCATGGTGTATCTTTGCATAACATATCTGACCAAGACGCTCATTTCACTTCGCACTTTTGGTCATCTATGCAAGAATTCTTGGGTACTCAACTGGATCTAAACACGGTTTACCATCCTTAATCGGATGGTCAAACCAAGCGAACCATCCAAACCTTGGAGGATTTGCTACGTCTTTGTGTCCTCGACTTTGGTGGTGACTGGGCTACACATTTACCGCTCGTGGAATTTTAGTATAATAATAGTTACCACTTGAGTATTAAGATGGCACCTTTCGAAGCGCTTTATGGTCATAAATGTTGTTCTCCAATCTGCTAGACCAACATTGGTGAAAATTTCATCATTTGTCCTGAGCTTATACAAGAAACGACCAATAAAGTCTCCATAATTCGCAAGAACCTTGAAGTGGCGAGAAGTCGACAAAAATCTATGCCGACAAGTGATGTAAGCCATTGCAATTCCAAGTTGGGGATTTGGTTCTTCTTAAGGTCTCACCATGGAAGGGCATTGTTCGCTTTGGAAAGAAAGGTAAACTAGCTCCAAGATTTGTAGGACCTTTCAAGATTCTGAAAAGGATCAGGAAAGTGGCTTACAAACTGAAACTACCTTCCGACCTTAGTGGAGTTCATCCTATTTTCCATGTCTCAAATTTGAGGAAGTGTTTGGCTTATGAAAGTCTGCATGTCCCGTTGGATGACATCCAGATCGACGAGTCATTACACTTTGTTAAGAAATCATTGAAGTCATGAATCACATTATGAAGAAGACTAGAACCACTACTACCCCAATCGTCAAAGTTCGTTGGAAGAATAAGCGTGGACCTGAATTTACTTGGGAGCGTGATGAGCATATGAAGAAGAAATACCTGTATTTGTTCGCCTAGTTTCATTCTTAATTTTGGGACAAATTCTTATAAGTTGGAGAGACTGTAACATCTCGTATTTTTGTAAAATTAAAAGTTAGCGTCGTTATACTCTTGTAAGGACCATTGTTGTCATGTATGAAACTTGTGGTTTACTTATGCTTGTTTCTTTATTTTATATTCTTTCTTTAATTTAAAAATAAATATTTTAAGAAATTAAACTGAATATGTTGATAATAATTATAATAATAACAATATTTATAATAATAATGATAATAACGACAATAATAATAATAGTAATAATAATAATAATAATAATAATAATTTATAAAAGTTATTAAATTTAAAAATAAATAAAAATGTTTAAAACTTAAAGTTAGTTAAGTTCTAGGTACTTTGTAAAGGAATTCGTTGGAAAATCGTCTATTGTCACACCCCCTCTTATAGCGGAAACACGAGGATATAATGGACGGGATCGTCATAACACATTGTTAATTAATAGAGATGCAATAAACGATGAAAGTCAATGTGTCATGAAGTCACCCGACACAAATGGAGACTTGTGTCGTAGTTAGTCAATTCCACGACAAACATAGTCATACAAACCAATATGTATAAATCACATAACCCGGGAACTAGTGAACATAAAGTGAGTAATGAATAAAAGTCAATGCAAATTGTCAAAGACATCCAAAGAGTTTAAATAATGCAATCCTAAGGTTGTCACTAAGGCACCATCCGTAGCTATCCTCAATGATTGTTACTTGAAAAGATATGCTCAAAAGGTCAACATATTGTTGGTGAGTTCGCAGGTTTAAATAATAAACGGAACTTGATGTTATGTAATAGTTTAGTAGGATATGAGTGCATACAGTTATAAGCAAATAATATCATATGTAAATATGAGCATCACAACTAAACCTACGACGTACACACAGAATTTGTCGGAACATATTCACCCTAGGGCCCGTACCTGGCCACTGTCAATCCCAACTAGTATACTAACAAACAAGGGTGGGGGTGTCAGCCTAATAGTACTATCAATACATGTCCGTCGGCTCCAACCCCAGAATTAAATAGTTACGAATAAAAACAACACAGACAACTCATGCATATACTAGATAATTACTTACAAAATAGTAAACACTACAATCCCAATAACTGAATAAGTTCACAGCATAAAAAGTATGAGTATTCTTTCCCCCTAGTTTATAAATATTTTAAATGAAAACGGAGCGACGAAACTCACCTTGATTGGATATGAGCAATAACAAAAGAAAATGATAGACTTCAAATGATGAGTGTTTTCACACAAATTTTGTAAAATTGGTTTGGTGGTCAATCAATAAGGAAATGACGGAGACCAATTGGAATTTATACAGAACATGTGGAATTAAGTTTCTGGAGAAAATCATATAATTTTGATAAAAACTTAGTGACATATATGTTTCGAAAGTTGGGCCGGACAATCTGCCAGAAATTTAGTTTTTAGCCACTCTTTTTGTATCAAGTGTTTGGGAGCTCAAAATTTAATAAATATTGACGAGACTGATTAGGTTGAAAAATAGACTCTTCGAACTTAGTTTTAGACTTCAAATTCGTCCATTTTGGACTTTGTTTGACCAAGTTATCACCTGTACAAAATTAAAGTTATTAAAACTACGACCATCATCCCTTGATCCCAATTCCACAATTATTAACCATAGATGACTCGAGAATCAACCATGTTTATTGTTTATGCTTCATATGATAAACTCCATACACAATTACCACACCAGATCATGCACACACAATAACACACATACATATACATACACACACACACACATATATATATATATATATATATATAATGTATATATATATATATGTATATGTATATATATATATATAGATATATATACATATATAACACACACACACATATATATATGTGTATATATATACATCCAAACATACACTCACATACTCATGAACACACATACAACAAACACACACACACACATATTCTGATTCACCACCCACACACCACGAGTCACACACACCACGCACCACCACGACACCACCACCACACCACCACCACCGCCACTAGACGACTATACACACTCAATTATACCGCCGCGTACAGCCAAAACATACTAAAACAAAAAAAAATGAAACTTAAACGAAGAAATCAACGAAAGCTTACTTATGAAACAATCGCAACGGAAAGACGACGATGGACGACAACGATTTATGACCGCAAGGGGCTGTGCAGGATTGGTTTTTGTCACTTAACACTTGGTTTTCTCTCAAACTCACTTATACTACACTCTGATCAGATAAAGCAAAGTCTCTTCTATGAGTTGATAATAATATAATAAGTAACAAAGAGCACAAAGAAATAATTTTCAAGGTACTTGCATATATTACTTCTCAACTCAAAGTATTACAAGATTTTTACAAGCATGTTACATGAGTTACAATGAGAAACAATATATACTACTACCTATAGCCGGATATACTTTGATACCAGCTGGAATCCTCTAACTAAAGCAAATACTACAAAGCTATAGTTTAAGGTATCTTAGATAATGTCTTTTCTAAGATATGGTAGTCATGACATGTCCATGACTTACCTTTTGTCACCAACTAAAGTTGGTAACTGTACTAACTGATAAAGGTGAACAGTGGAATAAAGTATGGTTAACTACATGGCTTTTGAGAAAACGCCATACAATATCTCAGAGGTCTGCAGCAGAGTGTCAGAGGACATACTTATGTCCATTGGTTCATAGTAGTGTCTTCCAAAGGTTAAATGGCTTCGGAAGAATAAGTTCTTCCGAAGCCACTTATACTTCGGAAGAGGCTACTTCTTTCGAGGCTTGAGGACTTCTTTTTCTCTTCATACTTCAGAAGTTGACTTCTAATCTTTTCTTCTAAGTCTTGATCATCAGAAATGAATACTTTGTCTTCGGAAGTAAAGTTTGTCTTCGGAAGTTAATCTTGCACTTTGTCTTCGGAAGTTAATCTTGCACTTTGTCTTCGGAAGAACTCCTTTTCCTTTGGAAGTTCCATACTTAGCTTCGGAAGTCCTTTATTAGTTGTATCAAAATAGTTTAAGTGATCTGGTTTTGGTTGCACCAGCCTTCTTCTTGATCCAACAAACTCCCCTTAGGCTGATGCTACCAAAACCTCACTTATTCCTGCTTCTCAAAACTTTCAGCACCAAGGAAAGCAGATACTTGTCTGTTTTGTTTTTTCCCAGAAGTGGTGCTGAGAAGCTTGTACAAGTCATTTGTGGACAGGAGATCCAGTCTGTCACTTTGAATGATATGCACCCTTTGTTGTGCCCCCCTAAACATAGTTAGTTAATGAGCGTTATAGTCGTATTCCTATCTAACTATGGATTCAAGTTCAGAACCCTCAACCATTTGAAGAAAGGCTTTGCCTTGGGTTGTTGATCCTTTCCTTTTATCCTTCTCTCTCAGTTTCAACTCTTCTTTAAACTTAGTCCTAGCAGTTAGCTCGGCCAGATGAAGACTGCTCATGTGATTTCTGATATGAGCCGTTACTTTAGATTTGGAGGGGTTGGAGAGTGGCTTCTCTACTAACTCAGCAATATCAAATCTGCTTAGGTATAACAGAGATGAAGCATTTAGCATGTTTAGCTCTCCACTCTCTCTCTCTCTTAACACTAAAGTTGTGAGAAGAATCTTCGAACCTCCATTGGATAATCTTCATCCTTGGCACAAGTGGTTGACTTGGTACCTTGTCTCCTTTCTTTGTATCTAGCTGAGCCAGCAGCCTTCTCCTTAGCTTCTTTTCTTCCTCATTAAAAGCATCTAAGTTGAGTCCAAGGAGCTTTGCATCTTGGTCCAAAGTTCCTCTAGGCATATCAAGAAATTGATCTCTAGTGAGGGAACATGAGGATCTATCAACATAAGTCAGTTTTACAGAGTCCTCCTCATAAGAGATGTCACTCAGGGTAGTACAGTTGATGAGCTTTGTCTTGATAGCCTTGAAATCCTCTAAGGATAGATGTTTGGAAGGCTGAGGGGATGGTTCGGGAGGTTATTGGGTAGGTTGTTGTGTTAGGGTTCCGGAGAATGTTTTAGGTTGGAGGATAGGCAGTTTAGGTGGCTGAGGTGAGGGAGTTGGTACGGTTGATGGTGTATGTTCAGGTGTGTAAGGTTTAGTGGTTGGTTCATTTTTTATGGGGAAAGGAAAAAGGGATTGGTTCAGGTTGTGGTTTAATGGTTGGTTTGAAGATCATCCCATGTACCCTTCTATACATCTCCTTCCTCTTCCCTGAGCGAATGTCATCCTTTATGTCACTGACATGTCGCTGGAGGGTCTTCTCAGACATAGGACCCACCTACCTGCCAGAGAAGCCATGAGCCTAGAGATAGTCTTTCATCCAGGCCTTGTCACCTATCTTTCGGGAAGCAATGAGTCTTGCTTCCTCTTCGTTCTTCTTCTTCTTCAATCTTAGCTTCTCCTTAGCAGTCTTCTTTCTCTCCTTCTCCATTTGATCTTGCTCTTTGTTAAAGATCCATGAGATCGTATCGTTGCTATGTGGAGATAGTTCTTCTAGAGAAAAACCCCTCTAAGGCCAACCTCGCTGCTTCTTCCTTTTGCTGGATTTGCAGCACCAATGCCTTTTCTAACTCAATTAACTCCTTTAATGGTAGCAGGAGTACATCCTCATTTGTAGATCTTAACTCGATGAGTCTGTCGATGATTTCTACTCTTCTTTTGTTGTTGGCAACCTCCTGTTGACTGTAGTTGCTTTGCTACTAGCAGCTATCAACTTCCCAGTTGGAAGACTACCTTTTCTCTTTAGCTTTTCTAACCTTGCTTCCTCCTGAAGCTCTTCTTTAGTCATCTTCCTCTTTCCTTTGCTGTCTTCAAAAGTGCTAGACTTTGGGGGTTCTTGGATGTAAGGTTCAGGTTGAGTAGTGATAATTGGAGCTGGAGTCAATGATGATAATTGTGCTAGGATTTGGGTGAGGAGACCCTCCTTATTAACCTCAGATGAAAGTTCTAAGATTGCATCTGTGATTATTAGATCATCGGATAAAGAGCATAGTCTTTCTGCAGCTGCAATCTCAGCTTCAGAAGGTTGAAGTTGTTCTTCCAAGGCTTTGATTTCTGCTTCAGAAGTCTGTGAGAATGCACTTTCTATCCCAACCATTTCATTTGTTGGGCCATCAGTCCTTGTTTCCCCTTTAAAACTAATCTTGGGTTCCACTTGGGCCTTAGGCTGACCAACTTCCTCAATAGTAGTAGAAGGTGCATTCAACCTCTGAAGCTCTTGAGCTCCAAAGTAAATCATCGACAAATCAGAACTTGGCTGTTCAATGAGAGATTCTATTAGGAACTTGTTGAAGAACCTATTAAGATCTTGGAGCATCCTTTGCTCCATTTGAATCATGACAGAAGGAGGCTCGGGAAAAACTAAAGCTTGTTGCATAGGGTATGTTGAACTTAAGGAAGTGAGAGCTTGACTCTGTGGTTCCTCTTGTCTTTGGCTTTGTCTCTGAACACCCTCCCCCTTTTTGGTAGCATCATCTTGAGAGCTTTATGAGATAGAGAAAGAGGTCAATGAGACCTGAATTGGTACATGCCTAACAGACCTTTCAATTTGTTTCTCAGCTAGTTTGGCCTTGAGGTTTTCAATCTCAAGTTGCTGAGTGGCAGATCAATCCTCTAAAGTCCTAACCTTATATTCAAGGTTTGAGACATTAGAAAGTAGTTCTTTGATGGTGAGTTGCAGTCTTCCCTCATCTTCTTTTGAAGAATCATAAAGAGATGAGGTAACATACCTAGTATGTTCATCCTCACCACCAGATGTGGTTTCTTGGCACCCTGGTTTCCCTTACTTAATGATGTCTCTTTAGAGTCATCAAAAGGCATGGTTGCCGCAGATTCAGTCTCAGAAATATTACCACTGTCCTAAAGGTCCATTGAGGCACTTTTAGTAGTGGCAGTTTATTCTACATGAGTCCCCTCCACATCAGTGGGACTTACCACAGTAAAGGCTTGTTGATGGGGGCTAGAGAAAAGAGGTCTCTCTAGGCTCCATTGATCCTCGAGAGAGTGTTGTAGATCAACTTTATTGCCATGAAGGGACAAAATCTCTTCATTAGTTTTAAATAGAAGGTCAGTAAAGGATATAGAAGTTAAGTCTAGTGACCCGGGACCTTGGTCAATGTCTAAAGGCATTGAGCCTATGATGGGGATGTCCCTTTGTGGCTGCTCAGAGGAGTATAGATACTCACCCTGAGGGTTTTCAGCTTGGTTGTCGGGTTCATGGTTTGAGACTTAGGAGACTCAAAACCCATATTAAGGTTAATTGTGAAGGATGGTGAGACCTCAGACTGAATGGAGCCTATTGTTTCACTCTAGTCTTTTTGGATTGAATAGGAGGAGCTTGTTCAATCAAAGAAGATTGAACAATGGCTCGTTTGGGGCGTCTTTGATATGTGATAGTGATGGGATGAGAAGGGAGCTTTGGCAATGTGAGGGTAGTTTCTAGTGTGGGTTCATCACTTGTGGGGTCAACAAGGATGTCACCAGGAGCCATTGGCTCAGTCATACCTGGAAGCAGAGCAGTGTGTCTTCCAGTGAAATTGGTGGACACTTCTTCTTCAATTCTTGAAGATGGTCGGCCTCTTATGAGGAACACTCAGAGCAGCTACACAAACAAGCTGACTCTGGTCCAGCTCATAGTTGATTATATGCTGAAGAAACCTGGGATACATGAAGAATATTTCACGCTAGAGGTTTCCCATAAGATTGGTTAACACAAATCTCGAGTAGTTAAAGCGAAGGCTTCTCACCATTCCATGAACTAGGCACCCTAGTTCGTATGGGATTTGATCCCACCCCCCAGATTTGTTGGATAAGCAATGAAGAACGACATGCAGCAGGAACTTCCAATTGTAAGAAAAGTTGAATTTGTAAACTGTAGACCTGCTAACATCTCCACCATATCCCATTTGGAGGTAGGTGTTGTCCACTCTATTTTGGGGAACTTTATGGGTGCATCCTCATCATGGAGCTTGAGATGCTCCCTGATGAGTTGTTCGGTAATGACCAACTCCTGGCCACAAATGCTCGATCTTATTACCCGAACCCCATTTAGGGTTTCAATCTGACCATTTTCCCTAATTTAGCCATATGATTTGAATAAATGGTAGGGTTAACAGTTTGGGTAGTGTAAAAGATGATTGGGTAAGAAAGGAAATGATATCAAAGAAGTCAACATCTCTTGAAGAATCAAGAAGTGCGACTTGATTGCTGAGGGTTAAGTGCCATTTGAGAAAGTTGAAGGTAGATGAGTTTGGACTTGGGTAAATTGAAGATGAATGAAGCTTTTAGGGCACTAAATTTGGTAAGAAAATGAAAGTGAGTGGCGGGATTATTTAAAAATAGGTAAAATGGCAGTTTATGGGGTTAGGATAAGATGATGTGATGTTTTAGTGGGTGATGTGACAAGAGTGGTAAGGTTTAGTTTAGTTAAATAAACGACATCATTAACAAAATCTTTACTTTTTACAGAGCAGGGCCCAAAAGATTTCCGTTACACAGTAAAGTCTTTCTTCCAAGTATAAAGTATTTCCGAAGGTAATTAATCTTCCGAAGGCAATTCTTACTTCCGAGAGTAAAGATTGCTTTCCGAGTGGATAGTTTTATAAACTTCGGAGTATATCTGATATGTAATCAATCACTTCTTCCGAGACTAAAAACTCTTTTGAGAAGAAAATTATCCTCGAGGAATTTGCTTTGGAAGATATGTAAAGCGTCTTCCAAGAGTAAATTCCTCTTCGGAAGAATTTATACTTGGTGCGAATTTCAGAGAAAGACCTTTGTAATAGGGCTTAGATTGTATTGACATAAGACATTACATATTTCAAAAAGATTTTCAAAAGAGGTAAACTAATCAAGATTTATCATCCCAATGGTTGTAATGAGATACTTAAATCTTTGTTCATCAAAAGCTTTGGTGAACAAGTCAACATATTGTTCATTTGAATCAACATTGATTAGCTTAATTAGATTTTTCTCATGAATATCTCTAATGAAACGATACCTGATATCAATATGCTTTGTCTTGGAGTGCTTCACAGGATTTTTAGTGATGGAGATAGCACTGTTGTTGTTAATGTGAATAGGAGTGCTCATAAAATTGAATCCATCATCTAACATCTGGTTCTAAATCCATAGCAGTTGCGCACAGCAACTTGCAACAGCAATGTATTCAGCTTCAACAGTTGATGTAGAGACACAAGATTGTTTCTTGCATTGCCATGAGATTATCCTTCCATCAAGAAATTGACATCCACCTGATATTGATTTCTTGTCAATGTTGCAGCCACCATAGTCACTGTCAGAGTAGCCAATGAGATTAAAATTGTTGTTCCTTGGAAACCAAAGACCTAATTTAGGTGCTCCTTTGAGATATCTGAGGATTCTTTTGGCAAAACCAGATGAGACACCTTTGGAGCAGCCTCATATCTTGCACAAATGCAAGTTGCAAACATAATATCTGGTCTACTTGCTATGAGATACATCAGAGAACCAATTATTGCCTTATACAGATATTGATCAGTATCCTCTTCCTTAGAGTCAGGACAGGAGATTATGGTTTCTGGGTATGGGTGTCTTGGCTGGCTTACAAACTTTCATTTCAAATCTTTCTAAGATGTCATTGACATACTTGGATTGATTGATGAAAAACCCTTCCTTCAATTGCTTCACTTGAATTCCAAGGAAAAATCCATTTTTTCCATGGAACTCATCTCAAACTTCTTCTTCATGATGCTTTCAAAGTCTTTACACATTTGGTCATTTGAGGAACCAAATATGACGTCATCAACATAGACTTGAATGAGCAAGTTGTCCTTTCCAGACTTTCTTATGAAAAGAGTCTTATCAATGGTACCTCTAGTGTAACCATTCTTTAGGAGAAATTGAGAGAAAGTCTCATACTATAGCCTAGGTGCTTGGTGCAGCCCATATAGAACTTTATCTAATTTGCACACATAGTTGGGGTGCTATGGGTCTTTGAATCCTGGATGTTGGCACACATAAACTTCCCTTTCTATATCCCCATATAGAAAGGCACACTTGACATCAAGTTGGTAGATAGTGAAATTATTGGATGCAGCATAGGCAAGAAAGATCCTAACTGCCTCAAGTCTTGCAACAGGTTCAAAGACATTAGTATAATTGATTCCCTCCTCTTGAGTGTATCCTTGAACCACCAGTCTTGCCTTGTTCTTGATATTCAAGCCTCTATCATCTCTCATGTTTCTAAAACCCATTTGTGCCTATAGGTCCGTGACCAGATGGTAGCGGACATAGGTTCCAAACCTTTTGTCTCTTGAATTGAAGCAGCTCCTCTTGCATCGATTCAACCCAGGTACTATCTTTCAAGGCATCTTCTACGTTCTTGGGTTCCATTTGAGACAAGAAGCATGAGTACAGGCAGGCATTCCCATGATGAGTCTGTCCTCTTGTTCTCACACCTTTAGAGACATCCCCCATGATATTCTCAGTTGGATGAGTGTTATGAATCCTTAGTCGGGAACCACTTCCAGTTGCAAATATATATATCCCTATTGGACATATTTTTCTTAGGAGCTAGAATACTTTGTCCAGCTATTGTTTCAAACTCATTCAATGAGGACTGATTGAATGAATGAGAAACATCATCATTTGTTGGCTGTGAAGCAGCATTAACAGTTGCATGTTCCTTCAAGATGCTACTTCCATCAGATTGGTGTTGTATAGTGTCACCTGATGATACTTGAGGGTTAATAAGTGAATCACTGGTTGAAGCTCCACTATCCCTTGAGATGGTTATACTATCATATCTACCAATAGTGAGAGCTTGATTTGTTGCAGCTCTTGGAGAACTTGGAAGAGGTCTGGGTAGCTCAAAAAGTTGGTCACATCAGAATTACTTTGAGCACCTGTTCCAGCAGAAACACTCTCACAAGATGGTTTAGAATAGTTTAGAAACAATTCTAAGTCAAAAATATAATCAGGGTCATTCCCCCTAACACAAGGACTGTGCTCATTGACAACAATGTTGGATGATTCCTCAAATTGTTGATTTTTGATGTTGTAAACTCTATAAGCTTTAGAGCTACAAGAGTATCCAACAAAGATAGCATCATCCAAATTTTCACAAATTTTGCCAAATTGTCTTTTGTGTTAAGTATGGTGCACCTACTGCCAAGGACCTTAGAAAGCCAATGAACGGTGGTGTATTGTTCTATAACTCATAAGAGGTTCTCCATGTGACTGCCTTTGCCCAAAATGTTAAAGGCAGCTTTGAATCAGCAAACATAGTTCGAGCAACCTCAATAAGTGTCATGTTCCTTCTCTCAGCAACAACATTTTGTTGAGAAATGATGGGAGCACTATATTATCTAGCAATCCCTTTTGAGTTACAAAATAAGTCAAGAACGTGGTTCTTAAACTCAGTCCCTTGATCACTTCTAATTATTTTAACCTTGTGATCAATTTGATTTTCTATCTTAAGAATAAAAGATTTTAATGTTTCAACAGTTTCATCTTTTGATCTTAAAAAGAATACCATGTAAATCTTGTAAAATCATCAACTATCACAAGGCAGTATGATTTCCTTCCAATGCACATTATACTTGTAGGATCAAATAGATCCATGTACAAAAAGTGTAATAGAGTGCTGATAGAGTTAAAAACTTTGAATTTATGAGATTCCCTGTGTTGCTTCCCTTTCAGGCATGCAACACAGTTATCTTTGCAGAAAAATTCCCTTTTAGGCAAACCATGTACCAAGTTATTTCTAGCCAATTTATTCATTGTCTTAAAATTTACATCACACGGTCATTTATGCCATAGTGTTGACTCATCATTATCAGCTTTGGAAAGAAAGCATGACACTTCACCCATTGGAGAAGCATTGTTCATATCAAACTTGTACATATCCCCTTTCTTGGAGATCTAAGAAGCACCAATTCTGGAGGAATTGTCATCCCGGGTTTGAGGATAATGCACTCATGTTCTGTGAAGAGAGTTTGATGTTTTTTATCACAAAACTGAGAAACACTTAACAGGTTGTGTTCAAGTTGTTTGACAAAGTTAACTTTGTCAACTTTTAAGTTTCCATTGGATATATTTCATCTGCTAGAAATATATCCTCCGGTCTCACCTCCAAACAAGACAGGACCTCCATCATAACGTTGAATTTTTTGAAGGCGAGATCTGTTCCCTGTCATGTGCCTGGAGCATCCACTATCCACAATCCAAACATTGTTATTCTTGTCATATGGATGTCCCTGCACATAAGATGAGATTATTAGTTTTCATTGGAAACCCAAGCTTTGTTGGTCTTGGGTTCTTCCAGTGATAGTGACATAATTGAACCAAATTTTAAGCATGGGGGTTCAATGGATGTCTTTGAAGAAGACGATTAGGCTGCAGTATCTTTCTTGATCTTCCAATCCATCTTTTAGTTGATCATGGAGGATGAGCTTGTTGAAGCTTTTATAGCATGGCATTCTTCCAAAGCTTTTTTTTTGGAAGAAGCCTTCACCACCTTTTCATCCAAAGTAGTCTTCTTCTAGGATGGTTTCAAGGGAACTATTTGTTCTTTTGATTCTTGACAGCTTTAGCTTCCAAAGCCATTTTCCCTTCTGAAGAAGGACTTTCTTCCGAAAGCAACCTTGCTTCGGAAACCAGCTTTCCATTTTCATCACTTGAACCATTTGATAGGGTCCAAATGAGAAACCTGCACTGACTCCTTCTCTTTTAACATTATTTGCATAATGTGTGCTAGCAAGATTGTAATAACAATCTTTGGCCATATGGTTTTACAGACCATACATTATGCATGCAATGTTAGTCTTTTGGAATCTAAGGATTTTTGTTTCTTGTTCTTTTTCTCTTCATCAGCAACCTTTCCCTTTAACTTCTGATCCTTTGGTAGGAAAGGAGTGCTGGTACTACACCCTTTTCCTGAATCAGAATTACCTACCATCTGGAATCCAGCTGAGATGAATACACCATTTTGTTTTGGGTCAATCATCAGCTTAGACTCAGCCACTTTCTTGGCAGTTCTTCTTGTTGCTTTAGCTCTTCTTCTTCTAGCCTTGGTGGTTAGGATTTGATCATCACGGGGAGAAGTGGGTTGATTTACCTGTTCCTTCCCTATGGTGGCCTCTATTATTGCATCATTCTTCAACTCAGGTAAAGATGGGTCAGCAGATGGGACCACCTCTTGCTCTTCAGTACCACACCTTAGTTGTCTTATGAACTCATAAGAGTGTGGTGGAGCAATTTCATTGGTCCCCAGCCCTCTTTTGTTTTGCTAACAAATTTTGGAGTGGGAGGATGACGCAATAATAGCTTGGAAGTTTTGCTCTGAAATGGCATACTTGTAGCTTGAGCCTCAGTAGTGACAAGCTGGGCTTGAGCCTTATATAATTTGGATATTAAATCCTTTATTTGAGTCTTATAGTTTGTATGTTCGTGTTTTAACAAGGACACAACTTTCTCCAACTCCTTAATTTTTCTTTGATAGTCAGATTTAGCCCTTTTAAAATTAGATTTTAAAACATTTAGAGACTCAATATCAGATTTAATCTCCATATTGTAGTCCTGATACAATTTAACCTTAGCAATACATGCAGGAGTACAGAGATGTTCATATACCTTATTATCACCTCTTCCAACCATGAGAGCTTGACCAGGAGTCACATCCTGTACCATAAAGATCCAGTCAACTTCTTGAGCCATTACAGCCGTCTCTGTTGACTTTCCAGTGGGTTTTGATGTAGAGGGATGTGTGGAGGCCTGTGGGGTTCCCGGATTTGACTTAGGAGCCTTACATTCCCTTGAAAATGACCAAGTTGGTTATAGTTGTAAGATATGGTCTTAGTTTTGTCAAACCCAAATTTGTTGTTGGTTGGGTTCTACGAAAGTTGCCTTCCAGTTCTCTTGAAGAACTTCTTTGCTCTGTAGGTTAAGAGAGCCATTTGTTAGACTATGTCCACATACTCCACTTCATCTAGACTAAAACACTCTAGATCATTAACGTAGTATTGATAATCACTAGAGTGTCCACTTCCTGAGACAAAGGCACAGCTACCTTGAAAGGAACCATGCTAAGCCTGTTGAGACCTTGGAGTCTCAGGAAATGTAATGTATGGTCCAGATAAGCAAGATTGTTGTTAGCTGTAAGTCAGGTACTATTGAGGTTATGTGGGTCATGAGCCTTCAGCAACCATCAAAGTGTTGCTAGCAGGAAGACTCAAGGGTCTGCTTGTCTAATGGCCTTTCTTGCTTTCTATCTCCAAACGGTATCCATCAAAGATGCCATAGAGTTTGGTCATGGTGAGGGTGTTTAGATTTTATGTCCTCTTGATAAAGGCATAGTAGAACATCTACTTATTTGGGAGTGCACTCATGAACTTACTTGTGAGGTCTCTAAGTTCAAGAGTAATTTCTACAAATTGAAGTGAAGAAATAAGGTCCATGTACAATGTAGGTGAAGTTCTTAAATTACTACTTTGCTTCAATGAGTCCTTCTTGGATTCATTGGAACTGGACATCTGAGCAAGTGCATCAAATAGTTCTTTGGCTGACTTGTAGTACTCAAACCCCACCATGATGGAGTTGGGTATTGCATTCATAAGAATAGTCATTGCATTTGTTGGACCAAAAGAACCAATAAGCCAGATAAGAAAAACCTTTAAGTCCCACAGACATCATAACAACTGAAGTGGTCTACAACAGCTGAAGACAAAGTCTGAAGACAGAGTCTGAAGACAACTGCTGAAGACAAAGTTTGAAGACAACAGCTGAAGACAAAGTCTGAAGACAACAGTTGAAGACAAAGTCTGAAGACAACTGCTGAAGACAAAGTCTGAAGACCAAGTTCTCAGAAGTTGTCACAACAGCTGAAGTAGTTCTTTTCAGTAGTTGTGATGGTTTACTTTTCAGTAGTTGTGATGGTTTACTTTTCGGTAGTTTGTAATCAGTTGTTTTATTTTATGTAAAACATCTGAAGTTCTTACACTTCAGATGTTATAACTTCAGTAGTTGTAATTTTAGCTTGTACTTAGCTTTTTGTGAAGGTGTCCTCAGTTGTTGTGGACATCTTCAGTAGTTTAGTCTACTTTCAATTGTTTGTATAAATAAGTTAGTTGTCACTATCAAGTGACATCAGCTGATGTCACATTCCTTTATAAAAGGAACGTTGACCTAATTTCTTTGTAGCCGAAGCTTGTGCGTGAATGAAAATATTCTCTTTGCAGAAAACTGTCTCTCTCTATAACCGTCACTGTTTGATTGAATATTCATATTATTCTTGCTTAAATTTCGTCTAATTCTTGTTCTATTCCGCTGCAAATCTTAATCTAATTGATCAAACTAGATCTCGATCCTTTCAAATGGTATCAGAGCGAGATTAATCATTGATCGATTTAACAATTGATCATTGAAACTGCTCTTTTGATATCTAAGTTTGATCGAATTAGAAAATTTGCAAGAATTGGTTATAGAGTTTGATTTTCTGTTGCTTCCGGTGAATAAATTTGAGATTCGTCTTGTTTCAAACTGAGTTGGTGAGTTTTTGAGCTAGATCTGTTAAAATTTCATTAACCTGTTTGAATCGGTGAAAATGGCTACATCAATCAATGATCCTCACAATACTGGCTCCTCAACAAAGCCTCCGATGCTTGTTAGGAGTGAGTATAACATATGGCAACGCCGAATGCTCCATCACCTGTTTGTCAACAGTTTAGGTTGTTGGAAATCTATGGTTCATGGACCAAATAAGCCTATGGTGAGTAATCCTAAAACCAATGAGATGGTTCCGAAGAAGAAAGAGCAATACTCAGATGAAGATCTGAAACTGTTTGAAATTGATGCTAAAGCCCATGGAATTCTGGCCATGGCACTGCCTAATGAAATCTATTCTGGACTTATGCATCATGAAACTGCTCATGACCTCTGGGTTACTCTGAAAGAACAATTTGGAGGAACTGATGAGGTCTTGTAAAATAATAGAGATATCCTTGCCCATCAATATGAGACATTCTCTCATAAAAAGGGTGAGTCACTGACTCAACAGTTTGAGCGATTTTCCTGTTTGATATCTGAGCTGAAAATGGTTAAACATGAATATACAAATAGTCAGATGAACAACAGATTCCTCAGATCCATGCCTGAGAGATGGGAAACATATACTATTGTCCTATGCTCCAGTGCAAATCTGGACAATATATTTCTCACCCAACTTCATGGGAAACTGTTAACATTTGAAAGAGAGATAGAACAGAAAAGGAAACTGGCTTCATCTGGGAAGCTCACTAATGATTTTGTACCAGGGAATACTGCTCTGGTCGGTCATGAGTTAGAATATGCTGCATCAGAAAGTTCTTATGACGAGTATATAGATTTCTCTTCAAACAGTGCAGATCCTGCTTTTGTTTGTGTTGATAGTAATTCAGGGTGTAGTAGTGATAATTTGTGCTTTTTGATGAATGATTTGAAAGGAATTGCTGATGATGATCTGGAAGATATGGATATTTTGAGACAAATGGCTTAATAAATATCAGATCTCAAAAATTTTACAAAAGGACAGGTAGAAAATTTCCTAGTCTCTCTGGAAAAACCAAAGTTGGTTTTGACAAGAGCAAGTTGAGGTGTCACAAGTGCCATAGACTTGGAAATTTTGCAAGAGAGTGTAGATCATCTGGATCTAACTCTTCTGCACCCTTTGTAACCTTTCCATGCAATAGCTCACAAAACAAAGGGCAACATTCTACCAGTTCTGGTCATCATTCACAAATTCAATCATCTCCTGCATATTTTGTCCCTCAAGGTCCAATGCCATTTCCTTATCCCTGTTTTTACATGCCTCAGTCCAGTCAAGTTCCAGTACCCATAGCTCAACAACCACATGCCCTACCTGAGCCTCAACCATCTCAATCAAATCAACAATCTCAATCTCAATCACATCAAAGCTTTTTCACACCTGGAGTTGTTGATTATAGTAGCTTACCAGATGATCTTTTTGGTTATCCTGAACAATTGTTTTCTGGTGCTGGTCAACATGGTGGTGAAAATCCTTTTGGAAATCTTGCTCTTATGTCCCTAGAGTCTACTGATGGTTCATGCTCAAATGCTTCATCATCACAGGTACCACAGGTATCTTCTGAGGCTAAGGCCAAGTTGTGTTCTGAGTCATGCATAACTGCTTTTGTCTCAATTAGAGAAGCAAATGTAGCTTTAATTAATCAAAATCTTGACCTAGAGAAAGTGATTTCCAAAAGAAAAGCTGAGTTTGAGTCTGTCTTAAATGAAAAAGATGATGAGATTTACAAATTAAAATGCCAAATCACTGATGAAAAGGCAAAGGTAGAGGTCATTTTAGAGAATCATAAGAATCTAAAAGAAACACTTGCAGCTACTCAAGTAGAGTGTGAACGCTGGGTAACATCCTGCAAGGGGTTTGAAATGCTTCTCAGCAAGCAAACAGCTTTAAATGTGAAGTTTGGGATTTGGTATAATCACACTGTACCTCCTACAGCTTTTACTCCCAAGATAGAAGTAAAATCTGAAGTTGAAAGCAATTCCCAAAACACATCATCATGTGTCTCATCCTCAAGTGATAATCCAAAATCAGAGGATGAAGTCAGTATTAGTACCTCAGCTAATCAATCTGCTGATGGTCTCACTGCTAATAAACACATGATCAAAGAAAAACTAAGCACTTCAGGTGTTGTCTCACAAAGTATTCAAAGTACTAAAGGGCAAGTAACAACACCTAAAGAGCATTTCAAACTAAATGAAAACAAACATGGTTTGACAACTGTTGAAGAGTCTATCAGGAAATCCAAAAGTACTGATAGAAAACTTATGAAGAACAAATCTTCAGTTGTTACAAATCCTTTAATACTTAACATAAGTATTGAGATGAAGAAAGTATTGAAGAACACACCTTCAGTAGTTTCATCTTCTTCAAAAGTTGAACAACAGAAGATGAAGAAAAAGCCATGTGAAATATATGGTCTATTCAATCATCTTAGTGATGAATGTTGGTACAAAAAGGGTTCCAAATTCAGCAAAGATAAAATCATTAGAAATAAAATTAATAAAATGAAAGATGAATTTGAAACCAAGTTTGTACCACAAACATCTCAAACTAATAACCCAAAGTTCTTACAAAAATCTAAAAAGAAGGAAGGGGTTTATCATAAAATAGCTGAAAGTATTCCTCATGGAATATCAAAACACCAGACTAAGTCTGTGTCTTTCAAAAAGGAGGACATGGTGAGTCACAGGAACCAATCAAAAACAAGTACTGATGTGTCTGCTGAACTGAAGGCTTTAACAACCAATCAGACACAACTTGTTATGATGGTTCAACATCTGTTGGGGAGAGTTAACCAAATAGATGTACCTGTGATTAAACCACTAAAAAGGAAAACTAAGCCAAAATCAAAGGAATCCTTTTCAGCACCATCTCCACCTTCAAAGGTTGTTAATCATGACAAATCAGTTAGTATAAAATCTGTTGATGAGAATAGACCCAAAACCAAAATGGTTTGGGTCTCAAAAGCTAACTAGTTTCTTGTGACAAATGCAGGGTTCTTTAGCATGCCATAGAAGCATCTGGTATGTGGATAGTGGAGGATCTATGCACATGATAGGGAGCAGTTCTCTTCTTCATGACTACTCTCAAGGAAAGAAGGGATTTGTATCTTTTAGTAATGATGCTAAGGGTTACATCATTGGCAAAGGCTTTGTGTCAAATGGTGAGATAGGATTTGATGATGTTAACCATGTGGAGAATCTCAAGTACAACCTGTTGAGTGTCAATCAAATGTGTGATAAAGGGCATGTTGCACTTTTCACCAGCCAGAACTGTCGGATTCTGTCTTCCAATGTTTTGAGAATGATTGACAAGATATTGGAAGAATATACTCTCCTGAAGGCCAACAGGATTGGAAGAGTATATGCCTTAGACTTATCAAAGAAAATTGATCTAAAAGGCCATCCATGTCTGTTCTCCAAGGCCTCTCCTTAGGAATCTGAACTATAGCACAGAAGGCATGATCATGTGAATCTTAAAAACATGAACCAGCTTATCCATCATGGTTTAGTGAGAGGTCTGCCATTAAAGGAGTTCAAATGTGATGACAACTGTTCTGCTTGTTTAAAAGGAAAGCAACACAAAGTATCATTCCATCCAATAGAAGAACCAAAGTCCACTGCCTGCTTGCAATTACTGCATATGGATCTTTTTGGTCCAGTAAGAGTGATGAGCATGGCAAAGAAAAAATATTGTCTGGTAATTGTGGATGATTATTCTAGATTTGTGTTGATACATGTATGTCCCTAGATCATGTTATGAAATGTAATAGATCTTATTTATATGATTTTGATGTAATTTGATATGATTAATGAATTGATATGATTGTTTGTGATTTGTAATGACTAATATTTCATTAATGAGTAGATATTGAATTGGTTAATTAGGATAGTAGTTGTGTGAATGGTTACACATAATGTTTATTAATTAATACATTCAAACTTAACATAATGAAGTTCTCATGCGAATGGCCCATACGAATGGACCACACGCATGAATAACTTCATACGATTGACTCAGTCGCACGACTGAACCAGGAGACTGGATCAGTCGTATGATTGACACATAAGATTGACTCAGTCGCATGACTGAATGTTGGACCAAAAGAACCAATGAGCCAAGATCAGAAAACCTCTAAGTCTCACATGATATCACAACAACTGCTGAAGGCTTCATCAGCAGTTCGACAAGTGCTGAAGACTTCAACAGCTGAAGATCAAGTACTGAAGCTCAACAGCTGAAGAACTAAAGTGCTGAAGCTCAACAGCTGAAGAACACAAGTGCTGAAGCTCAATAGCTGAAGAACACAAGTGCTGAAGCTGAAGACCAAAGTACTGAAGTACAACAGCTGAAGAGTCCACAAGTGCTGAAGATCAACAACTGATGTACAAAGTCTGAAGACAAAGACTGAAGACATCAGCTGATGACATCTACTGAAGTCATCAGCTGATGAAACGTTTGAAGTTCAAGTCTGAAGACCAAGTGCTGAAGTTTCAGTAGTTTGTCACAACAACTGAACAGTACTTCTTCAGTAGTTTGTCACAACAGTTGAAGAGTACTTCTTCAGTAGTTATGATATCAGTAGTTTTATGTTTTTACTTTCAGTAGTTTTGTAAAACGACTGAAGAGCTTGTTCTTCAATCGTTGTAGTTTCTTTTCAGTAGTTATAGTAACTGATAACACTTAGTGTTTTTGTAAGAAGATGTCAGCTGTTTTGACATCTTCAGTAGTTGTGTTTCAGTTGTTTAAATAATTCTGTTAGATGTCACTATCAAGTGACATCAGCAGACGTCACATCTCCTATATAAGGAATGTTCCAGCGCGACATTCCCATATAAGGGATGATTGACCTGATTGTATGTGTGACAATTGCCACCATGAAAGCGTGTGATTGAATGAAATATTCTTTTTGCAGAAACTTTCTCTCTCTATAACTAATTCTGTTCATTGTAATATCTTTGGTATTCTTGCTCGAATTCTGCTAGTTGGTACTCTATTCCGCTGCTGAAATCATTTGAATCGATCAAACTAGATGCTGAGATCCTATCAAATGCTATCAGAGCCGGTTAATCATTGATCGATCTAACAATTGATCATTGAAACTGCTCATTTGCTCTAAGTTTGATCGAACTAGCAAATTCGCACGAATCTGTTATAGAGATTGAAGTTCTGTCGCTTTTGGCTATTTTAATTGAGGTTCTTAGTGGTTTCGAGCTAAATTTGTTTTGCTTATCTTGAATTTGTCTGAATTTTCTAAAATGACTACTCCCTCCAATGATCCTCACAATACTGGTTCCTCAACCAAGCCTCCAATGCTGGTTAGGAATGAGTATAACATATGGCAACGACGAATGCTCCATCACCTGTCTGTTAACAGTTCAGGTTGTTGGACATCAGTGGTACATGGTCCACACAAACCTATGGTGAATAACCCGGAAACCAATCAAATGGTTCCGAAGAGGAGGGAGCAATACTCAGATGAGGATGAGAAATTGTTTGAAATTGATGCAAAAGCCCATGGAATTCTGGCCATGGCACTGCCCAATGAAATCTATTCTGGGCTAATGCATTATGAAACTGCCCATGACCTCTGGAATGCCTTGAAAGAACAATTTGGAGGAACAGATGAGGTCTTGGCAAATAATAGAGAAATCCTTGCCCAACAATATGAGACATTCTCTCATAGGAAGGGTGAGACACTGACTCAACAGTTTGAGCGGTTCTCCTGTTTGATCTCTAAATTAAAAATGGTCAAACATGAGTACACCAATAGCCAGATGAATAATAGATTTCTCAGATCACTGCCTGAGAGATGGGACACATATACTATTGTCCTACGCTCCAGTGCAAATTTGGACAAACTATCTCTCACCCAACTCCATGGGAAATTGCTCACATTTGAGAGAGAGATAGAACAGAAATGAAAACTATCATCATCTGGAAAGCTCACTGATGGCTTTGTACCAGGAAACACTGCCTTGGTTGGTCATGAGTCAGAATATGCTTCATCTGAATGCCAGTATGATGAGCATATTGATTTCTCTTCAAACATTTCTGATTTTGCATTTGTGAGTGTTGATAGTCAGTTTACTGGGTGTAATAATGACAATCTATGCTTCATCATGGATGATCTCAAGGGGATTGCTGATGATGACTTAGAAGAGATGGATATTTTGAGCCAAATGGCCTTGATAAATATTAGATCTCAGAAGTTCTACAAAAGAACTGGAAGAAAGTTCCCAGGACTCTCTGGCAAAACCAAAGTTGGTTTTGACAAGAGTAAGTTGAGGTGTCACAAATGCCATAGGCTTGGACACTTTGCTGAAGAATGTAGATCATCTGGATCTAATTCTTCTGCACCCTTTGTGACTTTCCCTGGCAATAGTCAACAACACAGAGGGCAACATCCTGTCAATTCTAGTCATCATTCTCAACCACAATCTCCTGCGTATTTTGTTCCTCAGGGTCCAATGCCATATCCTTACCCTTGTTATTACATGCCACAAACCAGTCAAGTTCAAGCACCCATTACTCAACAACCACATGCTCTTCCTGAGCCTCAACCATCTCAATCTCATCAACCTCCTCAAACACAACAACACAGTTTCTTCACCCCTGGAGTTGTTGACTGGAGCAGTTTACCAGATGACATGTCTGGTCATGAACAACTGCTCACAGGTGCTGGTCAACATGGTGGTGACAGTCCTTTTGGGAATCTGGCACTTATGGCTCTGGAGTCTGCAGATGGATCATCCTCAAATGCTTCTTCATTACAGGTATCACAGGTATCCTCTGAGGCTAAGGCCAAATTATGTTCTGAAACATGCATAGCAGCATTTGCCTCTATTAGAGAAGCACATGTAGCTTTAATTAATAAGAACATAGAGCTAGAAAATATCATTTCCAAAAGAAAAGTTGAGTTTGAGTCTACACTTAAAGAGAAAAATGATGAGATTTATAAACTTAAATGCCAAATCACTGATGATAAGGCTAGGGAAGAGGTACTTTTAGAAAAGTACAAAGACCTCAAAGAAACCCTTGCAGTCACCCAAGTAGAGTGTGATCGATGGGTACAATCATGCAAAGATTTTGAAATGCTTCTTAGTAAGCAATCAGCTTCCAATGTGAAGTTTGGCATTGGTTATAATCACACTGCTCCTCCTACAGATTTTGCTTCAAGAGCAGAAGTGAAATCTAATGGAGAAAGCAATAACCAATCCACCTCATCATGTGATTCACTTTCTGATAGAGCACCATTAGAAGTTGAAGTTAGTATTATTCCCTCGTTGAACCTATCAGCTGATCTTGATGGTTCAAATACTGACACTCACATGATCAAAGAGTTGATCAACTCAGGGGTTATTTCTGGAAGTCCTGAAAGGACTGGAGAGCAAGATTTAACACCTGAAGTTCAAACTCCAACTACTGTCAGCACTGAAGAGAAAAAAACTGTCAGTAGAAAGGGTTTGAAGACTACTAAAGAGGAAGTCAAGAAAGCAAATAGTGCTTCCAAAATGCTGAAGAACAAGTCTTCAGTAGTTTCATTCTCTTTAGTTGATTATCAACATAAGATGAAGAAGAAACCATGTGAAATATGTGATTTGTTCAATCATCTTACAGATGATTGTTGGTACAAAAGAGGATCCAAACTCAAACATAAAGAGGAAATTAAAGAGAAAATGGTTAAAATGAAAACTGAGTTCGAAGCCACATTTGTACCAGCAACATCAAATCCTGTAACCCTTAAGTCCAAAAAGAAATCCAAAAAGGAAGGGGTTAAACAGGTAACAGTTGAGATTGCTCAAAAGAAGAAGGTGCAACATAGGAACTTATCAAACTCCAATGCCAATGTGTCTGGAGAGCTGAAAGCTTTATCACAAAATCAGACACAGCTGGTTATGATGGTTCAACATCTATTGGGAAGAGTTAACCAATTAGATGTTCCTATGTTGAAACCACAGAAAAGGAGTCCAAGCCAAAGGATTCCTCTTCTTCACCATCTTCTTCCTCTCAGGCTGTTGTTTCCAACAAACCTGTTAGTTTACCATCTGTTGATGAGAACAGGCCCAAAACCAAAAAGGTTTGGGTCTCAAAATCTAACTAATTTGTTGTGTTTTGCAGGGTTCTTCAACATGCCACAGAGGCATCTGGTATGTAGATAGTGGAGGATCCATGCATATGACAGAAAACATATCACTTCTTAATGACTACTCTCAAGGAAGGAAGGGATTTGTGTCATTTGGCAATGATGCAAAGGGTTACATCATCGGAAAAGGCTTTGTTTCCAATGGGGAAATAAAGTTTGATGATGTTAACCATGTGGAAATCTCAAGTACAACCTCTTGAGTGTCAGTCAAATGTGTGACAAAGGCCATGTTGCTCTTTTCACCAGTCAGAACTGTCGGATTCTGTCATCCAAAGTTCTAAGTTTGATTGATAAGGTGTTGGATGAATACACTCTCCTGAAGGCCAACAGGACAGGAAGAGTGTATGCCTTAGATCTTTCCAAGAAGATAGATCTCAAAGGCCATCCTTGCCTATTTTCCAAGGCTTCCCCTCAAGAATCTACTCTATGGCATAGAAGGCTGGGTCATGTTAATCTCAAAAACATAAATCAGCTGACAAACCATGGTTTAGTAAGGGGACTGCCTATGAAGGAGTACAAATGTGAAGATAACTGCACTGCTTGATTAAAAGGAAAACATCACAAAGCTTCATTTCCCTCCATAGAAGAACCTAAGTCCACTGCCTGCTTACAGCTTCTTCACATGGATCTCTTTGGTCCTGTGAGAGTGATGAGTATGGCTAAGAAGTAATACTGTCTGGTAATTGGATGATTACTCCAGATTTGTATGGACTTTCTTCTTGCATTCAAAGGATGAGGCAGCTCAGAAGATTATCAACTTTGTGTTGTATGTTGAGAAGCAGTATTCCCTCTCAGTCAAGTGTATAGAAGTGATAATGGAACAGAATTCAGAAACAATACACTTGATGAGTTCTACCTCTCAAAAGGAATCAAGAGGCAGTTTAGCATTCCAAGAACTCCTCAACAAAATGGAGTAGTGGAGAAAAAGAACAGGACCCTTATTGAAGCTGCAAGGTCCATGTTGGTTGATTCTGGACTGCCAATGACTTTTTGGGCTGAAGCTGTCAATACAGCTTGCTATGTACAGAATAGAGTTCTAGTAAATCAGAGGTTGATGAAGACTCCATATGAAGTTCTTCATCATTTGGCCCCTCTAATTTCATTCTTCAAAGCTTTTGGGTGTCCTTGTTTCATTCTCAACACATGGGATCAACTCCAGAAATTTGATCCTAAGGTGGATGCAGGGTACTTTGTTGGTTATTCATCAACTTGCAAAGCATACAGAGTCTTCAACTGTAGAACAAAGATGGTTGAAGAGACTCTACATGTTAAGTTTAATGAATCTCCAAAGGACAAGATTCCACAAAGCCCTGTGGAGCTATTTGATTTGGACGTACTGCAATATGTTCCTTATCAAACTCCTGTTGTTGCTCCTGTCAACAGTTCACCACCTGGTGGTACTGCTGGTGCTGATGATGATGATGATAGCAGTACTCACCTCTTTAGGTTTAATGACCAACTGCCTGTGTCCTCTAAACCTGATGCTCCTGTAGCTTCAGTAGCTTCATCCACAACAAGTGCTGATGAGATTTCTGTATCGTCAACTTCATTTGAGTTGCCACCATCTACATGGTTTCAAGAATCTACATCAACACCTGTTGCTGCTGAAGGTTCTACAAACACTTGCACTGATCTCATTGTATATCCAGAGCTAAAGAATCACCCAATGTCTCAATCATTGGTGATATCAATGCTGGAGTTTCAACCAGAAGTCAATTGTCCAATTTCTGCTTCTATGCTCTCTTCATCAGTCAGCTAGAGCCAAAGATTATCATGTTGCACTTCGAGACAATGGCTGGGTTGAAGCAATGCAGCTTGAGCTTCTTCAGTTCAAAAAGCAGCAAGTGTGGGAGCTTGTTCCTCTTCCCCCAGGTAAGTGTGCAATAGGCACTAAATGGGTGTTTAGGAATAAAACAGATGAAAATGGGCTTATTGTTAAGAACAAGGCCAGACTGGTTGTTCAGGGGTTTGCACAAGAAGAAGGTATTGATTATGATGAAACCTTTGCCCCTGTAGCCAGACTGGAGGCAATTAGATTGTTCTTAGCCTATGCTGCACTCCACAATCTTAAAGTTTTTCAAATGGATGTTAAAAGTGCATTTTTATATGGTAAAATAAAAGAAGAAGTTTATGTGTGGCAACCACCAGGTTTTGAGGATAATAAACACCCAGAATGGGTATACAAGCTTGATAAGGCTCTTTATGGGTTGAAACAAGCTCCTAGAGCCTGGTATGAGACATTATCTAACTTTCTTTTGCAAAATAATTTCACTAGAGGCTCCATAGATAAAACTTTATTTATTAAGAAGGTGGATCAGCATAAGCTACTTGTTCAAATTTATGTTGATGATATTATATTTGCATCCTCTGATCCCCAGTTGTGTGATGATTTTACAAAATTAATGCAAATGAAGTTTGAAATGAGTGCAATGGGAGAATTACAGTTCTTTCTAGGCTTGCAAATCAAACAAAAAGCTGATGGAATTTTCATTCATCAGTCTAAATATACAAAAGATCTTTTAAATAAGTTGATTTACAAAACTGTAAGCCATGTTCTACTCCCATGTGCAACACCACACAATTGGATATTGATCAGAAAGGTAAAGCTGTTGATGAAACGCTTTACAGATGTATGATTGGGTCCTTGATGTATTTAACAGCTTCTAGACCAGATATTATGTTTGCTACATGTGTTGTGCTAGAGTTCAGGCTGCACCTAAAGAGTCTCATCTAATTGCAGTCAAGAGGATCTTTAGATATTTGCATGGTACACAATCTCTAGGTTTATGGTATTTGTTGGACCAAAAGAACCAATGAGCCTGATCAGAGAAACCTCTAAGTCCCACAAGACATCACAACAGCTGAAGAAGACCTGATCAGCTGTTCTACAAAGTCTGAAGAATACAACTGCTGAAGTACGTCTGAAGTACTGAAGACAAAGACTGAGACAACAGCTGAAGATCTAAAGTCTGAAGACTTCAACAAGTACTGAAGACAAAGACTGAAGATCAACAGCTGAAAGACAAAGTCTGATGTTCAAGTACTGAAGACATCAGCTGATGTTAACAGCTGATGACAACAGCTGAAGAGGGCTTCTTCAGTTGTTGTGATGGTTTTTCTTCACTCTTCAGTTGTTGTAGTGTCAGTAGTTTTATGTTTTTCAGTAGTTGTAAATAAGATGTTTAACACTTAGGAACATTTGTAAGAAGATGTCAGTTGTTGACATCTTCAGTAGTTGTTGAACATCAGTTGTTATCAAACGGTTACATGTCACTTTCAAGTGACATCAGCCTACGTCACTCTATCCTTTATAAGGAAGGATGACTCACTGTAATCGTGCCTTGAGGCCGACAATCTTAATGCAATATTCCTTTTGTCGGATATTTCTCTCTCTATAACAAAATTCTCTTATCGTTTTATATCAAATGTTCTTGTTTGAATTTGTCTAATTCTGAGCTATTCCGCTGCTATATCTGTTCAATCAATTAAACCAAGGCTGAGATCCTAACAAATGGTATCAGATCAGGTTAATCATTGATCGATCTAACAATTGATCATTGAAACTGTTCAATGCTCTAAGTTTAATTGAATTAGCAAATTCGCAAGGATCTGTTATAGAGATTGAGAGTGTATCGCTTCTGGCCGCTTTATTTGAGGTTCTGTGTGGTTTTGAGCTAAATTTATTGTGATTTTACTTGAGTGTCTGATTTTCACAATGACTACTTCTTTGAATGATCCTTTCAATACTGGATCCTCTACCAAGCCTCCGATCTTGGTGAGGAATGAGTATAACATTTGGCAGAGAAGATTGCTCCATCACCTGTCTGTCAATAGCTCAGGTTGTTGGACATCTGTGGTACATGGACCTCATAGCCAATGGTGAATGATCCGGAAACAAACCAGTTGGTTCCAAAGAAGAAGGAGCAATACTCCGATGAGGACAAGAAGTTGTTTGAAATGATGCAAAAGCCCATGGAATTTTGGCTATGGCTATTCCTAATGAGATTTACTCTGGGCTTCTGCATTGTGAATCTGCTCATGACCTCTGGAATGCCATCAAAGAACAATTTGGTGGTACTGATGAGGTTTTAGCAAACAACAGGGAAATCCTCGCCCAACAATATGAGACTTTCTCTCATAGAAAGGGTGAGACTCTGACTCAACAATTTGAGCGGTTTTCATGTTTAATTCTGAATTGAAAATGGTTAAACATGAATATACCAGGAGTCAGATGAACCATAGATTCTTAAGATCACTGCCTGAGAGATGGAACACATACCATTGTTCTACGCTCAAATGCTGATGTTGATCGCCTATCTCTCACCCAACTTCATGGGAAACTGCTTACATTTGAGAGAGAGATAGAGCAGAAAAGGAAATTGGTTTCATCTGGCAAGCTCACTGAGGATTTTGTCCAAGGGAACACTGCCCTGATTGGACATCAAGAGTCAGAATATGCGTCATCTGAAAGCCAGTATGATGAGCATGTTGATTTCTCTACAAACACTTCTGAGCCTGCCTTTGTGAGTGTTGATAGTCATTCTGTTGGTAGTAATAGTGACAATCTATGTTTCATCATGGATGATCTCAAGGGGATTGCTGATGATGACTTAGAAGAGATGGATATTTTGAGCCAAATGGCCTTGATAAATATCAGATCTCAGAAGTTCTACAAAAGAACTGGAAGGAAATTCCCAGGACTCTCTGGCAAAACCAAAGTTGGTTTTGACAAGAGTAAGTTGAAGTGCCATAAATGCCACAGGCTTGGGCACTTTGCAAGAGAATGTAGATCATCTGGATCTAACTCTCCTGCACCTTTTGTGACTTTCCCTGGCAATAGTCAACAAAACAGAGGGCAACAACCTGTCAATTCTGGTTATCATCATCAACCACAATCTCCTGCATATTTTGTTCCACAGGGGCCAATGCCATATCCATACCCCTGCTATTACATGCCACAACCAGGCCAGGTTCAAGCACCCACTGCTCAGCAACCACATGCACTCCCTGAGCCTCAACCATCCCAATCTCATCAACCTAATCAACTTCAACAACACAGCTCTTCACACCAGGAGTTGTTGACTGGAGCAGTTTACCAGATGATGTGTCTGGTAATGAACAACTGTTCTCAGGTGCTGGTCAACATGGTGGTGAGCATCCTTTTGGAAATCTAGCTCTCATGGCTTTGGAATCCTCTGATGGATCATCTCAAGTACCTCTTCAACAAAGGTATCACAGGTATCCTCTGAGGCTAAGGCCAAATTATGTTCTGAAACTTGCATAGCAGCATTTGCCTCTATTAGAGAAGCAAATGTGGCTTTAATCAATAAAAATGTAGAGCTAGAACAAATAATTTCCAAAAATAAAGCTGAGTTTGAGTCTGTGCTAAAAGAGAAAACTGATGAGATTTACAAATTAAAATGCCAAATTTTGATGATAAGGCTAGGGAGGATGTACTCTTAGAGAAGTACAAAGACCTCAAAGATACTCTTGCTGTCACCCAGGTAGAGTGTGATCGATGGGTACAATCTTGCAAGGGCTTTGAAATGCTTCTTAGTAAGCAAACCGCTTCCAATGTGAAGTTTGGAATTGGTTATAATCACACTGCTCCTCCTACAGTTTTTGCTTCAAGAGCAGGAGCAGAATCTGATGGAGAAAGTAATGACCAATCCACCTCATCATGTGATTCACTACTTGATAAAGCACCATCAGTAGTTGAAGTCAGTAGTAATCCCTCTGTGAACCTATCAGCTGATATTGATGGTTCAACTGCTGACACTCACATGATCAATGAGTTGATCAACCCAAGTGTTATCCCTAGAAGTACTAAGGGTACTGGAGAGCAGGGGATAACATCTGGAGTTCAAATCCTAATGACTGACAGCACTGAAAAGAAGAAAACGGTCAGTAGGAAGGATTTGAAGCCTACTAAGGAAGTTGACAAGAAGGCAAAAAGTGCTTCTAAACTACTGAAGAGCAAGTCTTCAGTAGTTTTCTTCTTTAGTTGATGATCAACAGAAGAGATGAAGAAGAAACCATGTGAAATATGTGGTCTATTCAATCATCTCACAGATGATTGTTGGTACAAAAAGGGATCCAAACTCAAACAAAAGGAGAAAATTAAAGAAAACTTGGCTAAAATGAAAACTGAGTTTGAGTCCAAGTTTGTACCAGCAGCATCAAATCCTGTTACTCCTATGTCCAAAAGAAATCCAAAAAGAAGGAGTGCAACAGGCAATAGCTGAGGTTGCTCAAAAGAAGATGGTGCAACACAAGAACTCATCATCAAACACCAATACCAATGTGTCTGAAGAGCTGAAAGCTCTCTCCCAGAATCAGACACAACTGGTAATGATGGTTCAACATCTGTTGGGGAGAGTTAACCAACTTGATGGCCCTGTGTTGAAACCCCAGAAAAGGAGATCCAAGCCAAAGGATTCCTCTTCTACACCATCTCCTTCACCTCAAGCTATTGTGTCCAAAAAACCTGTTAGTTTACCATCTGTTGATGAGACCAGGCCCAAAACCAAAAGGTTTGGGTCTCCAAAACTAACTGATTGTTTATTATGCAGGTTTCTTCAACATGCCAAAGTAGCATCTGGTATGTAGACAGTGGGGGATCTATGCATATGACTGGGAACAACTCACTTCTTAATGACTACTCTTCAGGAAGGAAGGGATTTGTTTCCTTTGGCAATGATGCAAGAGGTTACATCATCGGGAAGGGCTTTGTTTCCAATGGGGAAATAAAGTTTGATGATGTCAACCATGTGGAAAATCTCAAGTATAACCTCTTGAGTGTCAGTCAATTGTGTGACAAAGGCCATGTTGCCCTTTTCACAAGCCAGAACTGCAGGATTCTGTCATCCAAAGTTCTGAGTTTGATTGACAAGGTATTGGATGCTCACACTCTCCTGAAGGCCAACAGGACAGGAAGAGTGTATGCCTTAGATCTTTCCAAGAAAATTGATCTCAAAGGCCATCCTTGCCTATTTTCCAAGGCCTCTCCTCAAGAATCTAATCTATGGCATAGAAGGTGGGACATGTTAACTTCAAAAACATGAATCAACTGATACACCATAGTTTAGTAAGGGGACTGCCTATGAAGGAGTTCAAGTGTGAAAACAACTGCACTGCTTGTTTGAAAGGAAAACAGCACAAGGTTTCATTTCCACCTATTGAAGAACCAAAGTCCACTGCCTGCTTACAACTTCTTCACATGGATCTCTTTGGTCCTGTGAGAGTGATGAGCATGGCACAAAAGAAATACTGTCTGGTAATTGTGGATGATTACTCCAGATTTGTATGGACTTTCTTTCTACATTCAAAGGATGAAGCTGCACAGAAGATCATAAACTTTGTGTTGTATGTTGAGAAGCAGTATTCCCTCTCAGTCAAGTGTATTAGAAGTGACAATGGAACAGAATTCAGGAACAATACACTTGATGAGTTCTACCTTTCCAAGGGAATAAAGAGACAGTTTAGTATTCCAAGAACTCCTGAACAGAATGGAGTTGTGGAAAGAAAGAACAGGACTCTCATTGAAGCTGCAAGGTCTATGTTGGCTGATTCTGGACTGCCATTGACCTTTTGGGCTGAAGCTGTCAACACAGCATGCTATGTGCAGAATAGAGTGCTAATAAATCAGAGGTTGATGAAGACTCCATATGAAGTTCTACATCATTTGGCCCCTCTCATTTCATTTTTAGAGCATTTGGGTGTCCCTGTTTCATTCTCAACACAAAGGATCAGCTCCAGAAATTTGATCCTAAGGTGGATGCAGGGTACTTTGTTGGTATTCATCAACTTGCAAGGCATACAGAGTCTTCAACTGCAGAACAAAGATGGTTGAAGAGACTTACATGTCAAGTTCAATGAATCTCCAAAGGACAAGATTCCACAAAGCCTTGTGGAGCTCTTTGATTTGGACATACTGCAATATGTTCCTTATCAATCTCCTGCTGTTGCTCCTGTCAACAGTTCACCACCTGGTGTTTACTGAAGATGATGATGATAGTAGTAATCACCTCTTCAGGTTTAGTGATCAACTGCCTGAGTCCTCTAAACCTGATGCTCCTGTAGCTCCAGCAGCACCATCCACAACAAATGCTGATGAGATTTCTGCATCCTCAACTTCATTTGAGTTGCCACCATCTTCATGGTTTCAAGAATCTGCATCAACATCTGCTGCTGCTGAAGATTCTACAAACACTTGCACAGATTTGATTGTTTACCAAGAGCTGAAAAATCACCCAATATCTCAAATCCTTGGTGATATCAATGCTGGTGTCTCAACCAGAAGCCAGTTGTCCAATTTCTGCTTCTATGCTCTCTTCATCAGTCAGCTAGAGCCGAAGAACTATCATGTTGCTTTGAGAGACAATGGATGGGTTGAAGCCATGCAGCTTGAGCTTCTTCAGTTCAAGAAACAGCAAGTGTGGGAGCTTGTTCCTCTACCCCCAGGTAAGTGTGCAATAGGCACTAAATGGGTGTTTAGGAACAAAACTGATGAAAATGGGCTAATTGTTAAGAACAAGGCCAGACTGGTTGTGCAGGGGTTGCACAAGAAGAAGGTATTGATTATGATGAAACCTTTGCCCCTGTAGCCAGACTGGAGGCAATTAGATTGTTTTTAGCCTATGCTGCACTCACAATCTTAAAGTTTTTCAAATGGATGTCAAAAGTGCTTTTCTTTATGGTACAAAAAAGAAGAAGTTTATGTGTGTCAACCACCAGGCTTTGAGGATAATAAGCACCCAGAATGGGTATATAAGCTTGATAAAGCTCTTTATGGGTTGAAACAAGCACCTAGAGCCTGGTATGAGACCTTATCAAACTTTCTTCTACAGAATAATTTCACTAGAGGCTCCATAGATAAAACTTTATTTATTAAGAAGGTGGATCAGCATAAGCTACTTGTTCAAATTTATGTTGATGATATATATTTGCATCCTCTGATCCCCAATTGTGTGAGAATTCAAACCTTAATGCAACAGAAGTTTGAAATGAGTGCAATGGGAGAATTACAGTTCTTTCTAGGCTTGCAAATCAAACAAAAAGCTGATGGAATTTTCATTCATCAGTCTAAATACACAAAAGATCTTTTGAATAAGTTTGATTTACAAAACTGTAAACCCTGTTCTACTCCCATGTGCAACACCACACAATTGGATGTTGATCAGAAAGGTAAAGGTGTTGATGAACCCTTTACAGATGTATGATTGGTTCCTTGATGTATTTAACAGCTTCTAGACCAGATATTATGTTTGCTACATGTGTTTGTGCTAGATTTCAGGCTGCACCTAAGGAGTCTCATCTGATTGCAGTCAAGAGGATCTTTAGATATCTGCAAGGTACACAATCTCTAGGCTTATGGTATTCCACTGGACATTCTTGCAAATTAGTTGCTTTCTCTGATAGTGACTATGCAGGGTGTAAGTTGACCAGGAAATCAACTTCTGGTGGATGCCAATTCCTAGGCAACTGTTTGATTTCTTGGCAGAGTAAGAAACAAACATCTGTTGCTACATCCACTGCTGAAGCCGAGTACATTGCTGCTGCAAGTTGTACATCCCAAATACTCTGGCTTCAGAATCAACTTTTGGATTATGGCATTACAGAGACTAAGACTCCATTAATGGATAGTGCTTCAGCTCTTTGCATTGTCAAAAATCCTGTCCAGCACTCTAGGACCAAACATATAGAAATTAGACATCATTTTATAAGAGATTGTTTTGAAAAGGGTCTAATTAATCCTATGTTTGTGCCTAGTGCTGATGAGCTTGCAGACATTTTTACTAAGCCTTTGGATAGTTCAACTTTCCACAACCTGGTGTTAAGGCTTGGTATGCTGCAGCTAGAATAAGTGACAACTACTGATGATCTCAGTAACTTATGATCATTGGTAACCATGTCACATATAAGTACTGATGAGTTATTTTACCCTCAGTAGTTTTTATAACTACTGAAGGCTAAATGCTTTAAGTACTGTACTTTATCTGTTCTAAACTACTGATGTAGTTACAACTACTGAAATCAGTAGAAACAGATAAGTACTGATGTCCTATGAAACAACTAAAAACAGCAAAAAGGCTGATGAGTAAGTGTTGAGGACAGTATGAAACAGCTGAAAGGCTATGAATTGACGACAACTACTGATGAGTACTCTCTCTTCAGTAGTTCACAAACTGCTGTTTCTTTATAAACAACTGAAGCAATACCATGTCTTCAGTAGTTTCACAACTACTGATGACTAACACCAAGTCTTCAGTTGTTTACAACAACTGATGGCAAAACCACGGTCTTCAGTAGTTTCACAACTACTGATGGCTAATACCAAGTCCTCAGTTGTTTCAACATCTGAAGTCCAACTTGTCTTCAGTAGTTTTTAAAACTACTGATGCCTAAATCAGAGACTTCAGTTGTTTCAACGTCTGATAGTAAACACCATGTCTTCAGTTGTTTTATAACTGCTGACCACATCAATACCATCAGTCGTTTCAAACTTCTGAAAGTTAATACCACGTCATCAGTAGATTCAAATACTGATGACTAACACCAAAACCTTCAGTCGTTTCATAACCCGTACCCTATATATACCTGATCCCTCTTTCAGAGTTTTTCATTCTTTCACGACCTAAAATTTCAAAAGCTCTGAAAACTTTCATCTTCATTAATGGCGACCATGCAACTCAAGCCTCGACACAACTGTGTTGCGTACCTCAAAATCGCCCTTCTGGACCAAATTTGATATGCTATAATCTTATGGTCCAATCCCCACTGAAAACGGCTTTCCTCTTAAATCCAATCATTTATGCCGATTCGCTACGTCAGTTCTGGATGAATGACCGTTAATGGAGAATCTATCCATTCGTCTATCAACTCGCATAAGGTGGTCATCTCTACTGCTACCATCCGCCAGATATTACTGTTAGATGATGCTGCCTACCCTGTTGGATATCCTAAGCGCCAACTTGATCTTTCATTTGGACAACATGGATATCAGGGTGATCTTAGTGCTTCAACAATCCTGAAGAAACATTTTCCAGATGCTGAACGATTAATTTCATATGGTAAATGTTTGCCTGGCCCCGAAGACTTCCTCTTGGGATCAACTGTCTTCCAGATGGCAACAGGTATTGTTCTCTATCCTTGAACAAGAACCACTAAACTTTTCTGAAATAATTTTTCTTGAACTCAAGGATATGGCCACAAAACCACTTTCTAACCGTTGGATACTATATCCTCGGTTTATAATGGCCATAATAGAGAATCAGCTTTCTGCTGAGGGACTAGTTGGTCTGGGAGTCCCTGCTTTGGCTGTATTGCCGGAGGTATACTCCCGACACAACACTGACCAACTCTCAAACAGGCTGCCAAGCTGCGCAAACCCACGCAGCTGGAACCCACAGCCTCCACTTCCACATCCAAAGTCCCCTCCAAACCCACAAAGAAGAAGCCTAAGAAAGCTACTCAGGGAATTGAGTCCCCTGTGGATGCTCCTGCTGCACCAACGCAGGTTATCTCTGCTGGAAATAACCCCCCAGTAGAGACTATGACTCCACCAGCTGAAGCCGCTCAGGTTGCCTCTCAAAAGGAACCTGAAGCAACCACTCAAAGGGAAGCCACACTGCTGGGATCCTCCTCACTTGAGGGGATTACCATTGAAGAGCACCACTTGTCCCGGGTGCACACTGCTTCACACCCTCTCCTGATGCAACCGCCCCTCAAAGCCCTACAATAATTGTTGCAAAGGTGCTGACACAGTTGCATTCCTCACCCCCCACCAGACACCAATCACTACTGGGATAACCTCAACACCTGAGGGGGAGGATCAAATGCTTCTGTCAACCCACAGCACAGGGGTTATCATGTTTCATCTTCTAGTGTAGATAAGGAGGTGCAAACTTCTGGTGAGGCTGCCACTGTCTCTGCCTCAGCAAATGACCAGGGTGCAGTTGGTAACATCTCTAAGACCTCACCAGTGGCAACAGCTGATGAAGGACATAGTCCTGAGGCTGGAAGTCCCCAGAACCAAGAACAAGGGGCACATGCTATCATTGATCTACACTCAAGGCATGTTCATCCTGACTCTGTCAGGAGGTCAGGTGATTCAGTATCAACTGATGATGACCTGAGCTTCTTCTATGATGTAGTTGCTCAAAACACCATCTCGAGAGGATGAGGTTAGCAGACTCAAAGAGCTGCTGGCCAAGATGTCTCAGGATGCAAGTCCATCTGCCACCACAATACACCCACAGATGGCACCTTCTTCTGAAGGTCCCCTACACACTGAGCCAGTATATACTTCCAAGCCACCAGCCTCTGCTTTCGGCACTGATTCTCAGGAACAGAACCATCCTGATCAATCAGTTGCTACCCTTCAAAAATCCCTACCTCTCATCACTCCCATGATCACAGATATAGTGATCAAAGCCTTGATGAGAGGCTTCCTACCATAATACAACCTTGGTGGAGGAGTTGGTGACTAAATCCCTTTCTACTGCTCAAACCCTTGCACCAATGCAACCAAAAAGGGGGAGAGTCAGTTAGTTAAAGGAAAAAGGAAAAGGATGATAGATGGGAGAAGGCAAAGAATCTGAGTTTGTAAATGAGAATGAGAAGGAGAGTGTGAAGGGAGCTGCAGTGAATGAAAGTCAAAAAGACTTTCATGTCACATATCAAAAGAGAAAAGGAGAGTCTGAGAAGGAGAAGGAGCTGAAGGATATGGTGAAAGAAGCTGACGCCAACCATAACCGTTCAATGGATAAAATCATTGAGCAGTTGTATAGGCAGGGTTTTGACATCAAACAACTAGACTCCGAGATCAGAAGGATGGAAACAGAGGAGATCAATTCAAGATGGGCTAGCTATGATGCCTTAGAAAGAGAAAGGCTGGAGATAATGATCAGATTTATAGCTAAATACTTGGGAAGATCTCTAATGGAAATAAGGGCCTGGACCAGGGACAACATCTTGGCAATAACCACCAAGATTTGTTCGTCTGAAGAATACTCCAAAGGTTTAGTGATTGAGGTACTGAATGAAGCTGGGGTTGGGAATCGAAAAGAACTGACAAAATTTACCAAAGCCTCCCTTACAGCCAAAATGCTAAAACAGTCTGAAAAGCCTCAATCCTCAAAATCACTATCTCCACAACCCACTAAAACAACCCCTTTACCCTCTAAACCAACCATCCAACCCACAAAACCAAATCCTTTACCCCAAAAACACTGCCAGTGATGTACCTAGCAAAGAAAAGAAAGGTACTGAGGCCTGATGAAGATGAAGAGGAGGATGAAGACAGACTGCCACTCTCTGCAGTCATTACTTTGCCTAAGGCTAAACCAATGTCCATCACTCCTGCTTCTCAAATGCATGATGTAATGATAAAGATTGAAGAGGAACAGATGCAAAAACATGATGAGGAAATGCTGAAAAGCATTGACAAAGCATATGCCACATCCTCTTCAATGATCAGTATGAAGAAAGAAGTATTAAGATTGTACACCCTTGCTAATACCTTTCAATACCAAAGGGAAAGAGTAAGGATATGGCCTGATCCTAGGGTGGCACATCGATTGTCAAGAAAGAAATTCCTTCAAGATACAAGGGCCAAGTGAAGAGAGTTGTCGACGAAGACATCACTGTGGTTCTTGTAGTGTCCCCTGGGAAATTGTTGAAGAGTTCAAGAAAGCCTATGAAGCCAAACAACCACCTCAAAAGATGTTAGAGAACAAATTATAAAGAAGGGATTGGTTTACAAAAGACTTGAAAACTTCAAACAAGAAGAGCTCAACCTGCTCTTAGAAGGGACTCATCCAGATGAGTTTGCTTATAGACAAATAACCACGGTTGAGCTCAAAAATGGAAAACAGGCCAAGTACATATCTGAAGTGTATGGCCGAGAAGGATTATTTGATGGTGTGCCGAGGTGCTGACAATGGATGAGCAAATCATGTTTTTAAGGGCTTACACCAGGGAATCATATAGGCTGATACAAGGGAAGTAGATCTCATGGTTGGGGCAACAGCTCGGTGTCCAAGTCCCCAATACAGAGCTCCCAACCATATCATGCCAAACAGATCATCAGAGACTTCTTCCCAGGCCGGTGCTGAAAAAGGGTCACTTCTCATCTGATCAAGAGGATAAAAAGACCAATCTATCTGCCAAAATAAGTGGGACTCGTCAATAACTTAGAGGTTTTGGCTGCATTGGTTCAGGGGGAGTTTGTTGGACCAAAAGAACCAATGAGCCTGATCAGAGAAACCTCTAAGTCCCACAAGACATCACAACAGCTGAAGAAGACCTGATCAGCTGTTCTACAAAGTCTGAAGAATACAACTGCTGAAGTACGTCTGAAGTACTGAAGACAAAGACTGAGACAACAGCTGAAGATCTAAAGTCTGAAGACTTCAACAAGTACTGAAGACAAAGACTGAAGATCAACAGCTGAAAGACAAAGTCTGATGTTCAAGTACTGAAGACATCAGCTGATGTTAACAGCTGATGACAACAGCTGAAGAGGGCTTCTTTAGTGTTGTTGTGATGGTTTTTCTTTTCAGTAGTTTCTTTTATTTTCAGTACTTGTAAACAACTGAAGAGGTTGTTCTTCAGTGTTGTAGTGTCAGTAGTTTTATGTTTTTCAGTAGTTGTAAATAAGATGTTTAACACTTAGGAACATTTGTAAGAAGATGTCAGTTGTTGACATCTTCAGTAGTTGTTGAACATCAGTTGTTATCAAACGGTTACATGTCACTTTCAAGTGACATCAGCCTACGTCACTCTATCCTTTATAAGGAAGGATGACTCACCTGTAATCGTGCCTTTGAGGCCGACAATCTTAATGCAATATTCCTTTTGTCGGATATTTCTCTCTCTATAACAAAATTTCTTATCGTTTTATATCAAATGTTCTTGTTTGAATTTGTCTAATTCTGAGCTATTCCGCTGCTATATCTGTTCAATCAATTAAACCAAGGGCTGAGATCCTAACAAATGTATCAGATCAGGTTAATCATTGATCGATCTAACAATTGATCATGAACTGTTCAATTGCCTAAGTTTATGAATTGCAAATTCGCAAGGATCTGTTATAGAGATTAGAGTGTATCGCTTCTGGCGCTTATTTGAGGTTCTGTGTGGTTTTGAGCTAAAATTATTGTGATTTTACTTGAGTTTGTCTGATTTTCACAATGACTACTTCTTTGAAGATCTTTCAATACTGGATCCTCTACCAAGCCTCCGATCTTGGTGAGGAATGAGTATAACATTTGGCAGAGAAGATTGTCCATCGTATTCGATTAAACAAGGGCTGAGATCCTAACAGTTTCACTGGGCACTCTTGCAAATTAGGCTTTCTCTGATAGTGACTATGCAGGGTTGTAAGTTGACAGGAAATCAACTTCTGGTGGATGTCAATTCCTAGGCAACTGTTGGATTTCTTGGCAGAGTAAGAAACAAACATCTGTTGTCAATCCCTGCTGAAGCCGAGTACATGCTGCTGCAAGTTGTACATCCCAAGGACTCTGGCTTCAGATCAACTTTTGGATTATGGCATTACAGAGACTAAAACTCCGTTATAAGGATAGTGCTTCAGCTCTTTGCATTGTCAAAAATCCAGTCCAGCACTCTAGGACCAACATATAGAAATTGACATCATTTTATAAGAGATTGTTTTGAAAAGGGTCTATTAATCCTATGTTTGTGCCTAGTGCTGATGAGCTTGCAGACATTTTTACTAAGCCTTGGGTAGTTCAACTTTCCATAACCTGGTGTAAGGCTTGGTATGTTGCAGCTAGAATAAGTGACAACTACTGTTGATCTCAGTAATAAGTACTGATGATCATTGGTAACCATGTCACAAATAAGTACTGATGAGTTCTTTTACCCTCAGTAGTGTATAACTACTGAAGGCTAAATGCCTCACAAGTACTGAAGTACTTTATCTGTTTAAACTACTGATGTAGTTACAACTACTGATGTAGTTACAACTACTGAAATCAGTAAAAACAGATAAGTACTGACGTCCTATGAAACACCTGAAAAGCAGATGAAAAGTCTAATGAGTAAGTGTTGAGGACAGTATGAAACAGCTGAAAAGCTAAGAATTGACGAAAACAGCTGATGAGTAATTTCTCTTCAGTTGTTTCTACAACCTGCTGTTTCTAAACAACTGAAGCAAGACCACAGTCTTCAGTAGTTTCACAACTACTGATAACTAATACCAAGTCTTCAGTTGTTTACAATAACTGATGGCAAAACCACTGTCTTCATAGTTTTACAACTACTGATGACAAAACACAAGTCCTCAGTTGTTTACATTATATGAAGTCAAAACCATACCTTCAGTAGTTTCATAACTACTGATGGTTAACACCAAGACTTCAGCTGTTTCAACGTCTGATGGTCAAAACCAAGTCTTCAGTTGTTTTATAAAACTGATGACAACACCACCACTGTCAGTCGTTTAAAATCTAAAGGTTAATACCACGTCACCAGTAGTTTCAAACAGCTGATGACAACCCCAAAACCTTCAGTAGTTTTCTTTCAGCCTTTTCATATCCCAACCCTATAAATACCTGTCTTCTTCTCAAACGTTCCATTAGCCATTCTTCTGACCTTCATACTTTCAAAAATGGCAACCATGAGTCTAAAACCCCGACATAACTGCGTAGCCTACCTTACGAAATCGGCCTTCTGGACAAAGTTTGATCACGCCATCGACCTAATGGCTGATTCTCAATATAATACAGCTCTGCTCTTAAACCCGACCATCTACCCAGAGTCACTCAGTCAGTTTTGGTCCAATGCCTACGTTCACACTGATGTGCCTACCAGCCAAATCTCTATTAGGTCATGGTTAACCAAAAACAAGTAGAGGTTACACCTAAAAGCATTCGCAGAGTGCTAAATTTACAAGATGCTGCTTGTGTGACTGAATACCCGAAGGGCACAACTGATATGTCCTTCATCAACAATGGGTACGACGGAAATCTTCGAGCTGCTACCATACTGAAGAAGAACTTCCCTGATGTGAACGATTAATATTTCATATGGTGAATGTTGCTTAGCCTCGAAGACATCCTCATGGGATCAAATGTCTTCCCGGTGGCAACAGGTATTATATTCAATCTGGAACACCAACCTTTAAATTTTTCACTAATTGTGTTTCTAGAAATCAAAGATCTGGCACAGAAACCTGTGGGAAAAAGATGGCTATTATATCCCAGGTTTCTGATAGCCATAATTTTAAATGAATTACAAACTGATGGCCTTGTTGGCCTTGGAGTCCCTGCACCAGCTGTTCTAGCTGAGGTATACTCCAGGCATAACTCCGACAATCCCTCAAAGAAGCTGCCCGTTTGCTAAAACCCAAGCAAAGGGAACCCACAGCTTCAATTGCCAGATCCAAAGTCCCCACCAAGCCAAAATCCAAACCCAAACAAGCTAATCAAGGAGATGAGTCCCCTGATGATGCTCATGTACCACCAAAAGGATAAACCTACTGGTTCAAACCCCCCAGTAGTGTTAACGACTCAACCAGCCACAGCCGCACAGGTATTCTCTCAAAAGGATCCTGTTGCAACCATTTCAGGGGAAACCACATTGCTGAGACCTCTCTTACTTGAGGAGGTTATCATTGAAGAGCATCCCTCTCCCGGATGCAATCAGCTTCTATCCCCTCTCCCCATGCAAATGCCCCTCAAAGCCCAACCATTATAATTGCCAATGTGCTGACTCAGCTGCATGCCTCTCCTCCTCCCCTACAACCACCAACAAAGGGGAGAACAACAGCACTTGAGGATGAGGATCCACATGCTTCTGACAACCCATAGCACCGGGGTTAAACGTTCTATCTCCTGGTGTGGATATGGAGACCAGAACATCTGGTGAGGCTGCCACCTCCTCTGACTCAGCATATGATCAGACTGAGGCTAGTAACATTCCTAAGACCTCACCAGAGGCAACAGCTGATGAAGGACAAAGTCCTGAGGCTGGAAGTCCCCAGTTCCAAGACAAAGGGTCACATGCTACAACTGGTCTACACCCAGTGCATGTACATCCTGCTACAAGCAGGAGGTCAGGTGATTCAGCATCTGCTGATGATGACCTGGGTTTTTTCTATGATGTTCTTGCCCAGAACACAACCATGAGGAGGAAGTCAGTAGGCTGCAAAAAACTACTTGACCAACTCTCTCAAGGAGAAAGACCATCTGCCACCACATCGACCCAACAGATGGCACCTTCCTCTGAAGGTCCCTTAAACACACAGCCACTACAAATTCTCAGCCACCTGCCTCTGTTTCTGGCACCATTTCTCAGGACCAAAACCCCCCTGAGCAAATGGATGCTATCCCTCCAAGTCCCCTATCTCTCATCACATCGCAGCTAACCGAATTTGTTATTAAAACTGTTGATGAGAGACTTTCTTCTGTCTTACAACCCCTGGTGGAGGATGTACTGAGCCAACAACTTTCTGCTACTCAATCCCCTGCACCAATGCACCCAAAAAGGGGGAGAGTTCAGCAGTGAAAGAAACTAAAAGAAAGAGGATGGAGAAGGAGAGAGAGAAAGAGAAGGATAAAGAGGTGGAAAAAGAGAAGGATTGTGTGTATGAGGTCAAAAAAGAGAAGGAGAATGTGATTGAGAAGGGAGCTGAAATTGAAAAAGTACATGAAAGTCAAAAAGATTTTCATGTCACATACAAGAAAAAGAAGAGTGATGAGAAAGAGAAGAACTTGAACGAAATGGTTAAAGAGGCTGATGCTGAACACAGCAGATCAATGGACAATATCATTGATTAGCTGTTTAGGCAAGGTTTCGACACTGAAAAGCTAGATTCTGAAATAAGAGATTAGAGATCGAAGAGATCCACAAAGATGGGCCAGCTACAGCACTATGGATAGGAGAGACTTGAGATCATGATCAGATTTATCAGCAAATACCTTGGGAGATCATTGATAGAAGTAAAATCATGGACCAGGGACAGCATCTTGGCCATAACCTCCAAGATCTGTTCGTCTGAAGCATACACTAAGGGTTTAGTAGTCGAAGCTTTGAATGAAGCAGGAGCAGGGAGCAGGAGTGAGCTAGCCAAACACTCAAAAGCCACACTCACCTCCAAAATGCTGACTCAGCCTGTCAACATTCCCTCTCCAAAACAACCACAACCACAACCCACAAAACCAACTCCCTTACCCTCAAACCAACAGCCGATGATGCACCTAAGCAGAAGAAGAGGAAGGGTGTTGAGGCTTGGGAAGAAGAGAAAACGATGATGAAGAAGATAGGTTGCCGATCTCAGCTGTTCTGCAGTTGCCTAAGGCCAAGATCTCTCTCTTGCAATAACTCCTGAGCAACAAAGAGATGCAATCAAAGTGAAATTAGAAGAAGACAACAACACAGATTGCATGATGAAGAGTTATTAAGGAGAGTATATAAAGCTTATGCAGCCACTTCCTCCATCATCAATATGAAAAAACAAGCTCAGAGGATCTATACTCTTAGACATACTTTTCAGTATGTGAAAGAAAGAGTAGAATTTGGCCTGATCCTAGGGTGGCTCATAGAATACAAAGAAAACATCCCTCAGAGATACAGTGGTCAAGTCAAAAAGATTGTAGATGAAGTGATCTCCTTGGCCATTGTAGTTTCACCCTGGGAAATCCTGGAAGATTTCAAAAAGGCCTACACCTCAAACATGCCTCCACAGAAGATGCTAGAGAACAGAATGATCAAAAAGGGGCGGGTGTATAAAGGCAGAATGAGATCAGAAAGGATGATTACCACTGTGTTAGATGGTCATCATCCTGATGAATTTGCTTACAGACAGATTACAATAGTGGTACTCAAAAATGGAAAACATGTCAAATTCCTGTCTGAGTACTATGGGCCTGAAGGATTCTTCGATGGTGAGGCAGAGGAGCTCACCATGGAGGAACAAATTGTATTTTTGAAGGCTACACCAGGGAATCCTACAAGCTCATAGTTGGGAAGTGAGTCTCATGGATGGGGGAACAGCTCAGTGTCCAATTCCCCAATACAGAGCTCCCATCCATACATTGCCAACCAAATCATCAGAGACTCAATCCCAGCCAGTGCTTATATGGGTCATCTCTCAACTGATCAAGAAGGAAAAAGACCAACCATTTTGCCAAAAATAAGTGGGAAAATAAATCAATTAGAGGTTTGGCTGCATTGGTTCAGGGGGAGTTTGTTGGACCAAAAGAACCAATGAGCCAATATCAGAAAACCTCTAAGTCCCACATGATATCACAACAACTGCTGAAGGCTTCATCAGCAGTTCGACAAGTGCTGAAGACCTCAACAGCTGAAGATCAAGTACTGAAGCTCAACAGCTGAAGATCAAGTACTGAAGCTAACAGCTGAAGAACTAAAGTGCCGAAGCTCAACAGCTGAAGAACACAAGTGCTGAAGCTCAACAGCTGAAGAACACAAGTGCTGAAGCTGAAGACCAAAGTACTGAAGTACAACAGGTGAAGAGTCCACAAGTGCTGAAGATCAAAACTGATGTACAAAGTCTGAAGACAAAGACTGAAGACATCAGCTGATGACATCTACTGAAGTCATCAGCTGATGAAACATCTGAAGTTCAAGTCTGAAGACCAAGTGCTGAAGTTTCAGTAGTTTGTCACAACAGCTGAAGAGTACTTCTTCAGTAGTTGTGATATCAGTAGTTTTATGTTTTTACTTTCAGTAGTTTTTAAAACGACTGAAGAGCTTGTTCTTCAGTCGTTGTAGTTTCTTTTTAGTAGTTATAGTAACTGATAACACTTAGTGTTTTTGTAAGAAGATGTCAGCTGTTTTGACATCTTCAGTAGTTGTGTTTCAGTTGTTTAAATAATTCTGTTAGATGTCACTATCAAGTGACATCAGCAGACGTCACATCTCCTATATAAGGAATGTTCCAGCGCGACATTCCTATATATGGGATGATTGACCTGATTGTATGTGTGACAATTTGCCACCACGAAAGCGTGTGATTGAATGAAATATTCTTTTTGCAGAAACTTTCTCTCTCTATAACTAATTCTGTTCATTGTAATATCTTTGGTATTCTTGCTCGAATTCTGCTAGTTGGTACTCTATTCCGCTGCTGAAATCATTGAATCGATCAAACTAGATGCTGAGATCCTATCACTGAACACTCAATCGTGCGAATGGATCAAACGCATGGTTCAATCGCACGACTGAACCATGCTTATGGTCCAGTCGCCCGAATGAACAATACTAACCTATAAATACAATCTAATTCATGAAAAACATAGAGCATCATTCCCTACGATTCCAGACGTACCCTAGCCGTCCAGAAGCCTCCCAATTCGTTCTCCAAGTTCATATAACACATTAGATCGATTTCTAACGTTAGTTTCAATTCTTTATTGATTCTTCGTGTGTTCTCACTGATTGGATCGCCAAACAAATAGGATTTCGCACTATTTGATCTGGTTTACACGCTAATAACTAGGTATTTCGATCAAATACCAGGTCCTTACAAGTGGTATCAGAGCCTTGGCTCTTGATTACGTGTGATTCAATCAAGATGATTATAAAAAAAACTTGTGTTTTTGCACTAAAAACACAATCTTTTGTGTCAATAGTGATCTTGAACGTTCCCTGCTCATCAAAGTTTGGTCTCTACGGACTTAGGCAATTACACCTTGCGAAAGTTCGAATTTTTACGTCTAAAACACGTTTAACCTATAAATTTTCGCAAAACAGCAGCTTGAGTCACACGAGTGAGCCATTCGCCCGACTGGACCTCATTCGCATTGCTCAGATGCACGATTGGACATAGTCGCATCTCCATTCGTACGATTGAACCATTCGTTCGCAGTGTTCATACGCATCAGCTTCATTCGCACGACTGAACCAATCGCTTAGTTCAGCCGCACGATTGAACCATTCGCATAGTTCATTCGCACGGATAGCCCAATCGCATCCTTCAGTCACACCAGTTGACAGTTTGTGTAAGTTGACTTAAAGTTATTCGCCATGGAATATCAAATGTCAGCCTTTACTGCTAGGGAGGACTCTAGGATCCAGAACCTGCTGTTACTTGAGAGTGAGGTGGGTAATCATAATAAACCGCCAAAGCTTTTAACATTAGATGAGTTTCCCACTGAAAACAATGTTTTGAGATCTACCTCAATGGAGTGGATCCGAATCTGTGGGAAGCTATCGAGATGGGTATAGTACGCCGGTGGGAGGCCGATTGAGTAAAGCTAACCTTAGGAGGGATGACAGACGCGCAGAAAGTTAAATATAATGCAGAGAAGAGGGTTTATGCATTGATTACACAGTCTATCCCTAAAGACATTTTTCACTAGTACTCAGAGAATAAGCAGTCCAAGAAACTATGGGATGAGCTGGAAAAGAGGTACGACGGGAATGCTTCGTTGAAGGCAATCAAGGCTAAGGAGTTAAAGAAGGAATTTGATAACTTCTCATCGATGGGGAAAGAGAGTTTGGACGATGTTATAGATAGATTCTACCATCTGATGAGTGAACTGCATACACATGGGGTGGCTACTACCATGGAAGAGAAAGTTGCTAACTTTGCAGACGGATTGCCAGAGAAGTGGGCTTCATTCGTGTCTAACCTGAGACAGAATGGAATGCTGGCAAAGCTGGATATAAGTGACTTCATTCTAAAGCTACGAGAAGAAGCACTTAGGATGAAATACAGAGCTCAGAAGCCTCCCAATTCATTCTCCAAGTTCATAGAACACATTAGATCGATTTCCAATCGATTTCTAACGTTAGTTTCAATTCTTTATTGATTTTTCGTGTGTTCTCACTGATGGATCACCAATCAAATAGGATTCCGCACTATTTGATCTGGTTTACACGCTAATCACTAGGTATTTCGTTCAAATACCAGGTCCTTACAAATACGGGTCTAGTAGAAGTGTGGTGTAATGCTGACGTTCAGCGATATACCATACCACCTACTGGCAAAGGACCCGCCTATTTCTTCGACTATGATGGATTCTTCAAGTCATTCAACATCTCTCTCTCTCTCCCACGAATGACGAGTTAGCTACACGGATGATGTATGATATCTTGAATACACCAACAACAAGCTCACTAGGAGGATCGTCTACTCAGTCAGGGGGAATAGTCAACGACAGTGACTCCTCCTCTGAAGATGAAGCTGAAGAAGATGACCAGAACAGTCAAGAGGAACAGGTTCCAGTTCCTGAAAGTCCACAAGCATCTACCAGTGATGTACCTTCGACTTCGGAGCCTCAAACTCGATTGGTGGTTCAAGAATTTCAGGAACAAGGAGTAATTATCAGGAACAAGGCTCGATTGGTGGTTCAAGAATTTCACCAAGTCGAGGGAATTGACTACAATGAAGTGTTTGCACCCGTGGCACGGATGGAAGCCATTCACATCTTCCTTGCCTATGCATCGTACATGCAGATTAAAGTCTACCAATTAGATGTGAAGAGTGCATTCCTTCATGGGGAAATCAGAGAAACAGTCTATGTCAGTCAACCCGAGGGATTTGAAGATCCTTATCATTGGGATAGAGTTTACAAACTCGACAAGGCTTTATACGGGCTTCATCAAGCTCAAGAGCTTTGTATGAGAAACTCTCGACTCATCTTGAGAAACACGGCTTTCGCAGGGGAGTCATTGACTGCACGCCGTTCATCAAAGAAAAGGATGGCGATCTACTGCTCGTACAGATCTATGTCGATGACATAATCTTCGGTTCAACGAACGAAGAGTTATGCAAAGAATTTGAAGCAGTTATGAAGAAAGAATTTGAGATGAGTGCTATGGGGGAGATGAAGTTCTTTCTCGGGTTACAGGTGGATCAGACTCCAAATAGGATATTTCTACATCAGACCAAGTATGTAGGAGACATTCTCAGTCGTTTTGACATGGAGAATGCTTCTGCTACTGGGACTCCACTTGCTACGAATCACGATATAGCACCTGATGAAAATGGAGATCTTGTAGATGCCACAATGTACCGAGGAATGATTGGATCCCTCATGTATCTCACTGCCTCAAGACCTGATATCATGTATGCTACATGTTTATGTTCTAGATATCAGGCTAAGCCTAAGGTCAACCATCTGATCGGGGTCAAGAGGGTATTTCGTTATCTGAAGGGTACACCCACACTTGGGTTGTGGTATCCTCAAGATGATGACTTTGAGCTCACGGCGTATAGTGACTCGAATTACGGGGGCTGTAAGATGAATTACAAGTCTACATCAGCAGGGTGTCAATTCTTTGGGAGAAGATTAGTTACCTAGCAGTGTAAGAAGCAGACATCGGTTGCATTGTCAACCTGTGAAGCCGAATACGTTGCTGCTGCAAGTTGCTGTTCACAAATCATCTGGATTCAACAGCAAATGCGGGATTACGGTTTAAAGTTTTCTTCTACTCCTATCTTTGTTGATAACTCTGCTGCAATTGCAGTAACTAAAAATCCGGTCCAACATCCAAAGACCAAACATATCAGTATTAAATACCATTTCATAAGAGATTGTTTTGAAAAGAACTTAATTGATATGCTAAAAATTAATACTGATTTTCAACGCGCTGACCTCTATACTAAAGCCTTTGATAAACCACGTTTTCAATATCTGCTAGAGGTCAACGGCATTAAAAAGCAAAGTGATGTTATTCCTGATGATGATCATGTGTAGTCCGATGTAGCTTAGACATTCCTTCATTTTATTTTACTTTATTTGATTAATTTAGTCCGTTTTAAATTTAAACTCATGGTATTCTTCTGTTTATTAAAATCCTAAAATAATTAAACTAGTTATGATGTTAGTATTTTAAGGGGAGAATAAGTCAGCAAGTAACATTATACAAAAAAAGAGACGAGAGAGAAGGAGTGGAAAGCTGATATAAGGTAGATCGCATCTGTGATACCGATTCAAACCCTTTGGAATATGATAGTACACAGGAACAAATCAAGAGGGACTTTAAAATTTTAATTTAGAAAGATGCAAAAATTCAAAGTATAAGTCTGTGTAGTCTAAGCAATACAAAAAGGGAAGATGATAGAAAAACTGGTAACTATGAAGGTAACACACAGAGAGTAGACCTAGAGGTTGCTAGATCACAAATGATATGTCGGTAGATTCAGCACAATAGATGAGAAGACCTGACTGGTGATTTCAAGATCAAACTAAGTAGTTCAACTGACTGTGGGCTTCCATCTTATCACTGGTTAACACAATCAAAATATTCCAATAAGGGGTAATGAGCATGTAAACGCCACAAATGCGTGCGGATGACCATAATAGAGCAAAGCACGAAAAAAATGAAAAAAAAATGCTATCAAGCTAATGACTTATGTTGTTGGTGCATTTTGTGCAAAATAAAATTAAGCTGCTCTAACAAGGAGACAGGTTGTGTGCCTCTCTGCTATGCGATGGCACTAACCTGAGGATAAGCATAACCTAGATATTCTAGAATTCATTGTTGTTTGCCGCCTCTCTGCTGTGCGATGGCACTGACCTGAGGATTGGCTTTTCTTTGAAAGCTCTAAGAATAGTCTCTTCTTGTAAAAATATCCGTAGACCGCTCAAAAGCTCCTAAGGAATGTTGATTACCATATAAGTGTGGGATCCACAAATTAGTTGAAATAATTAAACCTAAATCTATCACCAGTCTGTGTCAAAAGTCGTGTATGGATTTAAGAGGACAAACATATTGACAATCATTGTGGCTGCAAATGTTGAAAGTTCTAATTAATGTGGTAATCTAATAGTTCCAGTATGATTTCCTAAAAGTTGCTAACGACTCTAGATGAACACCAAGAATAGAGCATCAATAGATTTTGATAACAAGTCCCAAATGATTTGACTTGCCTGTATGATTCCAAAATTGAATTGGTCCAGGTGTGGTCAATCTAAGTTGAAGCTGCCTATTCCGGAACCAAATGCCGTAGATTTCTATCTTAGGATTTATCCCTCACAAAAAGCCAAAAACAAGTTTTTATTTTTTGTACGTTAGTTTAGTTTTTTTTATTCACTTAGTCCTTTAGTTTTGTTTGTTTGCCGGACTACATCATGAAAATCGATAAGGGATTAACTCACTAAAAGGTTCATGTCTGAGATGACCACATGAATTTTCAAGTTGAAAGCAGTCACGTCTGAGGTGACAAAGTGTTTAAAAGGGTGATGTCTGAGGTGACTAAATTGGTTAAAATGATCATGTCTGAGATGATCAAAAACTCATAATGTTTATTTCAAAAGTTAAAAGGGTCTTAAAAGTAAAATGTTCAAAATGGCAGAACATTTACTAAGTGTGACCCATTCGCACGATTGGACCATGAATATGGACCAACCATGCGAATGGATCCCATTCGCACGACAGGACATGAAATTTAGTCATTCACCCGAATGGCGTATAAGAATGATCCATTCGATGGAATGACAGGGTGCGAATGAGTCAGTCGACCGACTGAGACTCAGTCGGTTAACTGAGGGTGCGAATGAAAGAGCACGAATGAGTCAGTCGACCGACTGAGACTCAGTCGCCGACTGACTGTGCCAATCGCACGACTGAACCTCAGTCGCCCGAATGAACTGAGCGAATGAGGCCAGTCGGCCGATTGAACTTCGGTTCAGTATTTAAAGGGCCTCAGTCGATCACGTTGTACTCATCACTCTCAATCGCACCCAACTCACATTTCTTCCCGTTACTCTGCCAAAATTTCTAGAGATCTTGTGTTCACATTGCTGTTGATTCTCTGACGCTCGATTGACGATTATACAGGTACATTGCAGTTAAATCTTACCGAAATCAGAAGATCTTGAATCCAAATATGTGATATTCGAATGAAACAAGAACCAGACTGAAAAATGCCCTAATAACCTACATAAACTTAGCAAAATGTTAAAATTAAGTTTAATAGGTTATTAGTGACATGATGGCGAGTCTAATGGACCATTAAACAATGTTAAATTACTTGAATTGGTCAAGATTCGAACCACAAGCGACTGAACAGTGGGACAAGCGACTCGTCGTCCAGATGAACTCCAATCGCACGATTAAATCTTGCGATTGGGTCAATCGGCCGAATGAACCAGGAAAATGAGTTCAGTCGGCCGACTGAACCAATCACAGACTCAGTCAGCAGATTGAACTCATTCGCATGTCTCATTCACCCGAACGAGCTCAGTCGCACGAAAGAACAACCGACTGACTCCAATCGCATGATTCATTCGCACGAATGAATCAGAATGAATTTAAACATTGCACATAGAAATGAATTTTGATGTATTATGTACTAATGATTCTGTGTCTTGTGTTTCAGAAAAATGGTTGATAGATGGTCCATTAACCCAAAGCACAACATATGTGCTCACTTGGATCATACTACTCGGAACGGGGTCGAGTTCACAAAGATTATAGCCTTCCTAAGACGCTCCTGGATACATAAGGCTATATCTACACCTTGCACGCCCTACAGGTCATTACACCAGGCATTCTGGGAGAATGCCTCAGTTGATCGCTCTAGTGAGCCATACAGTATATGGAGCTCCATTCTGGGTCAGGATATTGAGGTTACTGCTGCTGATTTCCAGAAAGTTCTTGAATTTGGGGACGATACGAATCACCCCATCAAATTACATCCACTGACTGTGAGGGGCTGCTTCCTCAGAATCAAGTACGCGGGGGACATAAACTCGGGTGTGCTCAATAAGAGCAACTTGTGCCCTCAGTACAAATACTTGGCACATGTGATTCTGAAGTGCATTGCTTCGAGGAGGGGTGGGTTCGATGATCTATCAGATCAGATTCAAAATGCCTTCGTGGCACTGGTGCTGAACCACCCTTTCAGCTTCTCGAGTATGATCTTTTCCTATTGATAGAGAACCTGGAAGCAAAAGGGAAGGAAGGATTTGTATGTACCCCAGGTTTCTACAGCTAATCTTAACGACAAGCTGCCACTTCTCCTAAAGGAGAGTCATGATGCAGTTACCTTGGAAATTATGGATGACACGACCTTGGGTCGAATGAGGGTGTATAGGGTCAAACAAGTGAAGCCCCTAGTGAAGAGGTTGATTGGCCATTTGGCAAACGAGAACTATGTGGCGCCGAGAAGACGAAAATGGTGTCATGATGACAGTGACTCTGATTCTGAACCTATAGGTCTACCAGTTGATGACGATAATGATAATGGTGGAGATACAGGCCCCATTCCATCTAGGGCCACTACCACTGATATACCATCTCCACCATCCACCCACGATGGAACTGAGTCTGCTGGTTTCCATCAGGATTTTGTTCCTGATGAGAGGGAAGAAGAGTCGGAAGAGGAGCCCTTAACACGGACTGTGGGAAGCAAGGTTGTTCCCACAGAACATGGGCTAAGGGTGGTTGGTGAACACCCACGAGACTCAGGAGAGACAGCCATGGATCCGAGTTATGTACCGGAGCCAGCTAGCAGGGTTGTAGGGGGAGCATCCACCTCAACGGGAACGAGGAGAAAAAGGATGGCTCAACCCCATGGCCTGAAGAAGAAGAAAAGACGTCTCACCTTCGTTACCTCCACAACCACATCTGCCACCACCACAACCACTTCCACAGCCACAGCAACCACAGCAACCACAGCCACCACAGCTACTACTACCACCACCACACCTCCCACTATTGTACAGATTCCATCTACCACCATATCTTTCACTCCCACATCACCTCCACCACTTCACAGACCCATCTTCACTACAACAACCACCACCACCGCTACCTACCAAGCTGGATCCTCAACCCATCCATCTCATCCATATGTATCACCTCTACCTCCAATTGGGGTAGAGGAACAGCTGTCTGCGCTCAACAGGATGGTGATGCGCCTGTTAGCAGCAGATGAGGAGAAGGCGGCTCAAATCCGTCAGCTTGCTGATCTTACTGCTGCCCAGTCTCACCAGATCGAAGAGCAGGCTAGAGTGATAAAGGAACAAGCCCAACAGATGGCTGCTCAGAGCCTTGAGATAGCCCAACTCCAAGCACATAGTGTCACATCAAACAGGAAGATAGAGGAGTTGGAGAAGGCGAAGAAGACAATCATGTTAAAGTTAAAGGGATCTAAGGAAGAGCCCTTGAAGATCAAAGAAGGAGACGAGATGATGATGATGATGATGATGAAAGTGATGATGAGGATGATGAGACAGAGAGAAGAGGAGGAGAGGGGACAGAAGAAGAAAGGACAGAGGAGAAGGATGATGATGATACATCAGGAGGAGATGCAGCTGCATCGGCCTCTACTTCAGGTCAAGAAAGGAGGTCCAAGAACATACAAGACCAACCAGCTTCTCCCGGCTCCACCAAGTGACGAGACGATGATACAGGACAAAAGTAAAGATTAGATGTTATGTACTAAATTATTTTTGTATTTGAATCATGTATTGAAATCTATGTATTTAATGTTTAAATTCAGTTTAATGCATTTCTGTTTTGATGAATTACTAATGGTTGATATGTTGAATGTGTAAATCAAACAGATCCAAATTACCAAAGGGATGAGTTTGATGTTGCTCCCCTTCAGCAGGTCAAGACTCAGCTAACAATGATTCTTGATCTGCAAGGGATCGTAAGGAGGTCGGTGAGTTATACCCCTGAAGAAGGGGAAATAATTCACGACCTATCAAACGAGCAACTCGCAGATATTTTCAAGCTCAATCCAGATGAGATAGTGAAGAATGCTCTGACATGCGACTCGACTAGTGACGAAGAGCTCAACGATGTTAATGAAATCAAGATTGAAGATGTCACTGCCGAGCACTACCCTCGGTACGCTGACAATGAGGGAAATGTGGTCCCCAATCTAGGTGAATCCCTCGTCAGCAATACTTTTGAGGTGTTAGACAAGATGGAGCTAGAGTCGGAGAAAGTAGAGGACACGGCCCAAGCCTCAATTGATGATGTCGATATTCGAAAGGCTGAGTGGGCTGCGTGTTTTGAAGAAGTTAGAGCTCAACGCGCTGCACCGAAACAGGATGCCTACACCAAACTCTACAGAGTCAAGAAACATCATAAGGTGACTGGCAGGATTATAACATGGGTGTATTTTGAGGATCTTAACGTATATGCAGTTAAGAGAGAAAAGGGCATAGAGTACTTCAGATCCCACATGATCTAAAGACTCTACCAGGTTTTGATCTCAACCAGCTGGCCAAACTAAAGCTTTTGTATGCTGACCCGAGGAAGATGTCAGGTTGGTTCGAGGCTGCCCTAAAGAAGGAGTACCACACCAGGTGGGTTAACTTCAGACCCAACAGCCTACAAGGTATATCAGAAGGTCTGAGGTTGATGCATTACTGGAAAGCCGAAGATAGTGTTGAGGTGGAGTCCTCCGCGCACAATGTCAAGAATCCCACTCAGGGAAATGCCACAGGACTTCACCCCACACTTTAGGTGGTGGTACTACGATTGGAGAACACAGAAGCGGTCATAGTCCTAAACAAGGAGGGCCAAATGGATACTATCAGGGTATTCGACCCAATGTGGCTTACCAACTTGTCAGAAAAAGATGTCTACACGCTATACAAGTGGCCATTGTTCTATGATACGCAAGATATTGTACAAGCCCTCCGGTTCCAAAATGTCATAAGACTCTGCTTCGCGTTTGAGATTCACGATCGGGAGTCACAAAGAGAACAAGTACAAGAAATATGCAGAGGTGATGCAGAAAATAAGACATTAGAGAGATCTATGTCCAAGGGGGAGTTTGTTGATACATGTATGTCCCTAGATCATGATATGAAATGTAAGATCTTATTTATCTGATTTTGATGTAATTTGATAATTAATGAATTGATATGATTGTTTGTGATTTGTAATGACTAATATTCATTAATGAGTAGATATTGAATGGTTAATTAGGATAGTAGTTGTGTGAATGGTTACACATAATGTTATTAATTAATACATTCAAACTTAACATAATGAAGTTCTCATGCGAATGGCCCATATGAATGGACCACACGCATGAATAACTTCATACGATTGACTCAGTCGCACGACTGAACCAGGAGACTAGATCAGTCGTATGATTGACACATAGATTGACTCAGTCGCACGACTGAACACTCAGTCGTGCGAATGATCAACCGCATGGTTCAATCGCACGACTGAACCATGCTTATGGTCCAGTCGCCCGAATGAACAATACTAACCTATAAATACAATCTAATTCGTGAAAAACATAGAGCATTCATTCCCTACGATTCCAGACGTACCCTAGTCGTCCAGAAGCCTCCCAATTCGTTCTCCAAGTTCATAGAACACATAGATCGATTTCCAATCGATTTCTAACGTTAGTTTCAATTCTTTATTGATTCTTCGTGTGTTCTCACTGATTCGATCGCCAATCAAATAGGATTCCGCACTATTTGATCTGGTTTACACGCTAATCACTAGGTATTTCGTTCAAATACCAGGTCCTTACAAGTGGTATGGTATGGTTTACTAGGTCCTTACAATTTGTATGGACCTTCTTCTTACATTCAAAAGATGAGGCTGTTCAAATCATCATCTACTTTGTGTTGTATGTGGAAAAGCAGTACTCCCTTCCAGTCAAGTGTGTGAGGAGTGATAATGGCACAGAATTTAGAAACCACACACTTGATGAATTCTATTTATCTAAGGGAATCAAGAGGCAGTATAGCATTCCAAGAACTCCTGAACAAAATGGAGTGGTGGAGAGAAAGAATAGGACCCTTATTGAAGCCGCAAGGTCAATGTTGGCTGATTCTGGTTTGCCACTAACCTTTTGGGCTGAAGCTGTCAACACACCTTGCTATGTGCAAAATAGAGTGTTAGTAAATCAGAGGTTGATGAAGACTCCTTATGAAATGTTACATCAATTGGCCCCTCTAATTTCCTTTTTTAGAGCATTTGGATGTCCCTGTTACATTCTTAACACAAAGAATCCCCTTCAGAAGTTTGAATCAAAGGTGGATGCAGGGTACTTTGTTGGGTATTCATCTACTTGCAAGGCATACAGAGTTTTTAATTACAGAACAAAGATAGTTGAAGAAACCTTGCATGTAAAGTTTAATGAATCTCCAAAGGACAAAATCCCACAAAACCCTGTGGAGTTATTTGATTTGGACATACTGCAATATGTTCCTTATTAGTCTCCAGCTGTTGCAGATTCTGTGAATCCATCATCTCCTGCAACTAGTCATCCATCTGGTGGTACAAATGCAAGGTTTAGTGATCACCTGCCTGAGTCTACTAAACTTGATGTTCCTGTAGCTTCAGCAGTTCCATCCACAACAAATGCTGATGAGATCTCTGAATCTTCTACTTCATTTGAATTGCCATCTCATTATAGGTTTCAAGAGTCTGGATCAACATCTGTTGCTGCTGAATCTCCTACAAACACTTGCACAGATCTTATTGAGTACCAAGAACTAAAGAATCACCCCATGTCTCAAATCATTGGTGACATCAATGCTGGTGTCTCAACTAGATGTCAATTGTCCAATTTCTGCTTTTATGCTCTCTTCATCAGTCAGCAAGAGCCAAAGGAACTATCATATTGCATTAAGAGACAATGTATGGGTTGAAGCCATGCAACTTGAGCTTCTTCAATTTCAAAAACAGAAAGTGTGGGAACTGGTTCCTCTACCCCAAGGTAAGTGTGCAATAGGCACTAAATGGGTGTTTAGGAATAAAACTGATGAAAAAGGTCAAATTGTCAAAAACAAAGCCAGACTGGTTGTACAGGGGTTTTCACAAGAAGAATGTATTGATTATGATGAAACCTTTGCACCTGTAGCCAGACTGGAGGCAATCAGATTGTTCTTAGCTTATGCTATTTTCCATAATCTTAATTTTTTTCAAATGGATGTCAAAAGTGCATTCTTATATGGTAAAATAAAAGAAGAAGTTTATGTGTGTCAACCACCAGGTTTTGAAGATCATAAACATCCAGATTGGGTGTATAAGCTTGATAAGGCTCTTTATGGTTAAAACAAGCTCCCAGAGCCTGGTATGAAACACTATCTAACTTTCTTCTTCAAAACAATTTCACTAGAGGCTCCGTAGATAAAACTTTGTTCATTAAGAAAGTAGGCATGCATAAGCTCCTTGTTCAAATTTATGTAGATGATATTATTTTTGCATCCTCTGATCCACAGTTGTGTGATGCCTTTACTAAGTTGATGCAACAAAAGTTTGAAATGAGTGCCATGGGAGAATTACAGTTCTTTCTGGGTTTGCAAATCAAACAAATGGTTGATGGAACTTCATTCATCATTCAAAATATACAAAGGATCTGTTGAAAAAGTTTGATTTACAAAATTGTAAGCCCTGTTCTACTCCCATGTGCAGCACCACACAACTGGATGTTGATCAGAAAGGTAAAGCAGTTGATGAAACTCTTTACAGATGTATGATTGGTTCCTTGATATACCTTACAGCTTCTAGACCATACATTATGTTTGCAACTTATGTATATGCTAGATTTCAGGCTGCACCTAAAGTATCCCATATGATTGCAGTCAAAAGGATCTTTAGATACTTGCAAGGAACTCAATCTCTAGGACTTTGGTATTCCACTGGACACTCTTGCAAATTAGTTGCTTTCTCTGATAGTGACTATGCAGGGTGTAAATTAACCAGAAAATCAACCTCTGGCGGATGCCAATTTCTAGGCAATTGTTTAGTTTCTTGGCAGAGTAAGAAACAAACTTCAGTTGCTACATCCACTGCTGAAGTAGAGTACATTGCTGCTGCAAGTTGTACATCTCAGGTACTCTGGCTTCAGAATCAATTACTGGATTATGACATTACAAAGACTAAGACTCCTTTACTAATGAACAGTGCTTCAGCCCTTTGTATTGTTAAGAATCATGTCCAACATTCTAGGACCAAACATACTAAGATCAGACATCATTTTATCAGGGATTGTTTCGAAAAAGGTTTGATTGATCCAAAGTTTGTTCCTAGTGTTGATGAGCTTGCAGATATATTTACTAAGTCTTTGAACAGTGTAACTTTCCAAAATCTAGTGCTAAGGCTTGGTATGCTGCAGCTAGAATAATTTGACAACTACTGATGATCTCAGTTCACAAGTACTGACGAGCATTAGTATACAGCTGTCAAAAATAAGTACTGATAAGTTATTTTATCTTCAGCAGTTTTCATAACTACTGAAGACTAAATTACTTAAAAGTACTGAAGTACTTTATTTGTTGAAAAGTACTGATGTAGTTACAACTACTGATGTGGTTACAACTACTAATGTTTGTTCTAATAGATAAGTACTGATGACCAATGAAACATCTAAAAATCAGATAGTTTGCTGAGTAAGTGTTAAGGTCAATGAAACAACTGATATCTATGAATTGTCGACAACAACTGATGAGAAATTTTACTCTTCAATTATTTCAAACAACTGTTGTTTCATTTCAAAACAACTGAAGCCAAAACCAAGTCTTTAGTAGTTTCAAACTACTGATGACTAACACCAAGTCTTCAATTGTTTACAACATCTGAAAGTTAAAACCATGTCTTCAGTCATTTTCTAACAACTGATGACTAACACCAAAACTTTCAGTTGTTTTCTTTCAGCCGTTTCATAACTTATAAATACCTAAACCTAACTTCAAACTTTTCATAAGTCGTTTTCAGAACTTTCATCTTCCATTAATGGCGACCATGCAAATCAAACCACGACACAACTGTGTTGCCTACTTCACAAAATCGGCCTTTTGGACTAAGTTTGATGCTGCCATTGATCTGATGGTTGATTCCCTGTATCAAACAGCTTTTCTTCTGAATCCAACCATATATCCTGATACCCTTCGCCAATTCTGGACAAATGTCACTGTCCATACTGGTGAGAATGATGTCACGATCACTCTCCAGTCATTTGTAAACTAGAAGAAGGTGGTCATCACTCTTGTTATCATTCGCCAAACCCTAGATCTGAATGATGCCACCTTTGTCACCAAATAATCAATCAATTAAAATCTGATGGCCCTGTTGGCCTTAGAGTCCCTGCTACGGTAGTTTTGCCTAAGGTATACTCCAGGCACAACTCTGACCCACAACTCAAAGAGGCTGCCAAACTGCTAAAACCCAAGCATAGGGAACCACAGCCTCATCCTCCAGATCCAAAGTCCCTTCCAACCACAATCCAAACAAACCAAAAAGGCTACTCAGGGAGTTGAGTCCCCTGATGATGCCCCTGCAACACAAAGGCAGGATGAAACTACTGGTAGTAATCCCCCTGTAGTTTCCAAGACTCTACCAGCTGAAACCGCTCAGGTATCCTCTTAACAGTATCCTGATGCAACCAAAAATGGAGAAACCATATTACTGGAATCTCTCTCACTTGAGAAGATTGCCATTGAAGAGCACCATTCACCCCAGGTACAATCTTCTTCACACTTATCTCCCACTGAAGCCACCCCTACAAGCCAACTGTGGTTATTACACAAGTGTTGACTCAACTACATTCCTCTACCCCTCCCGAGAAACCTTTTACCACTGGGAAAACCTCAACAGTTGAGGGAGAGGATTATAGTGTGGCTGATAACCCACAGCACAGGGATTACAGAGTTCAATCTCCCTGTGTAGAGGAGGAGATTCGAACATCTGGTGAGGCTGCCTCTTCTCTTGTTTCAGCACATGAACAGGATAAAGGTGGTATCATCTCTAAGACCTCACCAGAGGCAACTGCCAATGAAGGACATAATCCTGAGGCAGGAAGTCCCCAGTTCCAAGAAATAGGGGCACATGTGAATACTGATCTGCACTCAGCACATGTTCATCCTGATTTAATCAGGAGTTCAGATGATTCAGCAAAGACTAATGATGACCTGGGCTTTTTCTTTGATGTTCTAGCCCATAACACCATTCTTGAGGCTGAGGTATGCAGACTACAATAACTGCTTGCCAAATTGTCACAAGAATCAAGTCCATCTGCCCAAATTCACCCACAGATGGCAGCTTCTTCTGAAGGTCTCCCAAACACTGAGCCACTCCCAACAACTGTGCCACCATCCTCTGATTCAGGCACCATTTCTCAGGGACAGAACCCCTCTGAGCAAATAGTTGCTGCCTTTCAATCCTCCTTACCTCTCATCACTAACATTGTGCATCAAGCCATTGATGAGAGGCTTTCCTCAAATTTTCAAACCTTAGTTAATGATACTGTTTCTAAGAGACTTTCTGACATTCAAACCCCTGAACCCAAAAACCAAAAAGGGGGAGTCTAAGTCAGTGAAAGCAGACAAAAGAAAGAGAGTTGAAGAGGAAGAAGAAAAAGAGAAGAAAGAAAAGGAGATGATCACATACAAGAGAGAAGAGTGTTGTACAGATTGAAGATGAGAAAAAGTTAGAAGAACTATCAAAGAAGCTGATGAGCAACATAGCAGATCTATGGATAAGATCATTGATCAACTCTTCAGACAAGGTTTTGACACAGCCAAACTTGACTCTGAAATTAGAAGGCTAGAGATTCAAGAGATTGAGCATAGATGGGCAAGTTGTAGTGAGAAAGAAAGGGAAAGGCTGGAAGCTATGATAAGATTCATATCAAAGCATTTGGGAAGATCAATCATTGAAGTGAAGTCATGGTCCAGAGACAATATTTTGGAGATAACCACCAGAATCTGTTCTTCTGAAGTATTCAACAAAGGATTGATCTTAGAAGCTCTTGATGAAGCTGGTGCTGGGAAAAGGTCTGATATGGTAAAGTTATCCAAAGCCTCACTCATAACCAAGATGCTAGAGCATCCTGTACAATCTCCCACACCAAAACAACCAACTTCACAACCCTCAAAACCAACTCCTTTACCCAAGAAACCTACTCAAACCACTACCAATGATGCACCCAAGAGGAAGAGAAGGGTGTTGAGGATGGAAGAAGAAGAAGATGATGATGATGAGGATGATAGTCTGCCAATCTCTACTGTTCCTAAAAAAAAGATGCCTGAGTCCAGGAGTCAACCAACAACAATCACACCTAACATCCAAAGGCAAATGGTAAAAGTCAAACTTGAAGAAGAAGAACAGCACAAACAACATGATAAGCAGCTGTTAAGGATGGTTGATAAAGAGTTTCCTAAGTTTTCATCCATACAAGCTATGAAGAAACATGCTCAGAGGTTGTATGCTCTCAGATTCACATTTCAATATCAGAAAGAGAGAGTGAGAATTTGGCCTGACCCCAGAGTAAGTGACAGAATTCATAAAAAGAATATTCCAAGTCGATACAATGGCCAAGTAAAGAAGACTGTAGATGCTGTGATAATGCTGGCCATTGTAGTGTCACCCTGGAAAATCCTTGAAGACTTCAAGAGAGCTTACAAGTCTAAGATGACTCCACAAACTTTACTAGAAAACAAAATAGTGAAGAAGGGGTTGATCTACAAGAAGCTTGAAGAAATAAGAATAAATGAGCTCCAGTTGTTACTTGAAGGTACTCATCCTGATGAGTTTGCATACAGAGAAATAACTATTGTGGAGCTAAAGAATGGAAAGAATATTAAATACTTATCAGAGTACTATGGGCCTAAGTTCTTCTTTGAAAGTGAAGCTGAAGAACTCACAATGGAAGAACAAGTTGTATTCCTTGAGGCCTATGTTAGAGAGTCTTACAGACTCATCATTGGGAAGTAGGTCTCATGGATGGGGTAACAGCTCTGTGTCCAATTCCCCAAGACAGAGTTCTCATTCATCCTTTGCCAATCAAACTTTCTGAAACCTCTTCCCTGGCCTGAGCTTAATTTGGTGATTTCTGAGCTGATCCAGAAAATGTTTCTGCCAATAAGTGGGACTTCAATAATCTTAAAGGTTTTGGCTGCATTGGTTCAGGAGGAGTTTGTTGGACCAAAAGAACCAATGAGCCAGATCAGAAAAACCTTTAAGTCCCACAGACATCATAACAACTGAAGTGGTCTACAACAGCTGAAGACAAAGTCTGAAAACAACTACTGAAGACAAAGTCTGAAGACAACAGCTGAAGACAAAGTCTGAAGACAACAGCTGAAGACAAAGTCTGAAGACAAAGTCTGAAGACAAAGTCTGAAGACAAAGTCTGAAGACAAAGTCTGAAGACAAAGTCTGAAGACAAAGTCTGAAGACAAAGTCTGAAGACAAAGTCTGAAGACAAAGTCTGAAGACAACAGCTGAAGACAAAGTCTGAAGACAACTGCTGAAGACAAAGTCTGAAGACCAAGTTCTCAGAAGTTGTCACAACAGCTGAAGTAGTTCTTTTCAGTAGTTGTGATGGTTTACTTTTCAGTAGCTTGTAATCAGTAGTTTTATTTTATGTAAAACATCTGAAGTTCTTACACTTCAGATGTTATAACTTCAGTACTTGTAATTTTTGCTTGTACTTAGCTTTTTGTGAAGGTGTCCTCAGTTGTTGTGGACATCTTCAGTAGTTTAGTCTACTTTCAGTTATTTGTATAAATCAGTTAGCTCTCACTATCAAGTGACATCAGCTGATGTCACATTCCTTTATAAAAGGAATGTTGACCTAATTTCTTTGTAGCCGAAGCTTATGCGTGAATGAAAATATTCTCTTTGCAGAAAACTGTCTCTCTCTATAACCGTCATTGTTTGATTGAATATTCATATTATTCTTGCTTAAATTTCGTCTAATTCTTGTTTTATTCCGCTGTAAATCTTAATCTAATTGATCAAACTAGATCCCAATCCTTTCAGCATTGCTATCAATGTCCATCTTCTTTCGGTCCTCATCAGAGTAATCTTTAATGGCTTTCTCTATCATGGCACTATTTCCACCGGGTGCTGCCACCTTAGATTTATACAGGCCATTGACAATAGATTGCCCCATCTTGCTATCTTGATACCTGATGAAGCCTTCCATGCATCTGCTCCATGACCTGAAGTTTTCAGGGGTAATAATGGGAGCTTTAGTCATTGTTTCCATCTCTACTTCAGACTTGTTGACGGCCATTTTGAGTGTGGTGTAAGGATGAGTGAAAAACATATTGATTAGGATGGTAAGATCTCACAATCAAGAGCTTAAGAAGCTCTTATACCAATTGCAGGATCGGTTTTGTCACTTAACACTTGGTTTTCTCTCAAACTTACTTATACTACACTCTGATCAGATGAAGCAAAGTCTTTTCTATGAGTTGAAAAAAATATAATAAGTAACAAAGAGCACAAAGAAATAATTTTCAAGGTACTTGCATATATTACTTCTCAACTCAAAGTATTACAAGATTCTTACAAGCATGTTACATGAGTTACAATGAGAAACTATATATACTATTACCTACAGACGGATATATTTTGATACCAACTGGAATCCTCTAACTAAAGCAAATACTACAAAGCTATAGTTTAAGGTATCTTAGATAATGTTTTTTCTAAGATATGATAGTCATGACATGTCCATGACTTACCTTTTGTCACCAACTAAAGTTGGTAACTGTATTAACTGATAAAGGTGAACAGTGGAATAAAGTATGGTCAACTACATGGCTTTTGAGAAAATGCCATGCAGTATCTCAGAGGTCTGCAGCGGAGTGTCAGATACCATACTTATGTTCACTAGTTCATAGTAGTGTCTTCCGAAGGTTAAATGGCTTCGGAAGAAAAAGTTCTTCCGAATCCACTTATACTTTGGAAGAGGCTACTTATTTCGAGGCTTGAGGACTTCTTCTTTTCTTCATACTTCGAAAGTTGACTTCTGATCATTTCTTCTAAGTCTTGATCTTCGGAAGTGAATACTTTGTCTTCGGAAGTAAAGTTTGTCTTCGGAAGTTAATCTTGCACTTTGTCTTCGGAAGAACTCTTTTTTCTTCGGAAGTTCCACACTTCGCTTCGAAAGTCCTTTATTAGTTGTATCAAAATAGTTTAAGTGATCTACTTTTGGTTGCACCAGCCTTCTTCTTGATCCAACAAGCTGCTTGGTTGGTGGTCGATGGTCGAAGGGGTTTGCGGTAGGGTTGCGGTGGTGAACGCATGAATATAAATATTTCTACCTAATTTTCAATTAAGTCCCTAGAAAATGTAATAATTAATTAGTTCGAGTTTAATCAATTGGCAATTTAAACCCTAAACTAGTTATTTACATTTTATATAAATCGAAAACTTTAAGAACATAACCTTTAACGAATCAACTTGGGGGAAATATATACATGGGCTACGACGCGATGTAAAATAATATTACAACGTTCAAGATTCACGTCATTGCGAGCGTGATTTGATAGATTTTTCACGAATGATACTATTTATATAATAATAATAATAATAATAATAATAGTTTAATTTATTATTTTATGCATTAGGATAGCACGCGACGACTAACGATGTTAATCAATGCAATCATGAACATATTACTTACACGAAGATAATAAATGCATAGCCAAATGATAACGAGCTTCGGTTAATTAATGGAGCTGAGAGTGATGGGTGTCACATCTATTATTCTTATTATCATCTTATACACATATACGTCATGTTAGTTTTCATGCCCTTTTCATATTATTTCACACCTTTTTGGGGTGGAACATGTTAACTTATCAATATACACTTGTAAACTTTTTGATACTTGTAACGCACATGCAATTCATCTTCATTTTTGTCATGGTTATTTATATTATTATGAGTTTTTATACGAGATACACTATACGTTGACAATCCTTAACTATTGCTAGCTTAGCGATGTCATAGATCCATGAGCCTGACAAGTCTACATATACATACATATACATACATATATATACATATATATATATACATATATATATATATATATATATATATATATATATATATATTAACTTGATTAACTTGATTCTTAAGAATTAAGGTTGGGGTATGACATTGGTTACCCGTGTGTTACACGGGATGGGGAGAGTAAATTATTAAATAACATAAAAATATTAATAAAACCAAGTGTGTTATATATTAAGACATAATAACTTCTTTAAAGCCCCGTTCCCGAGACGCTCACAGCTGGTCAATCATCGCACATAAAACATATGATATACATTAACTTAATTAAAACATCGCAGCGGAATGAATTTGAACCATCGTTTCATTTCATATAAATAATCACATTTGCAAAATAATACAACATTATATCATTTGTTCGCATTATAATGCAAAAACTTTATATCAACATAAATTGGACACCATCCAAGACAAGCCAAGTAGCCACCTCGTGCCATCCTCAGCAAGATTTACCTGCCAACTGGAAATGCATAAAAAGTTAGCGTTGCTGAGTGAGTTCTAGTTTTATAAAAACATTATATTACCTTTCATTCGTTAAAACATTTTCTTTACTATCGCACGTGATCACACATCATACGTACATCAAGGTAATAATTATTATCTTCACCATAGTTTGTTTCGTACATTTCGTATATTTTGTACTTATCGCACTTTTCGTGCATTTATTATCTTTTCACTTCTATCTAGGTCATGTCATGTACTTAACCCCCCTGTTGAGCACAAAACTATATCATTTAGGGTTAAGCGACAAGGACCCCATATTGCACATATCGCACGTATCGCACGTATGGAGTAGTCACATAGACTAACTCCCCCTAAGGGTTAGCCATTAAGGGTGAACCATTAATGGTTAGCCAAGATGGCACGTTGTAAACACACAGTTGAGCTAACAACTCTCAATGGTTGTGAACCTCCTTTCATTTGCTTGCAAGACTTTTCATTTGTTCATTATGTTCCACTTTCATTATCTTAAATATTTCACATCGTTAAGATAATATTTTATGTTCATTATCATAATCACACCACGTAAAGTTACCTCATAATACGTAGTAAGGAACATAAGAAAACATATCATACATAAGCACAACATCATCACGCATCATCATACATAGCATATACCATCACACATCATCATAAACATCATGCATCATAAACATCACACATCATACATTCATATACATAAACATATGCACAACAAGCATGAGTTATCATAAAAAATAAAAACTCCTCCGCGGGACAGTAGGGGTTCGGGGGCGACAGCCCCTAACAGCGAGGTCCTAGGGGTAGTACCTTTAGTGGGGTTCAAGGGACAACACCCCTAGCTGGGGTCGCGCTGCCAGGTCAGCGTGAAATTTTTTATTTTAGAACATTTGTATAGCACATTTTATTATAGAAATATTGATCTTCCTCTTAAAACTTCTTAAAATCATGGTCATTTAAATCGTATATTTAGCATGCATTTCTAGCCCCAAACTAGTTCAAAACCTTTAAATAGGGGATCTAGAACTCACCTGGAATCGATGAGTAGCTTCTCAAAAGCTTTCAAAACAAGGGTCGCACTACACAGCCTGCAGATAAGTTAACACTCAAAGGAGTTAATTTCTGTCTAATTTCACTGTTAATTTCACTACAAGATCAGCCGTTTTGCTGCTAGTTTCGCCAGCAGTTTAGCTACTATTTTGCTGGCATCTTCGCTAGTAGTTTCGCTAGCATCTTCGCTGCCAGTTTCGCCCAACTTTTTTTGGATAACGATGTCTACAAAACTACTTGCGAAACTATGGTTTCACAGGAATTCTTCATAGTTTCGCTGGACGACTATGCAATTTCGCTGGATGAACCCTTAATTTCGCAGAACGGGCTGAGAATTACGAACCAACCTATTTTTGACCCAAAACTTCAATCTTTTACATCCAAAACCTTAGTTTATCACCCAATAAGCTATATCTAAGCTTCTTACGTGTTTTCTTACACAAAAACATGAGTTTTGGGCGAATCTTTGTCACTTTCAAAAACCCCAAGCCCCAGAATCCGGTTTATGTCAAAATAAAAGATTAAATGATGTTTCTTACCTGAATTCTTGGTGTTTTATTGTTGTTTGGATACCCACAAACACCGATCTTTAATCCCGTAATCAACCGAGCCTTGAATCTTCAATTCTCTCCACTTTCTCTCTCTAGAATTAGAGTGTTGAGTTGCAAATGAGAGTTGCTCAAGCTGATCCGTTTATATATACCGGGCGTTCTCAGGACCTTAAACTCGCCAAACACATAACCCGCGAGGTCTACTTGGTCCATACTCCATTACTCGCTTATTTTCTTTAAATAATGTCGGCTAATCCCACTATTATCAATTGGCTCGTTTCGACTTTATTCCGGGCGTTACAACTTCCAATCATAACATCACAAATAAGCAAAAATCTCTTTGTAAACTACATTTATAGTAACATTAATAGGTTTGTCATCTCATCTAAAGCTAAGAGTTTAAATCCATCTCTACTCATTACTTGTAACAATACGACATAAACTTGACTATGTGTAAAAACAGACTCTTTTAAGTACAAACTGACTCTTAATAGAGATTGACCTTAACTTTTGTTTATTATCATAGCAAAACATACAGCCAAAGAAGACTGTCTTCTTTTAAACTGGAAAGGAATTTTTTGGTTAGAAGGTGTTAAACTCAATCTTGGAATGAATGTATGGGTGCCAACATTGCTACATGATATACTTCAGCTTCAATAACATGATTGCAAATTGATATAACCTTAAGTCTAGTTTCATTGCACATGCCACTTTTTTGTCAATGTTTTTAAGAAGCATGAAGAGAACATCAACCTTAATACTAAAAGCGGTGTGGTGATCCAAAAACCTTTACTCCATTTAGAAAATCTGGAGAGCATAAATTCTCATCGAATGTATCGTTAGTATACTTTTCTTGTGTTATAGAATCGAAGCCGAGATACTCATTTTTATCACCTGGAAACAACAAAAGTAAATGATCATTGATTTCTTGAGAAACTTTGTTTTTTGGAGCAAGAACTGTCTGTTTTCAGAATTAGTAATAATAGAATGATACACAAACTCATTAAATCCGAGATAGGATCGACTGAATTAGTAATAAAAAGATCGTGGGGTAAATCTACCGTAGCCTCCCTATCATTCGATTCGTCAAGGTCACCTTCATCTAATTTTAATAGCCAATTTGAAAATATATTTGTTTCTTCGATATTGCATCGATCGACACCAACAGTTAATCTCTTGCTTTTTATGAGGGTATATACCACTTCTGTAAATATACAAAGTACTTAATGATATGTTTACAATATCTTTTTAATACCATTCATAATCATTAGTGAACTTAAATTTTAGATATTCATCACTAAAAGACTTATTAGATAAAGAATCACAACTCAAATTTCTGAGAATTAATTAAAATACTCAAATTTCTTATAGTTGTTAAGAATCATAAACATCAACGAAAAGCAATGAAATTTATATAAGTTAACCAAAATCAAGGCAATTAAGAATAAAAACGTTATATATTGAAGTTTGAATGGAGGACACAACATACAATCATAAAAGTGATAAAAAATTGTAAAAGATTAAAAATTGATACTTTTGAAAAAATAATTGAGTATGAGATAGTTTTGAACAAGTCATTGACAATCAAATTATGAGCTAGATATTGGGTGGGTGTGAAGATATTAGTATGAAGAAATTGAAATTTAAATAATATATACGAAAAAATTATGTGCAATAATGAGATCAATTTTGGATTGTTTTGAGCCTGTAATCAGATATAAGGATATAGTATTGAATCGGGTCGGATTTAGCTATTAATGTTCAAAATATATTTGGTCAGTTGTTAATTGTAATTTATTTAATACTAATTTAGTAAACCCATGTGTTACACGGGTCGAAAACATAGAATCTTAAATATAATTAAAATTCATAAAGTATAAAATGTTATATTAAAATAAGTCATGGTTAAATTCACGTATTGGTAATAACTATAAGTAATAAAATAATGATATCAATTTTTTAAACTTTTGTTTTTAAACTTTCTTTTCTAAAAGATTAAACATCTTTTTCAAAACAAACCATATTAAAAATCATTTGTAAAAATTTCTTTTTATAGTTACTAATCTTAATTACTTTTAGTTTATAAAAAATTGCTTTTTGAAAACAATAATTTTAAAATATTGCATATTTTAATAAAAGCTTGATGTTTTAGAAAAAGTTCTTATTTTATAAAAAAAATTCTAGAAATAACATTAATAAAAAAAATCCTTTTAATTTATTAAAAAGTTGATTTTGATAAAAAAATAATTAAAATTATTAAATATTTTTTAATCTAAGTAATTATTTAAGATAAAAGAAATGTGGGAAAATCAAAATTAAAAGGGCTAGGAATGTGTTAAGTGTTCGCCCAAGTTACTCTTTTAGTATATTATATATAGATATAAATATAAATATAATTAGCATTTAAGGCATTATTAAATGGTTAATTTTAATTGATAAGCTTTCTAGGTATTGCTATCGATTTAATAAATAAATATCAAATTTTTATGATTTATGGATTGAATAAGTTCTACACTTTGGTAATTTGGAAAGAGATATTGCTTCTTCAATTGCAGTTATCATACCAACAAAAGTGAATCGGCTGACAAGCGCATGTGTAGAAAAGGTTTGCCCCAACCCGTATGATTGTCAAGTGTTTTTAATTCTATTTAGTTTTATCTTTTATTTATGATTACCTTTACATACTCTTATAAATGTTTCAGATATCTACCTATGACAAAATTGATGTAATTGACTGAACTTAAAGTTAACAAAACAGAGTAGCATTTGAGTTTTGAACTAGGCTTTCATATGATATGTTGGTTTTAATTTACGTATATTTGATATTCTAAAAACTTTATAAGGTATTAAAGTATATATAAATTTCTCCCTAATAATTATGTTTATCAAAACCCCCTATTTATAACTAAAAATAAACAAAAAGATATTAGTAGCTTAACTTGTTTTAACTTACCATTCTGTCATGCCTTACCTCATAAATCAATTTAATAAATTATATAACAATTGAAAAATAAGTCAATTTAATTAGACTCGTGAAAATATGAGAGCCAATGAGTATAAATGTGTCTTGATTCCATATATTAAACTTCGGTCCAATTAATCCTTATTATATACTAGTTTTAGTTTAGAAACCTTTATTACACGAAAGAATTAAAATATTAAATTAATAATTATTACTTATTATTTAAAAATTATATTATATTTTAGATAAATATGTTTTGAATTACGTATAATCAACTAACTTATGTAATAATGTAATAATATTTTTTTTAAATATTTGCTTTCAAAAAAAATTGTTAAAAAATTATTTTTAAAAATTCCAACTTTTTAATTTATTTTATAAATGTCAAAATGTTTTATGCATAAAATAATTTTTATTTTTTATTTTTTAAGAAATTAAATTATTTAATAAAAATATGTTTTATAATTTGAAAGAAAAACTTTAGCATTTATATGATTATTAAATGAATATCTTTTTTATGTTAGTAAAATTTAACATGAAATGTATGAGAAAATGTCATGCGGTAATAATAGTATAAGATGACAACATGTGATAAAAATTATTTTGTTTTATTAGTATATATTAGTTTAGCAACATGTATATTACATGGGTTGAATACAACAATTAATTAATAACTATTTTTTTAATATTTAGAAATTATAAAATATTTTTTGAGATAAAATATAGTTGAAATTACTTATAGTCAACTACTTTAGGTATTAAAGCAATAGCAATATTTTTCCAAAACTTTCATCTTTAAAAATCCTTTACTATAAATAAACTGTTTTTCAATACAATTATTTTTTTAAAAATACTTATTTTAATAATGTATGTTTTAAAAGTTCTTTGTACTTAAAAATCCATATTAAAAAACATGACATGTTGTTTATAAATATTTTGATTTACTAGTATAGGTTTGGAAAGAATATAAAAAAAATCTTTAGCATTTAATATGATCAATAAATGGTTAACATTTTATGCTAGTGACATTTGACATGAAAAGTGTAAGAAGATGACATGTGGTAATAGTAGTGTGAGAAGATGACACATAGCAAAATTTTATTTTGCTTTATTAAGCATAGAAATAGTATAGATAATATGTGTGATTACTAACAAAAAACAATAATCATATTTTGGTCTAAATTAAAAAATAAATTACAGATTTAACTTCCGTAGTTTTCAGTAGCAAGTTTGAGGTGTAAGTGTGTATCATTTAACTTTCATGAAAATACTTGTTAACTTTGTGTAAAATATTTTTTTTACTATTTCTCAGAATAATGTAATTTATGATTAATAAAAAGGTTATTTCACACAAAATTCAGTTGGGGTTTAATGGAAGTTATAGTCTTGTTACATAAAAACCACATAACTCGAAAATGCAATCGGTTGAGCAGTTTTGGATGGACGATCTGGGGGAGCAATTCATTTGGTGAAAACAAGACCATACATTCTTGGATGGGTAACCCATCAGATGGTTAAACCTACAATGTTATGTCATGAATTACTTGAGTTGTTACACTAACCGTATAACCTTTTAAAATATTTTTATTTTCAACTATTTTCTAATGACCATTGAGCAAATCCGACTACAGGTCAAAAGATTAGGGTCACATTTGACCAAATTTTCAATTATTTATTTGTATATGGCCTAATTACTAGAATGCTACGATTGTCTACTAGGTTGGGAGGTTAAGTAAAGTTTTGATTGAAATTTCATCAGTGAATGTATAGTTTTGTAGTAGTGTGATCAGGAGTCCATCAGGCGATTTATGAAGAGCAACTGAGCAAGGATTGTCGAAGCATTATGCTATAGTTCCCAATGAAAGACAATCATAATCTTGACGATTCCATTCCTAATGGATTATATTCATTTGTTACGTGGTTCTAGAGTTTTGAATCAAACATTTTCTATTCATTTGTTTTGATATTGCAAGGTTTAAATCGAACATACGATGTATTAAGATATTCTTGATTCAAAAGGTTTCGTATTATGTCCCATTCATTACTAAGACTATGTTCCACTAACTGTCTATGCCATTTGTTCATTCTTATTTGTTAATTTGCATTATTGCTTTATTAGTTTCCTCACTCTTTGTATCGGTGGCCATTTATATTGTTGATTGTGAATATACTTTGTTAAATCGAGTTTTAGGTTACTAGTTTGTTTGGTTAATTTGTTGGTCATTTGTCATTATCTTATTCTTACTAGTTCAAATGAGTTATTCCGGTAATGATTTGTTAACATATTTTGTACGCTAAGATTTTAAAATCAAAGTGTTGTTCATCATTTCTTGATTCTTTTATCTTTTAAGTACATCATTATCTATGTTACCACTATTACTACACAAGTGATGCGACAAATAATTTTAATCGCACATTATTAAGTTAACCCATCACAAGATGTTCTTTTCAAAGTACAAACAACTGATGATGAACTTACTGATTAGATGTACTAATATAACATTTATTATAACTAGCGAAAACAAAATTAAATAAGCATAATGGATGAAACATATATGAATATATCTTACATGCTATATAGTGATATATTTTATTTTAACTTGAAATATGGGGTAATGGTGAAGAAAAACCAAGTTGAATTTATAAACATCGACGTAAGTCAATTAGAAAAATATAATTATTAAATAGAACTAAGTAGGAATCAAGCATGCCTATGTGCGGAGTTTGCAAACTCCATTACATGTGTTGCGATGCATATATTAATATAGTTAAACACATAAGAGAAACATATAGAGTTGTCGTTACTCGGGTTTGGAAATCAAAACATAGATAGAACCAGTTATATAAAGACATTAATACCCAAGAAAATATTATATTTTAAATACTAATACGTTTCTAACAAAAATATATACTAGGATGTTAAGAAAATTAGAATAATAACAAATTTCTTTCTTTATAAACAGTTAAGTTACTAAAGAAAAATTAAATTATTAAAAAGTTAATGGGTTATAAACGTATATATTATTTACAACATGGGCCAAGTTAAAACTTTAGAAATGCAATGGTTAATTAGTTTGATAATTATGTACGGTTTTGTTTAAAAATTACTTGAATAAAAACCCAACGACATTGCTAATGTGATAGTATGAATAATAAAACGTTAATTAGTTTGATAATTATGTACGGTTTTGTAGGCGCAGTGGAGCATAACTTATCAGAGAATCAAAAGAGTATAGTAGCCTAAAAGATTAAAGGGAACAACTGAAGATTTGTTCCGATGTCAATAACTTTCTTGCCGCTAAGTAAAAAATTTCTTATTGCATTCAACTGGTCCAGGGTTTCGTTCAATTGCATGAAATTTCTTTCAACTTTAATCGCAAGCGTAATCCTTTTGTACATTCTTCCGCATTTTTCTTTTTGCGTTATTCAACCGTTGTATTTTTCAATGACAGAGTTTGAACATCTTTGTAAGGGGGGCGAGAACAAAATTAATTTTTTTAGAGGGGAGTTTTGCTACCGGTGGTTCTTTGCTCTAAGTTATATCTGATTGTTGTTTGAGTAGTTGCCTATTCACCTTAACGTGGCCTTATTTTCTTTCAATTGGGTATTCACCTTAACCCTCTTTGAATCACCAACAGTTCCATACTCCTTAAGTTAATCACAGACTCACCAATTACTGCTTATATATACATCTCAACTTGCCTTTGTTCTCTATATTTCCTATATAAATCAGGCGATGGAATAAGTGACACAAAGAGGACAAGATACACCCCCACAGACATGACGTAAACACAAAAGCAAGCATATGTAACCCAAGCGACCAAACGAATCCCGTCGCAAGAATAAAACTAGTTAATATAAAGTATACAATGGTCGGTCATTTCACACTATGTGTTAACATCAATGGGTGAACCAAATCATAATAATCTTAAACAGGATTATATATGGCCATATTGATTTGATTTGGTTGGTTCAATTGACTTCTATATCTATTTTATGAGATGAAACGAGAAGCGTTGCTTAAATTCCGTTGTCTTTGTGGTAAGTTACACTAACTTTATGTGAAAAATGTTTGTTCGATCTAAGCGTACATTTAGAAATGACGTAGATCAAATAACCGAATGGTGACAATCGGCTTTAGTTAACACTAACAATGGCAACAACTATAGTACGATAATGAATGTTTAACCAAGTTTAGATATTTGTTTGATGGATTCTATAGCTTGATTACGAAACTAAATATCTAAACAACGTTGGTTTATATATGTTATTTTTACATATTTAAATTCCTTTTAATCATTACATTAATCGATATATAAAAATATTAAAAGTAAGATTATTGTACGTATGTGGTTTCACATGATTAGAACACGCTAATGAACTCGGTGTGTGAAACAAATATTTTCGGCCACCTCTTCTTATTATTATGATTTTTCAAATTAAATAATTGTCACTTTACATATATAAATTACTGATGATATGAGTTTGTTAAAAATATTATATAATACAATTTCAGCCCAAACAGTTCAGTTTAGATCAATAGAGCTATTTTATTTTAAATTAATAGTTTGTGTCAAAAGAAAAATAATATAATATTATACATAACTTGGCAGTCGGACTAATAAAACCTAGCCATAAAATCGGTCTACTTATGTATATTTGGATTATTTTTAATTGGACCGGTTGGTTACTAGTCAGATAGTAAATCGGGTTGGGTATTCGGACTGGATTTCATTTTATTTTTTTATATTTATTCTTTTAAAAATCTCATTTTTCGATTATTCTAGTATTATAAAATCCATATTTATAAAGTTAAGTCCTCATCGTGTATTAATTTTAAATTTTCAAAAAATATATTTTTAGAATTTACTATTATTCAAGTATAATAAAAAATTTTAATTTCTCTATCATTTATGACATTATCACACTTTTAAATCTAGTTAGAGCAGTGGACTAAAAGTAGAACGTTCTACAAACATTGCTAAATAATACAAGTAAATTGATATTCGGTTTGTACTACAGTTCTAAAGTTTTAAATTGTAACTATAACGTTAAACTCTTTTTTTAAGATTGTTAAAGCTGGGGTTTCAAATAGCATGCTTGAACTGAAGTGGATAAACCTTAAACCTGTCAAACAACCGATTTGCTCCGACCTGATTGTTCTTAGGGTTAGCATTTTCTATACACCCATAGTACTATATTACAACTCTATAACACAACCGTGACAATTAGGAGACATACAAAATACAACTGTAGATATTTTAGGTATCCGGACATAGATGAAATTAAGAATGTATGTGATGTTTTTCTATGTCTACTAGGGCGCATTTAAATGTACCAGTCAAGTGGCGAAAATTTAAGAATCATCATAGACATATGGTGTAGTTTTGGACTAGATTAAAGGATGTGTTTTTGTTGTGCACAAAATAAAAAAGAATTATAAATGTCCTTTTAGTAACCTAAATGTTATTATACAACTTTTTTACATGATATTAAATTACTAGAATGGTGTTAACACGATGCGACATGTAACAAATCATGTAAATTTTAAGAGAAGCCTATTGTAATATAATACTTAAAATTTAAAGGATAAATTTCTCGTTTTTATAGTATAATTTCATACAAAAAAATATTAACATACAATTAAGTTATAGCTATTTAAAAATCATAAGAAAAATTGTTTAAAAGTTAACGATCGATATAAGTATAATATGTATAAAAGAATAGATAAGGTGAAAACACAATATTGTTTTTCTCAAATTTGTTCTAATAAACTATATATTAGTGATGTTTTAATAAATAAAGGTGAGTACTTTTATTTATTCAATCTAGAAGGTGTCCAGTTTTTCACAACTTATATTTTTTCAATCTAAAATGTGACACTTTAAATACCAACTTTGAAACCTTAACAACTATCACTCATCAAATGACAACCACCACTCAAAGCCACTGTAGCAACCACCGCACTGCCGGAGCTCCACCGACGAAATCTCCGGTTCCACCGGAGTTCCGCTACCGCGGGGTTCGTAAGCGGCCGTGGGGGCGGTATGTGGCTGAGATCCGAGATCCGTGGAAGAAGAGGCGGCTGTGGCTCGGCACCTTTGCGACGGCGGAGGAGGCGGCGAGAGCGTACGACGCGGCGGCGTTCAGGCTGCGTGGAGCGAAGGCGAAGGTGAATTTTGGTGTTTGTGCGTTGTTGCCGCCGGTGGGGCAGAAGGAAGACGATTACGGTAAGTTTCCAGTGGTGTTTAATCCTCATTCCGGTGGTGTTTCCGTTGTGAAATTAGGTGATGATTGTGAGGTGAATGTTGTGGTCAATGATGAGGATTTGAATGTGAAGAAGATGAAGAAACCGTTGATGTTTGATTTGAACTTGCCGCCGCCGCTCTTTTGACCACCGTCACGGTGGTGTGATGGTGGTTGGTCGTCGGATTGTTCTGTGTTTATATATATGGTGAATAAGTTTTGTAAGTTCGATGTGATAGTAGTACTATTTACGTTGAGCATAATATATTAATTAGAAGTTAATTTTCTCTTTTTTTTTTGCACGTAGCATTTTGGTTCCATAATATGAGAGTAACACTTTGAACAAATTCCGTATCATGATAATCCTTAACATATTTAAAACAAAATTTTATAAAACAATTTATTTTAACACCGAGTATGAAAACTCTATAGCAGTCGTATTCGATTGAAGCGGTTGGACAAAAAATAAGGTTTTAAAATTGAACGTGTACAATAATGATATATATATACATACGTACGTATGTATATATATATACATATATATATATATATATATATGTACGTATGTATGTATATATATATGTTTATGTGTATATATATATATGTACGTATGTATGTGTATGTATATATATGTTTATGTATATATATGTATATGTATATGTATATGTACATGTATACATGTATACATATATATATGTATGTATAGATATATATATATATATATATATATATATACATATATATACATATATAAATACATATATATACATATATATATATATATATATTATTAAGCTAAAAATATAGATAGTTTTAGACAGTTGCGGTAAGAGGATTTTGATCTGTTACGACATGATTTTCTTCATGTGTTATTAATATGTCAACTTGTTAATGACATGAAACCAGTTAAGCTCAAATATGAAGTCAGTTAACTTCGTTTCATGTTGTGTTAACAATTTCATCTTAGAAATTGTTTCCCCTACTTTTATATACGATGGTGCTACTGAATCTTGGGTGAGTCAAGGCTGGAGCATGAAATCCGCATGAATGGTTGACATTTGGTTTTAAGAAATGCTCAATCGGGTATTACAAGTAGCTTCAAACACTATAAAATCTGCATAAATAGTTGACAGAAAAACCCAATATAATTTTTGTTTTTCTCACAAAACACCTAAACAATACAAAAAATAAAAAAAACAAAAACTATATTTGTTTTTTATGAAAAATTAGTCTAGTGACTTATATTAGACAAAACAAAAGTATGCTAGTTTTTTATGTATAAAATTTGTTCAGAGACTTTTATAAGAAAAACCAAAAATATATTGGTTTTTATAACCAAGGTAAATGATGTATTTGTTTTCATGTGTCCACTTAAAATATTTTAAATTTTTTTTCTGATCCTACAAACAATCCTATCATAATCCGTTGCATTTTCAAAGAGATCATTGTCCAAACGTTTATTCAATTTCATCCTCATCAAGTTCATTTGATTGCTTTAAAGAGAGCTTCACCTCATTCACATTTAACCAAAAATCCATTGGCCGGTGTAGTAGTGTTTGAGGAAGGCGTGACCATGGCTTCATACGCATGTTGGCCGCACCCCTAACACCACATCGCAGCTAATTGAGTGTGGAAAAAAATTCGAGAGAGATCAAACCAAAGGTAAACTCCATCATCCTCAAAGGTGGAGTTGGACCCTGGGTCACATTTTCAGATGTTCCAAGCAATGTGATGGCTAGAATGTTTAATAGATTTAAAGTAATATATCAATTGTTATTTGTATCTTATATTATAATTTTTGAGTTTACATCTTTTACTGTAGTTTAACTTTTTGTAGATCCATTGGAGTTGGGATCCGAGAAACGAGCAAGTGATTTATGAGGGATTTAAAAACGTGTTAAGGGAACTTCATAGAGACATTATGGGGAAATTATCAGCTAAAGATATTACGGCTGCAAGGAAGGTTGGACAGGTTATCCAGGAAAAAGATCCTAGGCGGTTCAGTATAATTAATGAGTTTCCACCTAGTCATATCCATGTTAACATATGGCGTGATATGTGTAAGGTAAGAGACTAAATATAGTATTAATTTTATAAATTTGACTATCTTATTTATATATGTGTATGTTGTTATATTCTCTACAGATTTTGGGCAAAGATGATTGGACAAAGAAGTCTAAGAGCGGGACTTAAAACTGATAGCACTAGCAAGAGATCTTTAGTTTTAGAGAAGTATTTCTCGAAACTCACCTCACAAAAGAGTCCAAAGCAAGACTCAAGGCGGGAGAGATTGAAATAAATAACTTGAAGGGAATGGATTTTTGTACAGGTCAAGTTGAAAAATATATGTGAGTTATCATTATTGTTTTATATAACTACTATATTAACATTTACAATAGTAACATTATATCTTATATTAAAACCCTTTGCTATAGTGTAGTTTTAGATGTTTTATTTTGGCCCATAATGATTGAAATGCCTTATACTAATTCATGTTATTTTGAAAAATTCTAGGAGGAATACTTGAAAGATATGGAGGAGTTGCACGGACCAGAATTCACCGAGAATGACATCAAGGTCTGGAAGCGTGTGCAGACTACGTCTAACGTATTTGGGATAGGATCTACAGATATAAACTAATTGATGATTTGCACCACAACCACATCTTTTAATGTTGGACCATCTCAAGGTATTATATTTTCACCTTTCACACTATCTAACCTTAATATAGTACTTGTATATTATACTTGACTTTTCCTTTGTTGACTTTTTAGAATTCGACCAAACATGATTGCTTGAATTATTCGATTACTGGACTTAGAAATTTTAGGATCTTTCACCTGTATAGCTAACAAACACAAAACCCATCTGAAGTAATAATATCAACCTATTGTGAATAGAGATTTGACATTTTGGTTGATTCAATGTATTTATACATAAAATTGGTTGTTTGAAACTATAATTGTTCTATTTTCTTAATTGTTCTGCTAATAATAACCATTAATAGTCTAGGATTAGATTCACTAAACACACCCTGATATGTTAAAAACTAGTACATCAAATTTGTAATCCATTCTCATTTTTTCATTCTGGAAGATATTGATATCTAATATCAATATTGTTTAACTTGATGTTGGAGCTAATTCTTTCTTTAGTTTTATATATATATAGATGATCAAATTATTAGTTTTTATGTATGTATGTACGTATGTATGTACGTATGTATGTACGTATGTATGTACGTATGTATGTATGTACGTATGTATGTACGTATGTATGTACGTATGTATGTACGTATGTATGTACGTATGTATGTACGTATGTATGTATGTATGTATGTACGTATGTATGTACGTATGTATGTACGTATGTATGTACGTATGTATGTATGTATGTATGTAGTATGTATGTATGTACGTATGTATGTACGTATGTATGTACGTATGTATGTACGTATGTATGTACGTATGTATGTACGTATGTATGTACGTATGTATGTACGTATGTATGTATGTATGTATGTATGTACGTATGTATGTACGTATGTAGGTACGTATGTATGTACGTATGTATGTACGTATGTATGTACGTATGTATGTACGTATGTATGTACGTATCTATGTACGTATGTGTGTACGTATGTGCGTAGGTATGTGCGTACGTACGTATGTATGTACGTATGTATGTATGTACGTATGTATGTACGTATGTATGTACGTATGTATGTACGTATGTATGTACGTATGTATGTACGTATGTATGTACGTATGTATGTACGTATGTATGTACGTATGTATGTACGTATGTATGTACGTATGTATGTACGTATGTATGTACGTATGTATGTACGTATGTATGTACGTATGTATGTACGTACGTATGTATGTACGTATGTATGTATGTATGTACGTATGTACCGTATGTACGTATGTACCGTATGTACGTATGTACCGTATGTACGTATGTACCGTATGTACGTATGTATGTACGTATCTATGTACGTATGTATGTACGTACGTATGTATGTACGTATGTATGTACGAATGTATGTATGTACGAATGTATGTATGTACGAATGTATGTATGCATGTATGTATGTATGTATGTATGTATGTATGTATGTATGTATGTATGTATGTATGTATGTATGTATGTATGTATGTACGTATGTATGTATGTACGTATGTATGTATGTACGTATGTATCTATGTACGTATGTATCTATGTACGTATGTATGTACGTATCTATGTACGTATGTATGTACGTATCTATGTACGTATCTATGTACGTATATATGTACGTATCTATGTACGAATGTATGTACGTATCTATGTACGTATGTGTGTACGTATCTATGTACGAATGTATGTACGTATCTATGTACGTATGTGTGTACGTATGTGCGTACGTACGTATGTACGTACGTATGTACGTACGTATGTACGTACGTATGTACGTACGTATGTACGTACGTATGTACGTACGTATGTACGTACGTATGTACGTACGTATGTAGGTACGTATCTGTGGACGTATGTATGGACGTATGTATGTACGTATGTAGGTGCGTATGTATGTGCGTACGTATGTGCGTAGGTATGTGCGTACGTATGTGCGTACGTATGTGCGTAGGTATGTGCGTACGTATGTGCGTACGTACGTAGGTGCGTACGTAGGTGCGTACATACGTAGGTGCGTACGTACGTAGGTACGTACGTGGGTACGTACGTATCTATGTGAAAGATCCTAAAATTTATCACTACTTTGGATTTCATGCATAATCCCTCAACTCCATCCGATTAGATCCTTTTTTTCTCTAAAGTGCTAAGTTTTTCACTACTTTGGATTTCATATCGAATTAGCAGAAACTACAATTAATTGGTCACCAATAATATTACATTTGATGGTTGATATTTTATATTCCTTTTATTTTTAAACAAACTAACTTTAATTATTCAAACTATAAATTCATTGACTCATAACAATTTATACTAGCAATTTAACCAATAACAGATCTAATTTTCAATTGCTTTTTTTGTCGAGGGTGATCCCACTCATAATCATCATAGAATTGCACTCGATTCATACTTAATAACATAATCATGATGAAATATTGGTGGAGAGATGGATTTGTAATCGCCTACATTGTTGATTATTTTCAAATTCTCTCTGTTTTTTAAAATGCATATGATTTTTTTATACGAAATTATGTTTTTAAAAAATGCAACATAAAATTAAGCATTTTATCATTTTTAATATGAGTATGGTATTGTTATAGTAATCGATCTCTGTTTACATTATTAAAATCCAAAGTAATTATATTTACGATTAAATAATAAATGACACGATATACAAGTCCCTGTCAATCTGAAAGGTTGTAGAATTTAGCAACCATTGTTGACAAAACCACTCAAGTGGTCAAAAAAAACCACAAACTTGTAAAAACCTCTGTCATCATTTCAACAACTTCCAAAACCCCAAGGACCAAACTTGTAAAAACCACCAAACCTTGTGTCCACTAACGATGACACTATAAATACCCACCTGAAGGCTGAAACCCTTACAACCATCATCACTCATCAAATGACAACCACCGCTCAACGCCACCGTAACAATCACCGCACCGCCGAATATCCACCGGCGGAATCTCCGGCGACACTGGAGTTCCGCTACCGCGGCGTTCGTAAGCGGCCGTGGGGGCGGTACGCGGGGGAGATCCGGAATCCGTGGAAGAAGATGCGGCGGTGGCTCGGCACGTTCGCGACGGCGGAGGAGGTGGCGAGAGCGTAAGACGAAGATGAATTTTGGTGTTAGTGCCGAGCCACTAAATTAATATCCGTAGGAGTAGGCGGTGGCAGAGCTTGAACATCTCCGTAGGGTTACGAAGAGCCGGGGGCGAAATTTAATTTTTTTATGGGGGCGAACTCGATATTTATATAAAAGTTTACACTAACAGACTAAAAATTAACACTACCAGCGAAAAAAGAGGGGGGCCACGCCCCCTCCCGGCCCTCACTATCATTCGCCTCTCGGAGTAGGATACTGTACAAACAATGTTTTTTTGTAAAAGCAATAAGAACGAATACATTAATGTCATGTGTATAATGTGGATGAAAAGGATCCGGAGGTAAATAAGTAAGTTTAGAAAAATTGGTTATTAGCATCCTTTAATTTGAGCAAGTTTTAAATTTGGATTTAATTATGTGTATCAATGAAATCTTTTAAAATAACCCGAAGATTTATGTCATTTTTTATTCTTAGCATTTGAAAATCATTTTCTTTCTCTGCGAATGAAGTCATCATCGTCTAACGTGGTTCAATGTTTACAATAGTCTACGATCGAACACTTTTATGATCATAAAGCACCGTTCAAGGTAAGATGTTTATTAATCATTGTTACTATAAAATTTTGTTAACTTATAGTGTTTTAATTCAATTTTGGGTTTTACTACCATATAATTCTGTTTATGAACAAGATTTTAGATCCATTTTGGTTTATAATTTTATCTATCAATAAATTAACACATATAACGATCCATTTTAGATCCATTTTGGTTTATGTTAAATTCAAAGACACAGAATGATCATTCCTTGTTGATTTAACTTAATCAGGCCTTAGACATCTTGCTCTCAACGAATAAGAGGAACAAATCCCATCTTGACTGCATACGTTTCTCACAATCACCTTGTGTCACACCTAAACATAGCCTTTTGTATTGTCCATTATTTTAGAACAGTGAAGAACTAACTCAAGGTATAACATTTGGTAAATATCAAAACCCAATATGCATCTCAGGTCTGAGGATACTAAATGATATTCGCCTTTACTCAAAATTACTTATGATCAATCAAAGAGATTCTATGTAGTAAAATTTGAGACGCGGGTCAGTCAATATTTGCATCCCATAAATATCTATGAACCTTGATAACAACCAATTGCTCTATATTCATACCTTATGAATATCTACCAATCCATGTTCATAATAGTCTTACATTCATATTTGTTCCCACAAATATGGCCGACTACGGACATTTAGAATAATAAACATATTCATGGATATAAACATGCTAAAAGGGAACATAACTCAAATATATAAAAGAGTTAAATATTACAATTGTTCCATATTTTATATGCTAAACAAATCAATTCTAATCACCAGAAAATCAAAGTCCTAAGGCACAAGTATGACCCTCATACTTTGCCCTCAACAAGGAGCTTCGTGAGTGGATCAGCAATGTTTTGATCTTTATGAACTTTATGAATACATATCTTTACCCTTTTCAACTCCATCCCTTATGACGTTGAATCTCCGCTCAAGGTGCTTAGTCTTTTGATGAGTACGGGGTTCCTTGATTTAAGCAATCCCACCCACGTAATTACCAAAGATTTCTAGGGGGTCTTGAATGGTAGATACTACCCCTAGATAAGCAATGGACAAATTTATCCATGCAGCTTCCCAAGCTGCCAATGAAGCGGCTATGTATTCGGATTTTTGTAGTGAACAATGCTATCGTGTCTTGCTTTGAACCTTTCAAGGACACTTCTCCTCCATTCATAATGGAAGTATACCCCGATTGTGATCGAAAATCATCTTGATCAGTTTTGGAAGCTTGCATCCGTGTAACCCTTTACAACGACTTCCTCTTCAACAGATCCGTATATTAGAAACATATCCTTAGTCCTACTAAGGTATTTCAATATACTTTTAACAGCCATCCGATGGTTATTTCTATTGGTATCTACTTTGTCATACTTAATAAGCATGACTCGTCCGGTCTAGTGCATATCATCACACAAATGATGGATCCTATAGCAAATGCGTATGGGATGTCCTTCATTTGATTTTGCTCATCCTATGAGCTTGGACATTGAGACGTAGTCAACATTGTCCCTCTTTGAATAGGTACCATACCTTTCTAAGAGTTTTCCATCTTGAACCTTTTCAAGATTTTATCAATATATGCACTTTGGTTTAACCCTATCAACCACCTCGATCTATCCTTATAGATCCTTATTCCAAAATATGGGCGGCTTAAACGAGATCTTATATGGAAAAAAACATATTCCAAGGTAGGTTTCAACACCTTCCAAGGATGGAATATCACTTCCAAATAGTAATGTGTCATCAACATACAACATTAGGAATACAATTATGCTCCCGTTAACTTTCATATATACACAACCTTCTCGATGCTTGTTTCAATCCATAGATTTATCACTTTAACTTGTATACTTTATTAGGATGTCATGGATCGACAAAACCATCATGCTGAACTACATGAACAGTCTCTTCGAGATGTCCATTAAGAAAAGCGGCTTTGACATCCATTTGCCAAAACTCATACTCAGAATATGCAGTTATGGCACATAAAATCCTAATCGACTTTAGCATTGCCACGGGCGTAAGAGTTTCATCATAATCAACCAATTGAGTTTGATGAAACCTTATGCTATACGTCTTGACATATAAGTATTCAAGTTTCCATGCATATATGTTTTCATCTTGAAAAACCCACTTCTATCCAACCGGTTTGGAGTTAAGTGGAGGGTCAACCAATTCCCAAACTTGGTTGTTATACATGGATTGCATCCTTACGTTCATGGTTTCTAGCCATTTGTCCCAATCCAAATTGGACATAGCATCTTGGTATATGGTTAGCCTATAAGGGGCAACCATATAGCATCCATTCTTGGAATATTCATATCTTTTAGATGGAATACTAACTCTACCAGATTTGTGAATGTTTTGTGTGTATTGATCAACCTCTTGATTATCATTAACAACCTCTTGTTGATAACTAGTGTCAACCATAAGTGTATCGGCTTGTGGATCTTGATCCTTATCAAGTTCCACAGTTCTATATATCATTCCTTCGATAAGGAACTTGGTTTCCAAGAACTTAGCCTTTCGAGCAATAAATACTTTTGCTCTGTTGAGTCGAAGAAACAGTATCCTATACAGTCTCTAGGATATTCAACTAATCAACACTTTCTTGGTCCGGGTCATATTCATAATATGAGCCTTAAAGAGCAATGCGAAAACACAAAATGATAAAGATGGTAAGCTCATAGCCATAATAAATTGAACCATATCCAAATAGGGTTCAGTTTCTCCTTTATCAGAATAAAGAACTTAGATAGTTATGTAGAGTTGATTTTCTACTTCATTATTGAAGATTTTGAACATTTCAAAAGCTTCATACTTATGTGTCAACAAGTGCACACAATAATAGCGACTGTAATCGTCGGTAAAAGTAATGAAGTATATTTCACCAATCTTTGTCATTGTCTTAAAAGGACCACATACATCCAAATGTATCATTCCTAATAAGTCTTTTGGTTCACACTTATCAAATGAAACATTTTCATTTGTTTTCAAAAGACCATTCTTTTGAAGTGTTTGAATCCAATTCTTGTTTATGTGACCAAGATGACAATGTCAAAGATAATAATAACTTAAACCCATTTTAAGTTTCTTGGTGCTTAATGTGTATAATGAGTTATTATAGGACGAATTATCATGAACCAATTCATGGATATCATTAAAAGGCATATCCTTAAAATGAAATACATCATCCATAAAACTTAATACCATTATTTACATACTTTAAATCATGATCATATTGTTTTAATAGGAAACATTAATTATGTTCCTAGTCAAACTAGGTGCATACAAAATGTTTTGAGAACAACTTCCAAATCATTTGAAAGTCTCAAAATAGAGTTTCCCTCCTTGAAGCGCACATTTCTTTTGAACCCCTTTGCAACAATTGCAAGTATGAGTCTCACATCCGATATCCAATACCCATGTGTTTGAAGAAATGACATTTAATACAATGTGTGAATCATGGAGATTGTATTTGAGGTTTGCCCAACATCCCTCTGTCTTTCAACTCCTTGAGATAGGAATTATCCTATCTCTCATACTCAAAGCATGGATCATTCTCTGTTACCTTAGGCTTCATAAGCTTAGGTTTTTCGAGGTTTCACTTTAACCTTTGCTTTGATGTATTCCTTTCCTTTGGAAACAATTGCCTTAGGATCGGGATTGGCCATTTCTTATGGCCTCCGTTATTGATCGAGAGAATAGGTAGAACCTCTCTACCCATCCCTGTCTCGGTTGCTTCGAGCATTGCGTGAAGTTCACCAATGCTCTTGTCCTACCCATTCATATTATAGTTTATTATGAATGTCTCAGACCTTTAGTTTGAAAATCAAGGATCAAATCCTTGGCCAACTACTTTGAGACAGGACATTTAAGCATCTTGAGGCTATCAATGTGGCTTTTCATCTTAAGAATATATAAGATGATATCGATTAGGTTTCTTCCATGTGACATGCATAAAGTGCCCGAACCGTTTCGAAGCAATCTACTAAAGTTTGTTGAAAGAACATTTCCTTCAACTAGATTATCATGTCATATGCCCCATGATGCTCCAACCCTTTTGGAGTTCGGGAATCATATTCCCAACATGAGGTAGGATACTAGCACAGAATCCTTAGTGTGCCTAAGCCAATCGTCAAAAAGCCTTAACATCAACAGCGTTGGTTGGTGAGGTATGGGATCGTCAAGGACATAGGCCTCTACTCATCTTGAGAACGATTCTCAAGTTTCGAAATTGAGTCCATAAGGTAATTATGGTTAGGACGATCCCTCTCGAGAATAGATCTCAGTGATAGGGAAGGGATGATCGGGGTGAGTCGTTATAGTTAGCAGTCATCATTACAATAATTGACAAGGTTCATTTTAGTATTTCTGACAAATTTTATTTAATCGTTAATACCCTTAAATGTCTCATAGACAATTAACAATTAAAATCTAGAATCCAACGTTACATTTAAATGATGGTTAGGTGACCTTTATCCCATTATTTAAACTAACAAGGTAGTCAACAGTTGACAATTGCAACCTATTGCAACTTCTAGTCTTATGGGATCGGTTAAACATCATATGTTAGTCGGCATGTTTAATCCCATCAACACCATTGTACGCCATGCTTCGGTGACCCTAATCACATGGTTTCCAATTCAAGTCGTCCTACTTACACACATGTGTGAGTTTTCACATACAAGCGGTTAGGTGACCTTTATCCCACGAGTACGTTAGACTCACCTCAAAGATACAAGTTCCCTACAAGTGGTTAGGTGACCTTTATCCCACAAATAGTTCCCAAGTGATTCGAGTGTCGTGTAAAAGGATGGTGATAGACTTGTTACCAAAGGGATTTAAGTTTCCATTAATTCTAGACATGAAAACTCTATGTACCTTGTATTCGCATGCTTTCAAATACATGGTACCCTATGGTTCCTTTTTATAAAACCCATTTTATTATGAAATCATTAATCCTTTTAATAACCATTTATAAGTCACTTAATGTTTAGGAACCAAAAATTCAGCTTGTTATGATAATTTATTTAGATTGTCAAGCATATCCATATATCAAACAATCAACATAAAATGAATAATCAAACAAGCATATATCCATCAACCATATGTGTATAACCATAGCTACTATTGTGACCATACTTGTTTGCCATCACAAGTGTGGTCATTAGGTCTTCTCTAAGGGTTAATAACAATACAAAATTTAGATCACAATGGATCTCCCATTTGATGTCGCATCCGTATGCTTCAAGTCCACTTTGTGTCTTTCTTTTGTGCTTCCTTCCCGAGCATCTTCATTTACATAATATATATCCTAATACATATTTTCTAGTAAAAGAGAAATACTCCTAATCTATTATTACATCCCAATGAATAAATGGATAAATTACAAGCACAAAACTTACAACCCAATTGAACGAAAAAGACCAAGACAAACATGCAACCAAACCAAAACAACACAAGGTCTAAGCTAGGTTATGCACCATCAAATGAACAATCACAAACATCATTCAACAAACAAAATAAACCCCATCAAACCCCAAATTTTCAGCCAACACAAACTGAAAATTAGGGTTTGTTTGTTTAAACAAACAACAACCAAAACATATCAACCAATTGACATTCCTATCTTTCAAAGTTTAATCATAAGCATGAAGATATAACTTTGAAAGACATGGGGTTTATTAAATCAACCAAAATCAGCCTCTATAACTAGATAAACATCCTTTAAAACTGATTTTACAAGGATGATGATGCTAGTTTCCATATAACCGGCTCTAGATGTTATTGTTAGGACGTTGTACCATTTACATATTGTTTAACCATTTAAACACATAAAACACAGCGGAAAATTACTACTTTAAACATGTTAAAGTTTCTGAAAATTACCATTATCATGTGAAAACAAACAAACCCAAAAACAAGAGGATCTTATTATGTGAAGAACTAGCATACAAAGGAAATAACAACCCAATAACAACCCAAAAGGAGTCATACAAACTACCTTTAGTAAAGCTGCTGAAAACTGATTTTGGATGAAGAAGATGATAATCTTGGACAGCCAAAACACCAAGAAAAGGTGTCCTCAAGCATTCATACCCACAAGCATCAAGCATACACCATTATTGCTAGGATTTGAGCACCAAATCGCATCAAGGGAGCTGCTGGAACCTTGTTTCATTCGTGAACAATCAACAAGCTGCTGAATGTTGGTTCCAGCCGTGACATCTTTCTTCCAAAAGAAAAGATGATGTTCTTGTGACCCCTTTTGCTATGAGAGAGTAGGAGAGATCGAATGGAGAGTGTGTGTATACTAGGAGAGCCCTAATCTAAAGAGCACCAAGAGAAAAACAAAGAGAGAGAGGCTACCCATCAAAGGGGCGGTCGAACCCCCTTTTCTCTCTATCTTATTTCCCCCCAAAACCCTTTTTAATCCTTGTTAAAACAATTTTAGTAAAATAGATATATAATTAACCTTTTAATTATATAACATACACACACTCCTATTATTTGATGTTATTTAACTAAATTAAACAACATTACAAATAATATCCATGAACAAAATATCCATATAAGTTGTTCAATCTCATATGCAACTTATTTAGAAATCCATTTTCTAAATTTGGTGTATTTATTTAATTGTATGATCATATCATCAATTAATAATATTCGGTGTTTGCTAAGCTTGTTATTGGGTATGACCCGACTTGGATCATGACATACTAACCACATCAATGTTCTATGAGTCTTGGGCATAAAGAATCCAACACATCTAAGCAAGTATGCTCTTCTAATTTCATCTTTTTGATTAGGGTGATATGATGAGATTGGCTTTCGTTTAGAAGGATCCATAGAAGATCATCTAAATCAATCTTGTCGGAATACTATTACTAGATGAAGAAGCAATATTCGATGGTTTTCTTTTCACAACAAAACGGTCTGTGTTCCTAAAATGTTCAATGCATCACACATATAACATATTATAAATTTCCATGAACAAAATTACTAATATGGTGAAATACTAAAATACCCAAATTATATTAAACAAAAATAGATTCTAGATTTCTAAACACCTTAATTAACAAACAAAATATAAATTCTAGATTTCTAAATTCTAAATATACAAATTAACAAAAAAAATTAAGTAAAATAAGTTAAGTAACAATGAAAACGTTAAAGATTTTGAACTTTGAATAAACAAGTAAGAAAACTAACATTTTGAAGAATCAATGGTAAACCTCAAGATTAAAGATGGGGGGCGGAAGCAGTCGTTCAACCGAGTAGCAGTAGGCTAGCAACGACGAGGGGCGGCAGCAGCAAAGCAATAGTAGTGAACCACGAGCAGCAGCAGGCCAACAACGAATGAAGGGGGAAAATGCTGCAGGTCGGATGGATCATCGATGGGGGGAAAAGAATGGAGGCTAGGGTTTTATTTTGTGTTATCAGAATAAGTTAGTTAGTAATTTTACATATATAAAAAGGGAAAAAAAAGGTTGCTGCAAGCTGCAGCTTGCAAGTTTTGAGCTAACGATCTCAAGTTGAAGAAGACGTGTGCATACCAGTGACCCATGCGTTCTATTTGTGATATATTTTTTCAACTTTAATATACTAATGAGCTCGCATCTTGTAAAATTATAGGTTCACTAAAAAATTCGATATTATACTTTACACTACGAGTTCAAAAATCAATGGGGTCACTTGACCCCATTCACTAAGGCATAGTTCTGCCCCTACAGTGACGGATTAGGGGTGGGGTGGGGTGGGGGGATATTGTGCTTGAAGAATTAAAGGAAAGAAAGATAGAAAAGAGTTATTATGTATACCATAGTTATAATCTATACTACTATATAATACATATTAAAAGGATAGATGTTAATTTCATTTAAAGTGTAAGACATCTATATAAAATTTTAAGCATAGAGTACAAGTGTTTTATGCAATATTTTCACTTTGTCCCCATTAATTAACTTCTTCTAATTATTTTATTATTTAATACATATTATTGATCCATTATTTAATAACGTGATATATTTTGATTCACTTCATTAAATTTAATTTCATTTATATTAATATAAATTGACATTTAAATTTATATTTACTAATTATGTTTCTATAACTAAATACTATTTAAATTAAGTTATTTATTTAAATATTTAATTATATAACTTATGAAAAGTCATGCTTAAATTTCAATAAATTAAATATTTTATTTCATTCATGGTCTTGCAATAAAGTATAACATATGATACTTATAATACAAATGCTAAATCATATACACTTGGCTAGACAAAACCGTCATTTATTTTCAATGTCGTTCATTCATTACGATTGAGCACTAATCCCTCTTGCTTTTTCTCTTGCCGGTTTTTAACACCTTAATAACAATTAAGATGGTAATTTGTGTCGACAATTTCTTCATTCTTTCTCCGCTCTATGCAAATCAACATCGAAAGCTGCCTCCGATGATCACAAAACTCTAACCTACATTTATAAAACGAAACCCCCCCTAAAATCTAGGTAATAAGTGATTTTGACCATAAATATCACTCATTCTTTTACTAATCTTTTTGGTATAATATAGTTGTATTATAGACATTAATAATATACGTAATTATTTTCTTTCATTCAACTATTTCAATAATATATTTTATTTTTTAAATTACGTCATAACGTATCGAGCTGATACTAACTAAAATCGATTTCCCAAAAAATCACGTAACAGTCGTACCGCCGCAACGCAACGCACGGACATTTCCAGTAGTACCATAAAAGTATAATTTGCTAAGCTTTTATAAAAAATATATATACATCCAAACAAAACTAAAAATAACATATATACGTCATTAAAAACTAGTTAAAATATTAAACTTGTCCTTTTCATAAAACTTTTTTAAGAAATAACCATTTTACTCTTATTTTTCTAAACTTAGTATTTTCATATTTATCTATTTCTGATTTTATTTTTTTAAGTCCTATATTTCTTGAATCGGCATATTTGATCAAATATACAAATAAATAAGCCAGGGAACAATGATCATAAAGTAACAAAAACTCATTTAAATTGGATATATATGATATTTTAGTTTTGAATAGGCATACTTTATATTTAAAGTGTTATATATGAAATTCTTCTAATTTATGTCTCAATACGATTATATATACATAAATTGAGTAAAACTTAATTCCGACGGAAAACTTTAATAGGCTTGACCATAAATTATAATATATAATACAAATTTTCTAGAATGAATGTCCTATGAGAAAATAATTTTTGCAGCCCTTTAAAAAGTTCAATTAATTTGGTATGTTAGTCATAAAGTAGGTACAATCTTTAAAAAGAATTCTAAATAGTGGTAATTTTTCATTTATTATTTTTTATTGACTTGGTTCGTTTTATATTGTCATCATAACAATAGTTAGCGTAACATTTTATTTAATTAATAATACACTAAAGGAGTTCCTTGTAATAAATTAGTTGAAAAGTACTTTCGTATTTTAATAAAGATAATCAAATTAAACAATTTTATATTTCTTGAACATATTATCTATAATAACTTCTAATAAAAACAGTTTTTTGTCTTATTTTTTACATTTATCATTTTTCTAGATATTCACATATTAATTTTTCTTGGGTATAATAATAATTAAATACTTCTATAAATTTCTCTCTTTTATTAAATATAAATTCTATTAAATGTTATGTCTCTCTCTTATATAACTTTTTTTAAATCAAACTTTTTTTAAATAGATTTTATGAAAGAAACTAAAAGTCACATCTTTTAATTAAAATCTAAATAACAAAAAAATAAAGTTTTTATATAATATGAACTTTTCTAAAAAACTAAATATTTTTACAAAATATTTTAAATTGTTTTGTTTCAAAACAAAAATTATAAACAAGTGAAATATTTTAAAACAGTATTATTAAAACACAAGAATAATAATTACAAAATAGGTTTTTTAAAAATAGTATTTTTATAAAAGAGTTAAAAAAATGATATAATTGTTTTATTTCTTGAACTATTATGCATATATAATTTTAATTATATTTATATTAAAATATTACCGTAACTATTCATGTTCATTTACATATATATTTTACATTAAAATTTAATCTGTTTATTTAATGAGTTTTAGCCTATCTATCTATAAAAAAAACCAAACTAAGCGTGAAACAATCGTAAAACTCATTATACTTACTTTCATATTTCTATTATTATTAATAACACTGAATACTAATATTATTACTCATACTATTTTCGAATTAAAAAATTTATAATTTAATAAATTAAAATTCTATTGTTTATTAAAAATATGCTTTTTAAAAACAAAAAAAATATAAAAAACAGAATACAACAAAATTAAAAAAAATCATTTCTCTTAAAACACTATATTTAAAAATCACAATTTTTTATAAAAACAAAAGTTTAAGAAAAATACATTGTTTTTTATTTATTTAACGTAGTTATTTATACTTAATTATAATCATATTTTATCTTCAAACATGATTTTTAATGCATAAGATTTTATTATAATTAATTAATATTTTATTTATTCAATATATGTATTACATTGAGATTAACATAGTTAAAGTTATGTATGAATAAACCAATATTATGAACAATACTTTTCAGGTGTAAAATTGGAATTTCGACGGTTTGAGAGATAGAAAACACAACGGGGGTTTCGAACACAACGGGGGTTTCGAGATTATAGAGAGAGGGAGCGGTGGGAGATTGTGTTGGCGGTAGCCCAGTGGCGGAGATGGGAGAGAAGGTCGGTGGTGGCTGATTTCAGAAACCCACAACCCCGTTCCTGGAGACCTCACAGTTAGTCAATCACAACAGTTAAAACATTAAACATTATAATTATACAAACTTAAGCAACGAAAATAATTTATCAAAAACCAATCATTTCATTTAAAATACTGTTGTTGAGCAATACATCATTGTTTAACTGATTACAAAAGAATTGTTTTACTGCATTACAAAACAACATCAACATAAAATACGAATGGATGTCAGTCTTTCCCTGCCGAGTGGCTTCACCCTCATGCCATCCTCAACAATAATTACCTGCCAACTAAAAATGTATAAAAGTCAGCGCTGCTGAGTGAGCTCTAGTTTTAAAAATAATAAAATACTATCTGTATGTTGTATATGAAAAATACTATTTCTGTGAAATACAACTCTTTACTTTGTATGCGAGCACGCATTAACTATATGAACAGATACTGTTCGTTCTCTTTACTGTATGCCTTGTATGTTCTTTAATCTTTTATCTTTATCTTTCACTTTCTGTATGGACCAGTGAGCAATACCCTAAAATGTATGCGCGGTGAAAACTGGTGATGGGCTATCTATATCCCTCAAGAGGGTTCTGTTTACCGTATACAAGGCCGACTCAATCACCTAGGGTAAGCTCCAAAGGTCCTGCCAATCTCAATTGACTGGCCATGTGTGCATAATAGGGTAGCTAACCCGCAACACACTTGAGCTAACGACAACATGGTCGTGTACCTCCTGTAAGCTTGCAAGACTTGTTAATATTTTATTAATATTCCTCTTCTCTTTTTTATTGCTCTTTCTCTTTATTATTACAATATACTTTACATTACGATAATAAACATACCACGTAAAGTCACACACTATAAGTATAATAATAAAAATATAATAATAATGAACAATCATAATCATGCATGAACCTCATCATTAATAAGCCCTAGTCAAACCTCGGTCAAAACCCTAAAAGCACAGACTCTTAAAAATTCTGTAAAAATTTCTAAGTGTTTAGGCGCTTTGACACTATTTGGGCGCATCAGCCCTGTTTGGGCATTTCATCACTACATAGGCGCATCAGTTAACACTTAACTGCTTTAACTTTAGGCGCATGAACAGTTCAGGCGCATGGGCACTATTCGGGCGTATGAACACTTAGGCGCATGGGTTATTCGGACGCATGGACACTTAGGCGCATGGGCCACTTGGGCGCATAGGCACTATTGGGGCGCATGGGCCTACACTTAGTCATCTGACTAATATTTCTAGGCGCATGGACTACTGTTCAGGCGCATGAGATACACTTATCATTTCTAAGGCCAATTTCAGGCGCATGGACTACTGTTCAGGCCCATGGGTTACACTTAAATTCCTCTGAGGCATTCCCAGGCGCATGAGCCTTATCTAGGCGCATGAACCTCTGTATAACATGTTTCTAGTATGTTTTCGAATCCAATCATTAAACCCATCTGTTCTAAGCTTAACATGGCTATTCTAAACATGAACAACATACAAGAATCTAAGAACCAACATCCAACATGCATAATACATACGGGTAAACATACATAAACATTGTAAAAATTGTTTTAAATACATTTTCAGCCCTAAAGATGTTTAAAACAAGTAGAAACCGGGGTCTAGAAACTGACCTGGTGCAACTTGGGTGTTCTTCCTTCTAACCCTTTTGCAACTGAGTTCAAACACCTAAAAATCCCACTAAACACACACACCCGAGCACATACACAAACACATAAGCACATAAACATATAACCGGGATAAAACCCGTCATAAATACTTAAAACCTTGAATTCTTACCTTGATTTAAATCTCTTCTTTTCTTCTTCTTCAAAACCCGAAGTTTCTGCTCTCTCTCTCTCTGTCACACTAAACTGAAGAAAAGTAGCAATGTGAAGTGAGGGTGGGCGGCCATGCCCACCTTTACACCAACTTTTGTGTACTTTTATCCTTTTTACACTTTTAACCCCTCAACTTGGGTTTATTACATTTCCTTTCTTTATTCTTCAACTATTAGTCTTTCTTTTCTTTTTAAGAATAATCGGGTGTTACACACAACCACCATCGTCAACTTTTTCTACGGGAATCACACCAACAACACCACCATTCCACCGCGGGCTACCCCCACCTCTTCAACTCCCGTTAGCAGGTGATATATAAATCTTGATCGGGGAATGATTTCAGAAACCCACAACCAACATCGTCCCCATCGATTTTAACAGCAAGACCCAAGCAAGTCCAGTTGAGGTAAATGGTGATCTAAGATGGTGTACTGTTGCGACGGTTGTGATGATTAATATTATATATTATTAATTTAACCTAAAAATGTAACACCGTTATTTTATTTATTTCTTTGTTAAGATATTTATATAACTAATTTTCAAGTTTTATGTGCATTAAGGTTTGTATCTTAAGCTTAGTGGGTTGTACCCATTTTCGGAGTTTTTAATTTTTAATTTTTTTACTTTTAACCCCAATACATTTACATCTTTTACAATTAAACCCCTATGAACTTTACTTTCCGCTTTACCCTTATATTTTCATATTTTTACAAGTTTTTTCGTTTTATGTTTCAGCCTAAGTTTTACGAGTTAACACACTGCCATATGTGCACGTGATTTTAGATTTACTCTTATTTTTCCCCTTTAACGGCCTGTCATAATGCGCGATTACTAGATCAACTTAGTTATCTTTTAATGTTTTATGTTTTTCGTGTGTGATTTAACGTTTTTACGTCTAATTTTCGTTCGAGTCTGAATTTTCCTTTTTTATTTATTTTTAATACGAGTTTTTTGAATGTTGGTGGTTGTTAACGGTAGTATAATATTTTTTATACTTGACATGATTTTACGTCCCACTGCAACATGAGAACGTAATACTAGTTTTAATTATTTCACATCCACTTAACAATATAAGTTAAAGGTCATTCATTTCAGAAATCACATGTGTTACGGTAATCTCTTGGAACAAATGCATAATTTTAAAGTTTGAGATTAATTCTCTAATTTAACCAAACATCAAGAACCATTCTTGTATTTAGTTTTATAATAAATTAGGTTTTTAACAGTCAGGTTTAATTCGACAATACAAAACCAAGTTACTTTAGTTACCACATAAATTTAGTTTGGAAACCGGGTTGGGACGATTGTAGTTCAATATTTTTTATATATATATTGAGTTTGTCAACATTTAAACATTAGTTTGGTTTAGAGTCATGTCAAATCTAATGCATTTTCATTCGATGACATAGCTAGATTCAAATTACTGTACGTTTTAACGTAAATATAGTTCGAAAACAAGACACTTCGATTGCAGTTTGTGGTTTATCACGTCGTATATGACGCCGTCGCAACGCGAGGCAGACATAAAAACTAGTTTAACAAAAATTTGATTGAAAATGCTTCTTAAATATACGAACTTTAATAAATAGTAATTAAAACATAAAGCAAAAACACAATTAATACACGGTGACAGGAAGTCCGGCAGGATTAAAAAAACCCTTAAACTTACAAAACGTAATGGCGAAAGACGGAGGAGATCGGCAGGAAGTCCGGCACAGGAGACGCAATGGCGGAAGAGACAAAAATGCAGATTACGACATTCTTTGTATCAAATTTACCTTCCAGAGTATCTAACGCTCTACTTTGGAAGGTGTTCAACCATTTGGAATAGTGAAGGATGCATATGTAGCAAACAAAAGAGACTCAAGAGGAAATTTCTTTGGATTTGTAAGATACGAAGGAGCTTCTAATTGGAAAGAAATGTTGAATGGAATGAATGGAGTGGATGGAGTAAAAATCTATGAAGCCAAAGTCAATGTTTCTCTTGCTCGTTATGATCGGAATCACAACAAGATTGAACACCAATTACCAGAGGAGGATGTTATGCCAAGAAGAACAATCATCCCTCCTAGATTCAACGAAGTTAACTCGAACGGTCACGGGCGAATGGGGCGTTCATACAGGGATGTTACTGCGAAAGATGATAACCAAGTAAAAGCTGACAAGAAATCCGTGATCTTTGAAGGAGAAATACCACTATATCCGAAACACTGTAGCGGAAGATCAGTAATTGGGGTTGTAAAAAATTTCAAGGCCATGAAACTGTTACGATTGATCATGAACGAGGGGGGATATGAAAAAACTCCAATCAGTTATGTGGGTGGGATGAAGACATTAATCACCTTCAAAGAAAAAAGATTAGCTCTTAACTTCATTACAAATGAAGGGGAACTATGGAAGAAGATTTTGAATCTGTCAAAATATGGGAAGGACAACATCTATCAACAGATCGCATTGCATGTTTAAGAGTGTCGGGTATTCCGTTAATGATCCGTGATAACAACATTATCGACAAAATTGGCCAATTATATGGTGGTATTATACAACAGTCACCTTTTTCGTGGTCGTCTTATGATATATCAGATGGTTATTGTTGTGTCCTAACGGAATCAAAGAAAAGAATTGAGGAAGAGATTAACGTAATTTGGAAAGATGCCCATTATCCGGTATGGGTATCTGAAGAACCATGCGAAGAATTCAGGATAGCGATTAAAAGTCTACCATTAGTAAGTTCAGGAATACCGACCAACTCCATGGAGTCTATAAATCAGATGGATGATGGAATGGAAGATGGGGAATTCCGGCGAGATCAATCACAAGCTCCGACAATGGAAGGTGAAAGGATAGCAACGACCGTTCATGTGTCCTTGAAAGGCCAAAAGGTGGTGGCTAGAGACATTGAATGCAAATTCAAAAGCAACAACAAACTCACATGCATCAGATTCTGTGGGACCCTCTCTTGATTTAAATAAACCGGATTACACATTTTCTATTGGGCATAATTCTAATAATTCTAATATGGGTTCTGGCCTAAAAACTCTATCTAGAAAAAGGCCCAGACTATATCAAAGCCCACCCCAGCCCTTCCCATCTTTTAGAAATGCAAGTGAGATGCAGTCATCTAATATTCACATCTCTAGTCAAAACCCTCTTTTTCCAGATAATACTGGTCCAACAGCAAATGATCTTCCTGCGATGAATGATATCAATGGATCAAATGAACCAAATGAAATCCTGATTATTCAAGAACCTCCTAATCAGAATGAGAATAGCAAGGAATCCGATCCATCAGGTGAGAATGAGGTGGAGATTGATGAAACAATCAAGATTGCAAACCGGGTCGGTATTGAAGCGAACGAGTTCAGGGAGCAAATCAGAGCTGAAATTCTTGGTGAAGGTGAACAAATTTTGCCCCAATGAATTTTCTATCTGTGAATTTAAGGGGGGTTCGTGACTCAAGAAAGACAAGTGGATACGAGGAGTGAAGACATCTCATGGTGCACATTTCTTGGCTATTCAGGAATCAAAAATCAAAGAAACAATTTCATTCTTGTACAGTAAGTTGTGGGGAAGAACTTCTTTTGAAGTGGAGTTAGTGGAAGCAAACGGCCGGTCAGGTGGGTTGTTATCTTACTGGGATCCTTCTGTTTTCTCAAAGGTAAGTGTAACTAAAAATGCAATTATTTGGTGGTCTCTGGAAAATTGAAAATGACGGGGGATTTATTAAATATAGTCAATGTGTATGCCCAAAATGACCCGTTGGCTAGAAGATCCTTATGGAATAGTCTAATTGTAGTAAAAAATTCACTTCCTGGGTCATGGATATTTCTAGGGGACTTCAATGAAGTTAGGATCCTGAAAAGAGATGCAATTCTGAATTCATAGCATCTAATGCCAGATATTTTAATGAGTTTATAGAATCCGCTGAATTAATGGAGTATAATATAGGGGGCAGGAAATTCACTTATTACTCAGATAATGGATTGAAGCAAAGCAAGATAGATAGAATTTTAGTATGTCATGTCTTTATGAATGTGTGGCTTGGTGCATCTCTAATGGCATTCTCTAATGTTGTAACAGATCATTGTCCATTATTCTTATGTACTACAGACATGGATTTTGGGTCTGTCCCTTTTAAAGTGTATAACTCATGGTTGGAATTGCCTAGATTAATGGAGTATATTGAACAATCATGTAGGGTATTCTCATTTTCAGGTCCGGCGGATTTGAGATTGGCAACTAAACTCAAATGGCACAAGTATAAAATAAAGGATTGGATATCTAATTATAAGACAAACAAAAATAGACTATATATTGAAAAAATGGACTAGTTAGAAGCCTTAGATAGTACTGTTGATACCCGGGCTCTATCGGCAGAGGAGTTGGAGCTGAGAAACGAATGCAAGAAAATCATTACGGAGGAGGATAGATTAAAAGGCTTGGATCTTCGTCAAAAATCAAGGGTCAAATGGGCAATGGATGGGGATGAAAATACTACTTTTTTTCATGGTATTGTCAATGCTAATATAGGAAACAATCGAATAAACAGGTTGATGATCGATGGGGCCTGGGTTAATTAACCACATGTTATTAAGGATGAGATCTTTACTTTTTTCTCATCCAAGTTTCAAGAACCAATGGTTGACAGACCAAAAATCAATTGTCCTAACCTGTCATGCATATCATTGGTGGAGGCTGACTCTTTAATAGTGCTTTTTTCTATCTTGGAGATTAAAAATGCAGTTTGAGATTGTGCGAGCGACAAAACCCCTGGGCCAGATGGGTTCAACTTTAGATTTATTAAAAGATGCTGGAATTTTCTTCAAGATGATTTTCTAAACATATTTGAAGAGTTCTATCAAAGTGCAAGTATTAGTGGTGGTTGTTCATCATCATTTTTGGTTCTAATTCCAAAAATTGAAGATCCGATTCGACCTGAAGATTTTCATCCTATTAGCCTTATTGGATGTATAAATAAAGTCATTTCGAAAGTACTCGTGAACAGACTGAAACTGATCATGCCTGGTATTATTTCTGAGGAGCAAACTGTTTTTTTATCTAAAAGAAGCATCCTCGATGGCCCCCTTATTCTCAATGAACTCATCCCCTGGCTGAAAAAATCTAAAAAATCTGGTATACTTTATAAAGTTGATGTGGAAAAAGCATATGACTCCTTGAATTCGGAGTTTCTTTTTTCAATTTTGACACAAATGCATTTTCCGCTAAAATGGAGATTGTGGGTCAAGGCTTGTGTGTCATCTGTTCGAGCTTCTGTCTTTGTAAATGGATCACCAACTCAAGAGTTCTCATATTTTCATGGGTTAAGACAAGGAGATCCGTTGTCCCCATTTTTGTTCATAATCGCTATGGAGGCTCTTTCTCGTATAATAAAAGAAGCAAGTTATGTGGGTTTATTTCAAGGAATATCTTGCTCCCCATCTGGACCAGTACTATCGCATTTTTTATTTGCGGATGATGTTGTATTTATCGGTGAATGGTCGATTAATAATGCTCTTAATCTCAACAGGATTCTTAGAAGTTTTCATCTTGTATCCGGATTAAAAGTTAATCATGCAAAAAGCAGATTATATGGGCTATGTGTGGAGGAAAATCAACTGGAACATATGGTTGCCACCTTACATTGTAAAACCGGAACTTTTCCGTTCAAGTAATTGGGATTACAAGAAGGAGCAAACATGAATCTAAGTAAAAATTAGAGACTGGTGGTAGATACTTTCAGGAAGCGACTATCTATATGGAAATCAAAGAATTTATCATATGATGGTAGAATAACTTTGATCCGCTCAGTTTTAAATTCTCTTCCCACATATTATTTCTCTTTATATAAGGCCCTCTTAAAAATCATTAATGAACTGGAGCGATTGCGAAGAGAATCCTTATGGGGGGATCAACGGACCGGAGAAAAATAAACTGGGTATCATGGAATAATTTAATAGCACCGAGAGAACTTGGGGGCATAGGAATTGGGTCACTCTAGAAGAAAATGTGGCTATGCTAGCCAAGTGGTGGTGGCGTTTTAAAATGGATAATAATGCATTATGGAGAAATGTTATATGGAGTTTTCACCATAATTCTAGATCATGGATCTTTATACCAGCTAGATTATCACAATCCGGGCCTTGGAGGCAAATTGATAAAATTCAACAAGAGCTAATACGTTTGTATTGGACTTGACCAGCCTTATAATGCCTAATCCCAGGCTTTCGGATGGGCAAAATGGTGTTGTGTTGGAGTAGGGCCTGTATCCATCAGGTATATTCTCTATCAAAAGTTTAAAGGACGTAATGCAAACGGCTACGTTTTCGGACATAGGATTAAATTTTCAATGGAATAATTGGGTATCTATTAAGATTAATTTTCTATGCTGGAGGTTATATTGGAATAGTCTTCTAACTTTGGTTTCATTGTTGAAGAGAAATATCAATATATCCAACCTGCTTTGTGTTCTATGTCATGAAAATGAGGAATCATCGGGCCATTTATCTGTGGCATGGCCATTTGCACAACTAATATGGGATTTTATATCCACTTGGTGCAAACTCAATTCTTTCTTTTTGTTCAACGAGAAAGACCTACTCCATTTTCATGAATCTGTTCGAGGATCACCAACGTGAAAGAAGGTAATATACACGGTGATTCAAACCGCTATTTGGTGCTTATGGAGAAACAGGAACGAGAAGTTATTTGACAAAAAATCTACTAATGTTTCAAAGGTGACGGGTGAAATTAAAGTACTGGATTTCTTTGGCTCAAGAACCGATTGAAAAAAGAAGCTTTGGAATGGGATCATTGGTGTAATTTTAATGTATCGGGTATAGAATTATGAATTGATTTATATTGGTGTATGTAATAATTTGACTAACGTTTTGTTAGCCTATGATGTAATAAAAGTTTTGTTGCCTTTCAAAAAAGACACAATTAATAAGTCTTTCTTTTTAACTAAGTTGACTCCCTCAAAACAATTAGGCACCTTCATTTTCAACCAAACCGCGTGCATGCGTGTAGAAAGATACGATTGCTTTGTTCCCTCTTTTCCAACATTCTCTCTAATCATAATAATAATAATAAATTTTAAATTAGTAATAAAGAACATGCTTAAAAAAATTCCTTAAACATAATTGTAATTGTAATTCATTTAATATTTAAGATATATATTAGTTTTGTCTCAAACCTAAAACGTAAGAACTAGTTAATCTTAGAATTAAACATGTTATTTTTTTAACAACAAACGCTTCGATTTGAGCTCATGAATGAGACGTCTCCTCAATAGATGAAAACTAATTAATCTTTGGAGTAAAATACAGGTATAATTAATGTTTTTAAAACTGGATCGAACAATAAACCGGATGTCTTACTGGTTAACTGGTCGAACCGGTTCAACCAATCGGACCGGATATAAAAACCGGATTAAATTTTAATCGTTTTATAAATATATACGTAAAAAATACTAATATATATATATATATATCATCACCACAATCCTCCCCACCAAAATTTTCTCGTCTTTCTCTCTTATTAAATAATTACTTTAATTACTAATAATATTATTTTAATACTTTTTAATATTTAATAAATTAAGAAATAAATCTAGTTATTAAGTTTATTTCTAAAAAAATAATACTTTTAAAAGTCAATTTTTAAAAAAACAACCATTAAGCAAATTTGGGAGTTGTAATATGAAATTTTTTTAAAAATGTATTTTTATACGATTTGTTTTAAAACAAAATGTTTATTTAATATTTTTTTAAAAAAAATATTTTAAAATGTCGATATTATTGTTTTATTATTTATAGTCATTTCTCATACGTAATAAAAGTTATATCATACCTTAGAATATTATTTTATATCTAATAAATTTATTATATTAATATTTTATATATTCAACCCATGTAATACACAAGTTTACTAAAGCTAGTATATATATATATATATATATGAGGGATCAAATAAAAACTAAGATTATAATTGAAAACCATGAAAACTATCATCCACAATTAGATTTTTTCTAATATAATTTTAATTAATTAGCTAAAAGAGTAAAGTAGTAATTTATTATTCACAATATTTATTAGATATTTATTAACAATAACTAATCTTTGATTTCTCTCAAAAAATTTATCAATTTCTACATAAGTTATTCATTTCAGATTCTGTTCCATTTTATGTAAGATTCGTATGAATCTTTTATTTGTGTACCGTAATCATACGAAGTTGATTACTTTTTACATCTGATTGTTCAATTCGCCTTTTTTTGTAATCGAATGTGATGAATTCGGTATTTCTGCCTTCTAATGGGGATTTTTCGAATTCATGCAAGGAAATAGTTAATTCCATTGATTCTTCGATTATTGAACATGGTAATTGTTCGATTCAAGTTTCGACTTTCGATGAATCGTTAATTTGTCCTGATAAACATAAGGATATTATGCATGTTGATGCAGAAGATGGAGATGAAGGTATGTATTATATGATTCTTATAGTTATTTACATATATGTACCCATGAAAATTCAGTCTATTTTTTTTGTATTGATCTTTGTTTTTTTGGTTCATTACATATATGTACATACGAGCATAATGGTTATATGTTTGTATTAATTCTTCAGTTGTTTGCACTGTGATTAATTTATTATATTGTGTTAATTTGAATGTTCCTTGTGTTCACTGTAACACCCCGAATTTTTATTTAAACGAAAAGAAAAGAAAAGTAAATAGAAAGAATAGATAATTGGCACAAGTGGATGGGGATAAAGTGTACAAAGTACAAAAGTCTAATATTTTATATTATAATGGGTATGGCCGCCCATATTAAAAGCAGAAAACTGCTTTTACTATTGGAGAAAAAGAAGAAGAAAACTCCCGGTTTTAGAGAGAGAAAAGAGAAGAAGCTGTAAAATAGTTGTTTTCAAGAACTTGGAGTTTAATTTGCTAGTAGAAGTGACTAGCACGAAGACATGCTTCAAGGTGAGTTTCTAGAACCCCTCTTTTACTTATTTTCAACTTGTTTGGGGCTATTATGCATACCAAGAAAATGTTTTCAAGTAAAACCGTGAGTTTCAGCCTATTGTTCGTTGATGTTGTGTGTATGTATGTTTTAGAGTTGGTTTATGGGCTAGTGTAGATGATTAGCATGCTTAGGTGCCCTTAATATGTTAGATCTGTGCTTGGGTATTATTAGAATGATAATCAGGTGATGTTAGTAGCATAGAAAACATTTCAGAATATTCTGATGCGCATGAACAGTGGCCCATGCGCCCAGCATGTTGGCCATGCGCCTAAGTGTTGGCCATGTGCCTAAGTGTTGGCCATGTGCCCAAGAGTGGGCCATGCGCCTAAACAGTGTTCACATGCGCCTAACGGCCAAATGCCAAAGTATGCCCAACCGCCCAAACACCATGCGTCTAAGTGTTAATAATCTAAGTGTAAGCACAGACGCCCAAATAGTGGCAAAGCGTCTAAACAGGGCAGAAACGCCCAACAGTGTCCATGCACCCAAGTTGTCAAAACGACTAAGTGTCCATGTGCCTGCATAGTGGCAAAGCGCCTGAACAGGGCAGAAACGCCCAAATAGTGTCCATGCGCCCAGATTGTTTTACACTTAGAATTGTATGCTCACGCGCCTAGAATGTCCCATGCGCCCATTTTGGACTTAGGATTTTCTAAGTGGTTTTAAGGGGTAAAATAGGAAGATAGGCCTTGTTATGATGTGATGGCTTATGCTTGATATGTGCATGGTGATGTGATAAAATTATGATGTGTAGATATGTGAGTGATGTGCTATCTTTCTTCGTCAAAGAGTTTTCAAAACATACGTATTATGTTTTATAATACATTATGTATGACTTTACGTGGTGTGATGTATGAATGAATAAATTAACGAACGTAAAGTATTATGTAACGAAGTGAAAGATAACGATAAAGTACGAAACGAACGAATACGATAGAGTACGAAATAAACACATGAGGTAACAAATGTTGAACATGAAAGTGACGGATGATGAGATCCGTGTCGCGTATCCCGGTACTGTGTCAGTCTTCGGACATGAGTCGAGGTTTGTTTATCAGGCCCCGGTATAGTATCAGTCTTTGGATATGAGTCGGGGGTATTGCATGAGACAAAACGGATGATGAGATCCGTGTCGAGTACCCCGGTACCGTGTCAGTCTTCGGACATGAGTCGGGGGTTTGTTTATCAGGCCCCGGCACAATATCAGTCTTCGGACATGAGTCGGGGGTTTGTGTACAGGCCCCAGCACAGCATCTGCTTTCGAGCATGAGTCGGGGATATTGCATGAGACAAGATTCGAGTATGAGAGTAATGAGCGAAGAAATGAATGAATGAACGAATGATGATGAAGATAATAATAATAATTATTATCAGTATGAATGTATGATGTATCACAACTGACGGACGTAAAGTAGGAAAAGGAAGTAAGAGAAAAGAAAGTAAAAGATATTGAGAAGTATGAACGATAATATGAATACAAAAGTAAATAAAAGAATGAAACAATGAAAGTATGAAAGAACGAAACAAATAAAGAACATAGATTGAGTGTACGTATATTGTATGACCACGAATGAATGTAAAGATAGTTTTTAAAGGAAATAAAGTATTTTATTATTAGAACTCACTCAGCATCGCTGACTTTTATATGCATGATAGTTGGCAGGTATTTTGTTGATGCTGAGGAGTTGCATGCATGGATGCATAAGCTACTAGGAACACTTTGAGGCTGGCATCCATATTTTGACATGTCATTGCATTTTGAGATAAAAACGAATGTTGTAAATGAATGAAATGCCATTTTTTAGTTATTAATGAAAGTTTTAAATTCCGCTGCAAAATAAATATAAGTTTTAAAATGTTTTATGTGCGATGACTGACCAACTGTGAGGTGCCCGGGAATAGGGCCTTACATTCACGTATTATCTGTATGATTTATGTTTGTTATATGAAGTTCCATTTCTTTAATTTTTATGTTAGAAATATTAATTTTTTTAAATTGTTTTGTAATATAGATTTTAAATTACGAGTAATATTATTTTTTATTAAAATTTTTGGTCATTCGTTTTATGTAACATATATATATATATATATATTATATATATATATATATTTGAACACATTATGGTTGTTACTGTTAAGTATGTTTATTTTTATTGTTTTCATAGGATGGATACATATATGTACCAATATGTTTGTGGTAAGTGTTGTATGATTTATAATGAAGCAGATAACCCTGATGATATACATTCAAACAATAACCAGCCACCGGAAAATTTTAATGACGTCGTATATTGACTGGAGTTGAGAATAAAGGCAATTTTTAAGGTTTGTTTTAAAAGATTTATTACTATTGCTAAATCATTTTTTTTTCAATTTGATTGATATGTTGTCTTTTGCAGGTTCAATGCGCAGCAGTCTATACCAATCACCTAATGGTTCTAGGTACTGGACTCCCATTGTATCCGTAGATCATAAGCCTGTTGTTGGATCTAGGTTTCGTAACTGGGATGACACAAGAAGGATGTACGAGTCGTACGTGGAGATGTCCGGATTCGGTACTCGGTTGGGTAATTTGAAAAAAGGATGGTGGCACTACACATAGATATATTTTGTGTAACAAGGCTAGGATACCTAATGGGAAGGTAAATGACACATTGGATGTTAATTCTAAGTCTCTTGTCCATCGAAGAAACTTTAAAGTTTTTGATTGTCGTGCTCGTATAAAATTCAAAGCTATTGAAGGCATCGAAGGATTTGAAGTTTATGGGTTTATCGAGACTCACAATCATGGGTTGGTGAACTCGGACAATATAGACCTGACAAAAAAGAAGCGTAGGTTAGAATTTGTTGGCAAGGAGTACATTGCTAAATATCGTTTGGCTAGTATGGGTCCTTCAAAAGCTCATAGGCTGCAAATTGCATTAAAAGGAGGTCATCATATGGTTCGTGGAACCAAGACTGATTATAAGAATTTTAGTAGGGATATAGCCAATTATATAGGTGATAGTGACGGACAGTTCTTCATAGATAGGATGGAACAACGAGTGTTATGCCAAAACAATTTCACATTCAAATTTTTAGTTGTTGGCGATGAAATTTGCCACTTGTTTTGGGCAGATGAGGTGTCAAAGATAAATTATAATGCATTTGGTGATGTTTTAGCATTTGATGCGACATACCAGACGAACAAGTATGTCGTTTAATTATAATTTTTTTACAATTTAAATTTTTTTAAGCATTTATCTTTTTACGCAAGTATAATATGACTTTTGTGGCATTTACTGGGCTTGATCATCATAAAAGTTGTGTAACTTTTGGTGCGGCACTGTTGTATGATGAAATGATTGAATCATACACTTGGATGCTTAGATGTTTTTTGGATGCTCATAACCACAAACAACCTTTGTTAGTTTTAACAGACCAAGATGTTGCCATGAAACAGGCAGTTAATAATGTCCTGGACCAATCAATTCATAGACTTTTTATGTGGCATATCACGAATAAGCTACCGTGCAAGGTGTGCTATGAATCATGGTTACTCAATACCATAGTAGTTGTAAAATATTGTTCAATACTTATAATGTGCAGAAAATTTACATACATATATGTAGCAGTTTAAATATACTATTGGATAGTTTAATGATAACTTTATTTAATACTATATTCTTAAATATTCTCTTCAACCTACACATAAATGTATTTTTTTCAGGTTTCAGGTCATCTACTGAACAACACAAATCTTCGTGCATCCATACACAAGCTTGTATGGAATGTTTATCTACATCCATCCACCTTTGAGTTAGATGGAACTTATTAATGGAGAAGTATGAACTTCAGATCACAAATGGCTATCTGATATGTTTTCAATACGGGAACAGTGGGTGCCTAGATATTTCAAGGACATTCCAATATGTTGTTTGAAAAAAACAACTTTAAGATGTGAAAGCTCAAACTCATATTTCAAGGTTAATTCTAGTCCATCAAACAACCTTGTTCAGTTCCTATTGTGTTTTGACAATGCTCTAGACGGTCAAAGATACAATCAGCGTGTTCTTGAATTCAACACCACTACTAATGTTCCTAACTTCCTAACAAGTTTACTAATAGAACATCATGCTTCTGAGATATACACACAGAACATTGTAGAGATTATATGAAGAGGCTAAAGCAACCAAACACTCAAAGTCTTTCTACATGCATGCTGCACAAGTACTGAAGAAAAAATGCTTCGAAAGTTTCACACAAGCAACAGAAATATTCTAAGTGTTAATCTTCCGAAGCCAAGATCAATATCTTCCGAAGCCAAAGATGAAGTCTTCCAAAGCTCAACTCTTAAAGACAGATTTCTTCCGAAGACTTTTAACAACATGCTTTATCTAATGTACTTTTCCATAAAGTTGGACCCCTTTCCGTTGCAACTCTTTAAAGTCACCAACTTGCATGAGTTGGTGAAAAGTTCATGCTTTTGGTAACTGTACATTAAGGTCTTGAGTCTATAAACTTTCTACTTCATGTACTTTATCTTTTTTGTAATAGATAGGATGTGAGCTATGGCATGTCATAGTCACAAAGTCAAAAAGGCAATCTGCCTTTTTGACTCTACAATTGATTCTGTGTTGTGTCTAGTCAATTATATCTAGCTGGCTTTCACAGTATGGCATGCGCTAGGATGTAGTATAAGTATCTCATGTTCTTGTAACTTTCATTTATGCTTTGTAACACTTGTAATAGAACATTGAGAAAGCAATATACTATAAACTTGAAAACCATCTCCTTGTGTATCTTGCTTTTGTGTTCTGTCTCTTAATTACTTATGTTCTTAGTGTCTTTACTTGTGGTTAATCCAGTTCACTGTTTGATTAAGTTAAGTTACTCTCCCCTTTGTGTTGTTGTGTTGTAAGTGACCACCCTTCAACAGTTCTGCATTTGGTATTAGAGCATTCCAGGCTCTTGATATAAGATCTCACCATCTTAAGATCCTTCACACACACAATCACTCAACTTTTCAAATGGCAGCCATTTCCAAAACTGATATGAAAACTGGAACCATAAATAAATCCCCACTGATCACTCTTGAAGACTTTGATACCTAGTGCCTAAGAATGGAAGGTTTCATCAGGTCTTTAGACTCAAGAATGTGGGAGTCTGTTGAGAATGGACCTTACATACCAAGCACCCCTTCTGCTACTGGTGGTGGTATGATCCCTAAGGTTGTGGCAAACCACTAAAATGAAGACAGGAAGAGAGTATAGATTGATAGAAAAGCCATGACAGCCCTTCAGACTGCTCTTCCAAACTCTGTATACAAAGGTTTCAAAAAATTCAAAATAGCTAAGCAGTTGTGGGATGCATTGAAACTAATGTATGAGGGTTCCTCTAAAGCAAAGGAGAACAAGAAGGATCTCTTGAAGCAGCAGTTTGAAAACTTCACTTTCAAAGCAGGTGAAACCATGACTCAGCAATACTTCAGGTATGTTGAGATTGTGGATACCTTTATGGATGAAGGAGTTGCTCTTGAGAACAAAGACATTGTAAGAAAGTTCATGTCCTCACTTCCTAGGCAGTGGACACATTACTATGTGGTGATCAAGAGGACTAAGAATCTCAAAACTCTCACTCTGACAGAGTTATATAGGATTTTCAGTGGCTACTAGATGGAGATGAACATGCAAGGTTCATCTAGCAACTCCAACAATCAAATAGGTTCAACCCTTCATGTGGTTGAAAGGGATAGCATAGAACCCCAACATCATCTCATATGCTACGCTGACAACTCATCAAAGGGTCCTTTCATCACCTTCCTAAAGACACCAAGGGAGAACTACACTCAAGGAAGCCCATTCCAAGAGACAAGTTCTTCTCAAGCCTTTGTGTCTTCTGATGAAAGTTGTGGCAGCTTTCTTTTCACCCTTGAAGACCTGGATTGTATCCATCCAGATGATCTGGAGTACATGGAGATAGTTCAGCAGATGGCTCTTCTCATTCACAGAGCCAAGAAGTTCTACAAGCGGACTGGAAGGAAGTTCCCCAGCAATGCAACCAGTGGAAAGTTTGGGCTAGACAAAGGCAAGGTCAAGTGTTACAACTATAACTTGATGGGCCATTTTGCCAGGGAGTGTAAGGCACCTAGAACAAATGGTGGCCAAACACAGTCCAGATCAACTACACTAACAAAGCTTCCCAGAATGAGAAGCCAAAGCAACAGGCTGTTGTTGCTGTTGAAGAAGAAGGCTTTGACTGGAGCTTTCAGGTGGAAGATGCTTCTCAAAACCAAGCACTGATGATAGATCATGATGAAGCCATGGTATTGGAACATCTATGTACCCCTGAATGCATTACTAAAGTTAACAGGTATAGGTCCTGCAACTTGGAAATAAGATCTGATCTTGAGTCCTTAAACATTTTAAAAGCTGATTTTAGAAAGTTTGAAAATGATTATAAACTGAAGATAGAGGACTTAGAGAAAACTATTTCAGTTCTAAAACATGAGCATACAAACTTTAAGACTCAGATCAAGGATCTTATAACTAAGCTAACTGAGTGCTAGGCTGAGCTTGTGATCAGCAAAGCTAGGGTAGAAAAGTGTGTTCTTGAAGAAAAGACCTTCAAGAACATGATATCCTCATCCATGCACAACAAAGTGTGCTATCAAAACAAGCAGGGATTAGGATCAAATGAGATAGCTCCTCCACACACAATCTTGTCTGTAAGATCACCCAGGTGTAGAACGTGTGAAAATGAGCTTCCTCTCATAGATCTTTTGAGTGAAGAGGATGATGAAGTGATAGTGAAGAATTCCACTAAAAAACAAATCATACCAGACCGGACGGATTCCCGGTCGGACCGGCCGGTCCGATCCAGTCTCAAAAACACTGAGAGAATGACAAGTGGCAAAACAAACCTTACGTTACTAAAAGTTATAGATTATAGTTAGTAATAAACACGAAAAGTTACAGTATGATATTTTAATATAAGATATGTAAAATTTATATATACGTACTTGTTCAAGAAATAAAACAATTATACTATTTTTAACTCTCATATCTAAATATTTTATTTTTAAATATTTGCTTTAAGATTTTCTTATAAAAATTTATTGTTTATAAAAAACTTGTTTATTAAAAATGCAAGTTTTTAATCATTTTGGTTGTTTTAATAAAATTACTTTTAGAAAAATCCATATTTTTATAATTATTTTAAAAAAGGACTGATTAAAATATTTTGTTTCAAAAGGTTTAATGTTTTAGAAAATATATGAATTTTTATTTCTCAATAAAAATTATTTTTAAAAACATAGTTTGATTTAGAAAAATGTAGATGAGATAAAAAAATGTATCAATTGACCAAATTAATTTTTATGAAAAGAGATAAATTGTTTGAGTGTTTAAATTACTTTAATACCTTTTTGTAGGGAAAATAAAGTGATGATGTTTAAAAAAATGAGAAGTGCCAAATTGATAGTTTAAAAAGATGACAAGTGGCAAAAGAAATATTCTTTTATTAATATCTATAGATTTATTGGAAGCTAACTATAATATTTAACCAATCTTGCGCATTCTAACATAACGCGTTTTGACTTGACTTATTTATTGCCTCCACTAACAAAAAGTTCTGGATCCGTCATTGTTTGTAGGTATTGCTAACTACATGATCGATTTAATAAATAAGTATAAGATTTTATGATGTATGGATTGAATAAGTTCTACACCTTGGTAAGTTGGAAAGAGAGATTGCTTCTTTAGTACAGTTATCATACTGTCAAAAGCGAACTGGTTTACAAGTGTATGCATAGATTAGGTTTGCCCCAACCATATCATTGTCAAGTGTTTCTAATTTTATTCAGTTTTATCTTTTTTATGATTACATTTATTTACTCTTATAGATGTTTCAGATATCCACCTGTGACAAAATTGATGTAATTAATCGGACTTGAGTTAACAAAACATAGTTGCATTTCGGTGTTGAACTAGGCATTCATATGATGTTTTGGTTTAATTAGGTATATTTGATATTTAAAAAGTTTATTAGGTATTAAAGTATATATAAATTTCTCCCTAATAATTATGTTTATCAAAACCCTTTATTATAACTAAACATAAACCAAAAGATATTAGCAGCTTAACTTCTTTTAACTTACCATTCTGTCATGCCTTACCTCATAAACCAATTTAATAAATTATATAACAATTGATAACAATAAGAAAAACAAGTCAATTTAGTTAACTCTATCTTTGAGTCCACGTGAAAATATGAGAACCAATGAGTGTAATTGTGTCCCGATTCCATGAATTAAACTTCGGTCCGATTGATCCGTATTACATACTAGTTTAAAAAACTTATTATACGAATTGAATTTAAATATTAAATTAATAATTAATATTTAATATTTAAAAATTATACTATACTTTTTAAATAAATATGTATTAAGTTATCTATAATCAACTAACTTAACTAATAATGTAATAATAACATTTTTTTAATATTCACTTTCGAAAAAACTTTAGATAACATTCTAACTTTTTGATTTGTTTTATAAATGTCATTAAGAATGTTATTAAAATGTTATATGCATTAGAAAATCATATTTATTTATTTTTAAAGAAAATATATTATATAATAGAATATGTTTTATAATTTAAAAAAGATATAATAAAGAATATCTTTATCATTTAATATGATTATTAAATGGTTATCTTTTTTATGACACTACATTTGACATAGATGGAGTGAAAATATAACATGTGATAATAATAATTTGAGTGGAAAACATGTGGTAAAAATTTTATTTTATTTTATTACTATAAACTAGTTTAGAAACTCGTGTAACGAGTTGAATAAAAAAATTAAATTAATAGTTAGTTATTAATATTTGGAAATTATAAAATAACTTTGAGATAAAATATAATTGAAATTACTTATAGTTAACTACTTTTCGTATAAAATGGTATTAAAGCAATAGAAATATTTTTCAAATTTCATTTAAAAAACCTTTACTATAAATAAGTTGTTTTCAATGCTCCAAATATTTTTAAAAATACTTTTTTTAATAATGTTATGTTTTAAAAGTTCTTTGTACTAAAAAAATATGTTAAAAACATGGCATTTGGCTTATAAGTATTTTTATCGTATAGATTTGAAAATAATAAAAAATGATCTTTAACATTTAATGTGATCGTTAAATTGTTACATTTTTATATTAGTGACATGTGACATAGAGGGTTAGATCTCTAACATTTAGAAAAAAGATGACATATGACAATTTTATTTTGCTTAATTAAGCATAGATAGATAATATCTTAATTACTAGGGGTGTTCAAAAATATCCGAATCTGAAACCGAATCCGAAATATCCGAAAATCCAAAATATCGGATATCCGAATTTCAAAAAAAGTTGTATTATTTGATAAAGTTTATAAAAATATAATAAATTATCCGAAATTTCGGATTCGGATTCGGATAGTGAAATCCACTATCCGAAATTTTCGAATATCCGAAATTCGGATATTCGAATTTCGGATATCCGAAAATGAACACCCCTATTAATTACCAACAAAAAACAGTAATCATATTTTGGTCTAAATTAAAAAAATATATATATATAGATTTAACTTTAGTAGTTTTTAGGAGCAAGTTTGAGGTGTAAGTGTATAACATTAACTTTCATGAAAATCCTTGTTAACTTTATGTAAAATGATTTTTTTACTATTTCTCAAAATAATATAATTTAAGTTAAAAAAAAGTTATTTCACACAAAAATTTAGTTGGGTTTAATGAGAGTTATAGTCTTGTTACATAATAAAAACCATATAACTCGAACTTGCAATCGGTTGAGCAGTTTTGGATGGACAATTTAGGCGGGCAATTCGTTAGGTGAAAACAAACGCATACATTCTTGGATGAGTAACCTATCAGAGCATTCACAGTTCGTTCCTTATTTTTATATAAGTGAATGTCCTATATTATAAAGATGGTTGTAAATGGTTGTGAGTGAAGGATATGAAAATTTTATGAGGGTTGTATCTTGTTTTCCCATTTTTAAAGAAATATAGAGAAACATAGTACAACTCTCATAAAATTTTTAATATTTTTTTAAAGTGGTTGTAAATGAAAAATAGAGAAAAAATAATGATAAATATATAAAAATTTATTATTTAATTAGAATGGAAAACGAAAATATAATGATTTTTAGGGTAGTTATAAGGACGGTGTATGAATTGTGAAGAGCATGAGTCCACAAGGCTATATATGAAGAACTATGATAGTTGAAGCGTTATGATATAGTTCCCAATGAAAGACATCATAATCTCCACGATTCCATTCCTAATGGATTATATTCATTTGTTATGTGGTTCTAGAGTTTTAAATCAAACATTTTCTATTCATTTGTTTTCAGAAGAAATCCAGGTACAAAAACTTTTGGTTCTATCAACTTGTTCTGATTATCCAAGGTTTAAAATCGAACTTATAATGTTTTAATATATTCTTGATCAAAAGGTTTCGTATTATGTCACATTCATTGCTTAAGACTATGTTCTGCTAACTGTCTATGCCATTTGTTCATTCTTATTTGCTAATTTGCATTATTGATTATTGTTTTATTAATTTCCTCACTCTTTGTATTGGTGGTCGTTTACATTGTTGATTGTGATATACTTTGTTAAATATATTGAGTTTTCGAGTAATAGTTTGCTTGGTTAATTTGTTGGTTTTTTTCATTATCTTATTCTTACTAGGTCAAATAAGTTATTTTGATGATTTTTTGTTAACACATTTTATATGCTGAGATTTCTAAATCAAAGTGTTAGTTCATCATTTCTTGATTCTTTCATGTTTTAAGTATATCATTATCTATGTTATAGTAAAAAGATAAGAAACGGTGAATAAAAAAAGTGTTACCACTATTATTGCACAAGTGATGCGACGAATGATATTATAGCACTTTATCAAGTTTACCTATCACAAGATGTTCTTTTCAAAATACAAACAGCTATTAATAAACGTGGATGTCATTTTATCATATGAATGTGTTATTGGAAAAGGTAGTCGGACAATAAGTTCAAACTACATGAACAAACCAACGTCGAGATTCGTATAGGCAATGTGGGTTATGGATGTTCTTTATGAGAAAAATATAGAACATTCCTTCATTAGTAATAGTTTTTCTCTTCTATTTTATCTTATGATTTTTCAATAAATCACTTTTGTAGCTTTTTTTCATAAATTTAATGTTATCTAGATCTTTTGTTGCTTAACTACAATATCTTGGGTCACATATGACATTGTTATTTTCACGTGACATACAAGCATAATTATATAACATTCATTGAACGGTAAATTTGTTTTTACAACATCTTATGCTTATGGTACAACTACTGTCTCCACCATCCCAATCTTTCTTCTTCCCTTTGTTTGGCTTTATGTATTCACTCATCTCTGTCTTTGCACCACCAGCGACCATCTTCTGGCCGGCAATGTTCTCGCTGCTGATGTGCGGCTGTCGATTGTTGTTCGCTGCCACCGCATGTCCTGGTCGCGCCATCATAGTTCGCTCCCTGATCCCTTTGGTTTATTTGGGCTTCTACGTTGTCACCGGCGGTGCATCGCCACTGCCTTGCGCCTGATGCCTTGCGCCTGATGTAGATGGTGGAAGATCGAAACATTAATATGGTTAAACACATAAGAGAAACATATAAAGTTGTTGTTACTCGGTTTTGAAGATCGAAACGTAGATAGAATGAGTTATGTAGATACAATAATACCCAAGAAAATATTATATTTAAAATACAAATACGTTTTTAACATAATTTATATTGGGATGTCAAGATAATTAGAATAATAACAAATTACTTTCTTTATATACAACTAACAAACAAAAGTTATTAAAGAAAAATTAAATTATTAAAAAGTTAATGTGTTAGAAACGTATATTTTGGGTCAAGTTGAAACTATAAAAATTCAATAGCTAATTAGTTTGATAATTATGTACGGTTTTGTTTAAAAACTATATCAATAGAAACCCAATGACATTGCTAATTGTGATAATATGGATAAAATTTAACATTTATAAAGAATTATACATTATCGAAGTATCTAATAAAATTTAAGTGTTACTTAAGAAACATGGTCGGTTAACGTGAATATTTTGAGATTTCATAGTTTATTAGTAAAAATCAATAAATAGAAATTGTGGCCCGCGCGTTACCGCAGGTCTCTTTTAGGTTTGGTTTGTTAATAAATTATGATTCCCGTGTTGTAAAAATATTATGTTAAATAACGAAAGAGTAAGGGTGTCAAATAAAATCCTTTAAAAAAAACAACAGATATAAAAACCAGTTTAACTGTTTTTAGGATAATTAAGAATTATGTTATATATTTTGTACTCTTATATTTTTATAAAAATTCCTTAAATATTTGATGTTACTTTTTAGTTAATAATAATACTAAACCTCTAGATGCATCCAAATTTATATAATGTTTCATTTTATATTATCTATTCTATTTTTTACAAATAAATAAGATTTGTAGTCTGCTTATATATTTAATTAATGCATTAGAGTCTAAGGATTATTTTTTTCTTATATCAAATAGTTTTATATTTGAGCTAAAAAGGTGCTAATTTATAAATAAGAAAACTTTAATTCAAGTTATTAAAGCTAAGTGGTCAAATTATAAAATTTTAGTTTTTCTTTACACTCACCGACTACTTAGATTTATATATATTATAATATATTTATCCTTTAGAGTTGTGTCAATGTTTCATGAAAAGACCCCAATTTTAATTTGTTATGTCACTAAATTGAAAAGGTCTCAATTATATAGTTCGTTTTATGTTTTAAAAAGGTTGTCGCCTCGCTATGAGGTTGTTTATCATTGAGGTTGCTTTGTGTGGGTTAAAATTAACTTGGTCAATATATATTAAATGTTAAGTATAAAACGGTCAGTCATTTCACACTATGTGTCAACATCAAATGACGAATCAGATCATAATAATCTTAAACATGTATATATATATATAGTCATATTTATTTGATTTGGACGGTTCAATCGATTTCAAGATCTATTTCATGAGATGAAATGAGAAGCGTTGCTTAAATTCCATTGCCTTTGTCGTAAGTTACACCAACTTTCTGTGACAAATGTTTGTTCGAGTAAGTTTACATTCGGAAACGACGTAGATCAAATAACCGAATGGTGACAATCATCTTTAGTTACAACTAATAATGGCAACGTACAACGATAGTACGATAATGAATGTTTAACAAAGTTTAAATATTTGTTAGATGGATTCTATAGCTTGATTACGAAACTAAATATCTAAACAACTTTGATTTATATATGTTATTTTAACCTATTTAAATTCCTTTTAATCATTACATTAATCGATATATAAAATATTAAAAGATTATTGTATGTGGTTTCACATTAGAACACACTAACGAACTCGGTGTGTGAAAAAATATTTTCGGCCACATCTTCTTACTATTATGATTATTCTAATAAAGTAATTGTCACTTTACGTAAATAAATTATTGATGATGAGTTTGTTAAAAATATTTTATAATACAATTTTGGATGTCACCTGTTTCCTTGAAAAGTATTGCGATACAAGAAAAGATAAACCAAGTCAACGATGCTTCTTGTTTTGATCTAATCAGCCAAAACAGTTCAATTTATATCAATTGAGCTATTGTATTGTAAATTAATAGTTTGTGTCTCATTAAAAATGATATAATATTATACATAACTTGATAGGCGAGTCGGACTAATAAAAACTAGTCATACAACCGGTCTAGTTATGTTTATTTAGATTGTTTTTAATTGGACCGGTTGGTTACTAGTTAGATAGTAGCTGACTAAGTGTTCGGAGTTTGGAGTTCAGATCGGATTTCTTTTTATATTTTTTTCTTTTAAAAAATATTAATTTTTTTATTATTCTAGTATTCTAAAATCCATATTTATATAGTTAAGTCCCCATCGTGTATTAAAGTGTGAATTTTCAAAAAATATATTTTCATAATTTACTATTATTCAGATATAATAAAAGTTCTAATTTCTCTATTTATAACGCTTTTAAATCTATAAGAGCACTAAGACTAGTGAACTGTTAAGAACGTCCTATAAACATTACTAAATAATACAAGCAAATTGATATTCGGTTTGTACTACAGTTCTAAAGTTTCAAATTGTAAGTATAACGTTAAACTCAGTTTTTAATATTGTTAAACCTAGGGTTTCAAATAGCATACCTGACACCGAAGTGGATAAACCTAAAACTCATCAAGTCAACCGATTTGTTCTATCTTAGTTGTTTTTACACTTAGCATTTTCTAAACACCCATAGTACTATATTACAAGTCTATAACACAACCATGACCATTACAAGACATACAATATATAACAACAGATCTTTTAGATATCCGAACATAGATTAAATTAAGAACATATGTGATATTTGTCTACGTCTACCAAGGCATTGTAATGTCCCAGTCAAGTGGGGAAAATTTAAGTATTGTCATAAACATATTGTATAGTTTAGGACTAGATAAGAGGATGTGTTTTTGTTGTGCACAAAAAAAGAAAAAAACTTGTAAATGCCTTTTTTAGTAACCTAAAAGTTATGATACAACTATTGTACATGATATCAAATTATTAGAATGGTGTTCACACGATGCGACAAGTAACACATCATGTAAATTTTAAGAATAGCCTATTGTAATATGATTCTTAAAGTATATATGAAAAATTCCTTGTTTTTACAGTATAATTTTATAAAAAAAATTATTAACATACAAAAAAAATTACTGCTGTTTAAAAATCATAGGGAAAATGATTTGAAAGTCAACGATTATAATCATATAAGTAACTAGCTTTAGTAACCCGTGTATTATACGGGTTGGATAATAAAATATTAATATAATAAATTTATTAATTATACAATGATATTCTAAGATATAATATGACTGAAATAATAAAATAGTAATATCAACTTTAAAAAATTATTTTTAATTTTTTTAAAATAAACATTTTACCCTAAACCAAACCGTATAAAAATGTCATTTATAAAAAAGTCTTATTAAAATTCCCAAGTTTGATTATTTTTTGTTTTCAACAAATCAACTTTTTAAAATATCAATATTTAGAAATAACCTTAATAAACAAATTGCTTTCTTAATTTATTAAATATTAAAAAGTATTAAAATCATATTATTAGTAATTAAGGTAATTATTTAATTAGAGAGACACTATAAAAATTTTAGTAAGGATGATTGTGGTGCTAACACGTGGCACTACATTTACCCTTTTATTAAAGTATGGTAAAAAGTAAAATAAGATAAAATAAGATATGTATAAAAGATAAATAAGGTAGTGAAGTTTATAAATAATAATTATGTCCCCTTAAAAAATAGAATTAAAAACACAATCTTGTTTTCTCAGATTTGCTATATATTTTAAAATATATATTATTGATGTTTTAATAAATAAAAGTGAGTATTTATTTCTTCAATCTAGAAGGTGTCCAATTTTTTCCAACTTTAAAACACACAAAGTCGATGTTAATGGCACTAAAGGAGAGGGGGGGAAATGGAAAGAAAAAAAACCGGGTAAACTTGGACCGGAGCAAACCGGATCCACCGGCCAGCAGATATACTTCTTTTTATTTTACAACTTGTACCAATCATTCAATCAATGTACCATGTATGATGTGTCAGACTATATTTTCAAATTATCATTACGATTTTTCCACGGCTACTTTAAAAAGTTAAAAACAAATATTCGTACACATGAAGATTTTAAAACCATTTGTGATACATATTAGCAACTGAAAAATATTGTCACTATTTCAACAACTGATTTTAAGACCAGAGTGTTACGAGCACTAGTATTTGAGAGCGGTTTGTAACTTTCGGATTTTGTAGCCGGTTTGCGATATCTGTTTTGTCTGTAAATGCTACTTTATCTAATTAACTATGGTTGATAATATATCATATTAGATTATCTAAATAAAACAATGTAAGGAAAACATATTATTGTAAAAATATAGGCATGCAACTTATAATCTTTTTTTGAAAATTGATTGAAAAATCTATGATTGAAAAGTTAATTGAACAATGCTATGATCTTAATGTAAAAATATATAATTTCCCAAAGAGCACTTGAATATGAATTTGAAAGTGACTAGATTCAAACCTCTTTCATTTGCAATCATGGGCCCTAGCTTTTTCCGAGTTACGTTGAATTGGATCGTCTCCGTTATTCATTTTTATTTATTTATTTATTTATTTTGAATGGCAAATCTCGATCCTACTTTGAACGATATGTGTTATTTTAATTGAACTCACTTATCCGTTTTCCAATTGTAATCGCGCCCCCATCCCTTTAAAGAGTAACCTATAACTTGAAAAACTCCACTTTCTCAATACTGAGAATTTTACTTGGGGTGAAACTTGAACCCATGACCTTTTCATATTTACATGTCATGGGTTCCGTAGAGTTAGATTCGTTTTCATGTCATGCGAATTTTACCCAACGTGTAACTCTATCGCCTCACATATTATTTTGACTTTAATAGAGTCAGATTCGTTTTCATAATCATCATACTCGATATTAGTCAGTTACATTGTCGTTAAATTCACTAGATTCAATAATCGTCACTGGATTTAGTAATCATATGATACACAGTCACTTGATTGGATAATCTGATGATTGTCGTATACGAAAACAGTATAGTTTATGTAAAAAAATAAAATATATGAAATATTATTATTTGGATAATTTTCTCTCACTATATATATATATATATATGTGTGTGTGTGTGTTTTTGTGTAATATACATGGCATTAGTTTCAAAAGGCATGCTATAAAGTACAAGATCAATTCAAGACTAGGTCATGTTGTTACTTTGATCTGCTTAAGCGAGGGATTTCTCTTTTTTCATCTTTCTATTCATGTTGTTAAGTTTTAAAATTTGATATCATGTAATAAAGTTATACTCGTTTAATTAAAGAAATGTAATTGGTGGAATTGGTTATGTCTAGGTCAATTTCCCTTGATGAAATACAATGATATTTAAATCCTTATGTGTTTTGTGTTATATCATTATGTGGGTGATATGAAAACTGAGAAACAAGATCTTTCTTCTTGATGCAAAATCCCTAAAGTGTTAAGCTCATCACTACTTTGGATTTCATGTCGAATTAGCAAAAGCTACACTAATTGGTAACAACAATTTTGCACCTATTGGCATGTTTTGTGGGTTGATATTTCAGATTCCTTCTATTTTTAAACAAACTGATTTTAGTTAATCAAACTATGAGTGCATTGACTTATAACAATCTATACTAGCAATTTAACCAATGACACACTTAATTTTCAATCACTTTTTTGTCGAGGGTGGTCCCACTCATATAATCATAATAGAATTGCACTTGATTCATATTTAATATTTACTATTTTGCTTACAAGCAAAATACATTTTCGTATTTCCCTCATAATCATCATTGTTAATGGAAATCGAGTGAGAATTAAAACCAAATCTATGATAATACACAGAGAGAACTGTCCTTGCCAACATAAGTTAGAATTACAAGTGATGTTAGTTAAAAAATTAATATCAAGTATCATCGATTAATAGATTAATATTTATATTAGAAAAGTTTTTGTACAAAGTGATGATTTCGTTCGAATTATACGAAATGATAACAATCATTGATTAAGATATGAAGTGTTCAGATTGAAGATAACATAATCAGGCAAGAAATTTGGCTGGATGGATAGATTTGTAATAGCTTACAATTGTTGATTTGTTTTAGATTTCCTCTAGTTTTTTAAACGCATTTAACTTGTTTATACGATATTATTTTTTTTAAACGCACCATGAAATTGAGCATTCTATTCTCTTTAATATGAGTATAGTATTGTTAATTTTTTTAGAAATAGTCAACACTTTTCTTAAAACGTCTATATGTTGTGCGCATAACTTACATGATTATTAACTGCGTAATCATTAACACAACTTGCGTAATTATCATATAATTTGTATAATTATAAATATAACTTGCGTAATTATTTTTTATAACGTGAGTAATTTACTTTGCGTAATAATAGATATAACATGCAAAAATTATAAATATAACGTGTGTAATCATATATCTTTTATGCATTACTATGATGCAGATAAAACTATCCCTCCACACACAAAAAAATGTATCACGTCTGTAATTTTGTATGCTTCGAACGCAAATTACACGTTGTATAGTAATCGAACTCTATTTATATTATTAAAATCCAAAGTAACTATACTTACGATTAAATAATAAATGACATGATATACAAGTCCTTGTCAATCTGAAAGGTTGTAGAATTTAGCAACCATTGTTGACAAAACCACTCAAGTGGTCCAAAAAACCACAAACTGCACATCATCAAACCTCTGTCATCATTTCAACAACTTCCAAAACCCCAAGGTCCAAACTTGTAAAAACCACCAAACCTTGTCTCCACTAACGATGACACTATAAATACTCACCTGAGACCTTAACAACCATCACTCATCAAATGACAACCACCACTCAACACCACCGTAACAACAACCACACCGCCGAATATCCACCGGCGGCATCTCCGGCGACACCGGAGTTCCGCTACCGCGGCGTTCGTAAGCGGCCGTGGGGGCGGTACGCGGCGGAGATCCGCGATCCGTGGAAGAAGACACGGCGGTGGCTCGGCACGTTCGCGACGGCGGAGGAGGCGGCGAGAGCGTACGACGCGGCGGCGTTCAGGCTCCGTGGCGCGAAGGCGAAAATGAATTTCGGAGTGATTCCGTTGTTGCCGCCGGTGGTGCAGAAGGAAGACGATTACGGTAAGTTTCCGGCGGTGTTGTATCCTCGTTCCGGTGGTGATTCCGTTGTGAAATTAGGTGATGATTGTGAGGTGAATGTTGTGGTGAATGATGAGGAGTTGAATGTGAAGAAGATGAAGAAACCGTTGATGTTTGATTTGAACTTGCCGCCGACGTTCTTTTGACCACCGTCACGGTGGTGTCACGGTGGTGTGACGGTGGTTGGGGTTGGTCAGATTGTTTTGTATTTATATTAGGTATGGTGAATAAGTTTTTGTAAGTTCGATGTGATAGCAGGTAGTATTATATACATTGTTAAGTTATCGTCTCGCTTAAGGGCGTAAAATTATGTCAAATATTACCTATGTTACATTATCGTTAGTGACTGTTAATACACAAAAAACTCGTATTAAAAAAATAATAAAATCAAACGAAAATTAACGTAGAAATGTAAAACATTAAAAGAAGCTTAGTCGATTTAGGACTCGCAAGTTACAACGGAGTGGTTAAATGGAAAAAATAGATTTAATAACGTTGAACCATACACACATGGTACACTATGTTAACATTTGAAATTTAGAATGAAATATAAAACGAAATTTTTGTAAAACTAATTTTGTAGGGGCTAAAGATGAAAGTGAAAATTTATAAAGATGATGTAATAAAGATATAAAAATATTATCTTCTAAATAAAAGGTAAAAAGCAAAAGATGTCTACAACTAAAAATACTTAAGTATAACAATATATGTAAACTTGACTAGGTAATTAGTATATATATTAAATTTGTAAGTTTTTTGAATGTAGCATTTTGGTTTAATAATATGGGAGTGACACACTGAGGTTTTTTTTCTTTTTAGATTTTTGGTTAACTTACAATAAATTTTTATCATGAATAATTTTATCATAATAATGGGTTTTATTTACGATTTGCATAACAGATCAGACAAAACACAATAAGACATGAACACGATAAGTGTTGACATGAATACGACAAGTGTTGACGTAAAACAACATGATAATTAATCATGTCATTCTTCACGGACACAAACATGAATCTACTTAGAAACATGTTATACAAAAATTGACTGAAGTCCATCGAAGTCTTGAATAATACACAATCTTTAACATGATAATCCTTAACATATTTGAAACAAAATTTCATAAAAATCTATTTTAACTAACAACATAATTTAAAGAGGTAACAAATGGAGTACAAAAAGTCCTCGTCAGAGGCCGGAGACTAAAATAATGGTACTATGATAATCGTATTTGATTGAAACGATCGGGCAAAAGGTAGGGTTTTAAAAGTGAGCGTGAACAATAATGAGTTAATGACATATATTATAAATATACATTTAATTATTTTAGTGAACTAAAAATATAAATAGGTTTAAACAAGTGTGTTAATAGGTTAACAAATGTAAGATATGCTAAGACATGATCTTTTTTTATGTGTTTCGTTAACGTATCAGCTTGTTAATGATATGAAACATGTTATGTCTATATACAAAACCAGATAACTTTATATCGCGTCGTCTCGTGTTAATAGATTTGTGTTATAAATTGACAGCCCTAGTTTAATATTTGATGTTACTGAATACTGGATGAGTCAATCTTGGGATGTAAAATCCGTATGAATAGTTGACATTCGATTTTAAAAAAATATTCAATCAAGTATTGCGAGTAGCTTTAAACGCCAATCAAATTAGTTAAAACTTTTATTGAACGTCGTTTTGATCCACAATAAGTTTAACCTGCCACAATCACTAGCACTTAAGTTCGACACATTGTGAAAAGATCACAAGCGTTCCTATTATTTGACTCTTCAGGAAATAAATCCAAGACCATCGCCATGGAGAAAACCTTGTGACCACTAGAAAAAGGGGTCTGATAGCAATAATTATAACTTTTAATATAGGACAAATACTAAAAAAATAAACATACTTTTATTTTTTTTCTTATAAAAGTCATCATATAATTTTTTACACATAAAAAGTAAATATACTTTTGTTTTGTCTCTCAAAAATTCACTCAACAATACATAAAAAACCAATGTATTTTTTTGTTTTTCTCACAAAAATACCTCAACAATATAGAAAAACAAAATTTATATTGGGTTTTTATGTTTAAGAAATTGTTCATTAACTTGTGAGACAAATCAGAAAGTATATTAGTTTGTTTTTATGTATAAAAAGTATTAAGTGATTTTTATAAAAAAAATTAAGAATATATTAGTTTTTTTAACCAATGTAAAAGGTGTACTTGTTTTCTTTTGTCATCCTAATATACTTTAATTTCCTTTTTGCAGTCCTACAAATAATCCCATCAAAATCCGTTGCATTTTCAAAGAGATCATTGTCCAAACCTTTTGTTCAATTTCATTCACATCTTCATGACTTCATGTTCATTCGATTGCTTTAAAGAGACCTCCACCTCATTCACATTTAACTAACAATAAAATTGATTAAACATTCGTTACAAACTTGGTAACTATCACTCGGGTACTACACCTCTTGATGAGTGAGGGAAACACACTCACGTTACGTTCCCAAGTTTGATAAACGAAAAAAAGAAAGGAAATGAAATGAAATTAACCAAAGAATAAAATATAAAAAGAAAGGAAATTGAGGGAAAAAAAGAAATGGAGAGAAAGTAATATTATTTTATCTAGAAAAACAAATAATATATATATATATATATATAATATATATATATATATATATTATATATATATATATATATAATTTCCTTTCATTTTGAAAAAAAGTTACAAGAGAAGATTATTAAAACTTTCTTTTCTTGTCTTTCAACTTCTATCATTTAAAAAACTAGAGCACAAAACTTTTTTTTGTTTTTTTTTATTTTCCTGCTTAAAAAACTAAGAAATATTTTTCTTTTCATTTCATACATTTCCTTTTATTTCTCTATATAGAAAAGACCCCGAAACACAATGCAACACTGACATGATAATATTTTTTTGTCACCCTCAACATATAAAGATGGTTTGATACTAGCTTTAACATTATCCACATAACAATCCTCATGAAAAATGAAATCAATGTCGTCATCATCAATATAATTATTGGCATACTGTCGTTGAGGTTATCATTATATTATCATTGACATTCTTAGTATCATTGCCATTAAAGAAAGGATCAAAATCACCCATGTCAACAAAATTTAAGAAAATAACATTCTCTTGAAACATTAATCTACTTAAAATATTATTTTCAACCTCACCAACATTCTTCGGTTCATCAATGTTATCTTTAATTCGAAGCTTAGATGGTGAGCAGAAATATCTCTAGATCGGGTTTTAATGTCGGGACTAAAAGTGTAATGTACACTCAAAAGTTTGGACCGACTTTGTGATCTTTATATTTCGTAAACCAAACGTGCAAATCTGATCAACTAAGAGAACCATTTATGCAATTTTCTTTTTATAAAATGATTTAAAAGTTTGTAAGTATTTGAATATACTTTAACAACATCTGATCCTTATTCAACAACTTAACCCATCTAACAAGTAAAATACATCAAAACGAATCTACCTATCAATTAACTTGATAATGAGTTGCTTAAGAGGGTATTATATCATAAAAACACTATTTTTGCTTTATTTACATCCACAAACTCATACAAGTATACATGAACAACCCGATTAACAATCAAATAAACAAAGGATCTATCGAAGGTAACCCTTGTATTAGTCCCATCTGGTGGGCTTCAGCACAAAGCAGAAACTTCATATTATGTGTTTTGAGATTGGAAAGGTAATAAAGGGTGATTATGTTCACCCTCAAAGTGACAATAAGCATTCCAAAATCATCCAAACATCTCTCCACATGTTTTCGCGCAGGACAACCTCTGATACTACTGCATCTATAATATCCTCTGTTCTCAAAACAAGAAACAAAAAAAGAGATATTTGGTTCAATTATCTCTCTATAGTTATGGTTCTTCAAGTACAAAAAGTAAATGAACAGAAAGATTTAAGGAAACAAGAGTATATACTCTGAATAAACAATGGAAAAGAGTCAACTTGATGTATATACTCTGTTCTTGATTATTAGTTCAATGTAAAAGATTGTACATTTCATAAAAGATTTAAGGAAACAAGAAAGTTGATTCTAATTTTATTCTAACTTGTATCATCTTTTAAAGAAAGAAAGTTCGGACCCAGAATACTTATACAAAAATGTTAAAATAAACATCCACAAGATTTCTTTATTTTATCTAGAAAATGATATTTCAGACATTTGACAAAGAGACGAGTTTATTGGGGTAAGGGTACTTTAGTCATTTGACAAACAGACGAGCGTAAGTACCTAGGATGAGGAGAACCTTGATGGGCTTCTGACCATACTTCCTCCAAGAATACTCATCAGGCGGGATATCCGCGGGCTTACTACTGATAGCAGGAACTTTGATTGATCTCTTAATCCTATGTCTTCTATCAAACCAAACAAACAAAAAGTAAAAACATAGCATATCTAACTTTAGCGGGAAAAACATATTTAATCTCTTACAGTTAAAACATGTAAAATTCATAAACTTTAGCTTAAAAAGGAATAAGATCAAACATGTGAGAAAGTAGCTTACATAAAACATTCTAAATCACTTTACTCAACACATTAGATTACTAATGAAATAAAACAATTGTTTAACCATATTGCACCCATAGATTTATTTATAGAAATCACAAATAATCTGAACAAAAAGTTGTTTGAACAAATCCGGTCGGACCCGTATCAAGGTTAGAAAACGACCCGTTTTAACCCAAACCCGTATAAAAAATAGCAAACAATGAGATATAAACCTCTTCTTGTAGCAGTGACATCTACCACCTGAGTTCCCTTCATCTCCCTTTCTCAAACACCTCTTTCTGTGCTGAAATGTTTCTTGATCACTTAACCGCGATGACCCGAATAAATTCAACGAACTGCCACTCAAACTAGCAACACTCCCTTCAATACTTAATGAAGAAACAAATGATCTATTGGATGAAATTGAAGGGGAACAAGTGGAACCATTGAAATTCAAGTTAACCCCACCATTGATCTGCTGTCTGATTTGGCAATTCTGCTGGTGTGTGAGCAATTGGTGATCAAAAACAGGGCTAGATGTGTTTTGCTGATTTCGAATCGAGTTTCGCGAAGATTCATTAATCTTAACAGCATCTGAACTGATTTCTTGAATGGGTTTTGTAAATTTATGATCTTTTTCAAGAAATATGTTTTGGGGAATTAGGGTTTGAAAGTGGTTGAATTTTCTCATTCTGGGATGACTCAAATCTTGATCAAGAAAAGATATAACTCTTTTAAATCCGATCACAACATCATCTGCTAATTCGATTAGGGTTTTGTGGTGAAGATGATCGTGGGGTTGAGTTAATAAACTGATGATTCGATGAAAGCTTTCTACAGCATCTTTATTCGCTGCTTCAACTTCATTCATGTTGAAGAACCCTAATCTTGAAAAGAAGCCAGATTTCAAGATTCAGAGACGAACAATTACAAAACTGGAATTGGGATACGATGATCAACCAAAAGGGGCTGTTATAAACTAGATAAAGATTGAATTGGGGTGAAATTTATAGCGGAATCAATCGGGTGATTGAAGAATGAGAAAGAGGAAGAAGATGAAAAGTGAGTTAGCAGAGGAGTGAAAAGTGTAGTTTGAGTGACTAAGGTGGATTCCATTGAAGGATGATGCTTGTCATGATCTAAAAATGGAATGGATGCCACATACATGCCCATAAACTTATATTTTAATCCTATTCTAACAATATCTTACCACTTTATTTATATTATATTATATAAAAATATATAAAAATAGTATTTTAAGATTACATTAAATTTAAAACACTAACCTCACTTAATGTATAAAATACAATCATTTTTAAAAGTAAAATAGTATTTTTAATATTATTTACATATATAATTATTTATACAATAATTTTATATTTACTGTAAATTACATAAAATTTTACATTATTTACCCATAAACCAAATAAACTTACTTTGTTTTAAGATTTCTTTTATATCTTTTAATCTATCAAGTTTAAAAACCTTTTGATGCTACAATCGTAAATATATATATATTTTTAAATGTTTTGGAATAATTTTTTTGCTAAACCAATCTGTATTTTGTAAAGTACAATAAACTAATGCGTAAATATACAAGTCGTGCAAAATCTATTTATTTGGTGTTTTAAATTTTAGCTTAAAAAATATAATAAACTTTTATTAAATTACTATAAGAATAACAAAAATTAAAAACACATGTCGGATGTAAAATGTTGGCTTGCTGCATTACGCGGGCACCCTTCTAATTCTCAAAGCGGACGATAAATCAACTCATAAGAGTATCTCTAACAACTACAGATGCTAAAAAAATCGGTTTTCAAATCGGTTCGGATAAAAAAAACAGAACCGGTTTGGCCCAAACCGGTTTCAACCCGGCCTACCCGCCAATTTGTAGGTGGTTCCGAGATCTGCACTTTCAAAGCGGTTTATAAACCGGTCTCAAACCGATTTGCAAACTGGTCCCAAACCGGTTCACAACCCGATAGTCCAGACCGGGTTTAAAAATATAATTGTTAGGTAATGGCTATATATCCGTTTTTTTTTCATTTTTGACTTTTTTATGGTTTTTTACCATTATACCCCCATTAGGTTAGTATATATATGTATTAATTGTTTTGATTGAATCACAACAACTTAAAACGCTCTTTACTATCAAAAGTCACAAAAACGCTCAATACTTTCGTTCTAGAAAAAACTCTCTCAAATGTCTTCATCAAATGCTCAATTATTCTTTGGTTGAATGCGTTTTCAAGCAACATGGTGATAGTAATCTTTCTTATGAATAGGAAACCCGAAATATTATGCAATTACGATTTATGTCAAATGGCTAGCGATCCGAATAAGGCTCGTTGCAAGTATTGCCATAAATTTTTTAAAAAATATGCAAACACAACGTTAAAAAACCACATTTCTACTAAATATTGTAAGACGTTGAAAGGTGAACCGTCTCAAGGTCAAGCTTTAACGACAAACGAAGGAAATGTTTGGGCGTATAATGTTGATGTAGTTGGAAGCAAATGACGTATTTTAATAAAAAATTAAATTTTCTTTAATTAATAGAAATATGATTATATATTTAACAAAAATTAATATAAATATGATTATACATCTTTAATATCTTAAAACTATTATATCATGAATAAAAAAACCGAACCAGTTAGGCCCGAACCAGTTTCAAACCGGCCCAAACCGTTTAATAGGTTTCGGTTTTGATACTAATCTGAACGGTTTGAAGCCAAACCAGTTTTTTTAATCCGGTTTATACACCACTACTAACATTGAGTGGGTTTAAACCACCAGAAACATATTATGTTAATGTCACGTCATATAAAATAGAAACCATCTTTTTTACTCCAGCAATATACCTTCTTAAACTTTTTTTTACATTTCCACATCATTACTTATTCTACATGTATTTAAAAAAAATCGCTATGTTATAAAATATTTTAATTTTTGTAACTTTAATTTAAATAAATAGCATTATACTAAAATTTTCTAGGACTTCTTGTAATTTTTCTTCTCTAGGACTTCTAATGCTTTCTTTTTTCTAGGACTTCTCCTAAAGTTTTTTTTTCAGGACTTCTTGTAATGTTTTTTTTTTTCTAATTAAGCATTAGAAAAGTAATCGGTAACTAGCCGTTACGTAAAAAAGATATATTCTTAATGAAAAAAGGGGTAATTATAGTAAATAAAAGATAAAAACAAGTCGTTGAAAAACTAGCCGTTAAACCAGCCATAATAGAAAACTAGCCGTTAAGAATTTAACCGTTAAACTACATGTTACGTAAAAAGTATAAACAAAAAAATTACTTAAATTGAAATAGATATAAAAGAAGCTACATGTTTTTATTCAGCATATATGATTCAACCTTAAAAGAATAGGAGTAAAAAGAGTTACTAAAAATGTGGTGGGGTCTTATCTTGAGGCCACCAATATGCACAATTTTTTGGATTATGGTGGTTTGAATAATCAGGAAAACAAAATTTTTGAATAACCAAACAAGGAAAACAAATTCTTGGTTTGAACAAAACCTTCAACAAAATGGTTGTTTTGTTGCTTGGTTTGGACAAGGATTTGGGCATTGTTAGAGATGCTCTAAGGTTGTTGTGTTTCGATTTTGAAGTCACAGATTCTAGTTGTGAGAGACGATATTTGAAAAAAATGTAAGGTAACACTTTGTGTATTAGATGCGTAAAACAAAAGATACTTCAAGTACCGACTAAATCATTTTATCTACAGTTTATCCTTACTAAACTGGTATGAGTTTGAGTCTTATAGAATTAGCAATTACTAACTTTTAATAAGAAAATAGTTAACAATAATTGATATTGATAATTCTCGGATATTGCTTATATGTTATGTTGTGATTTTGTTCCTAATCAAAGAAATTACACCTTTGTTAATTAACTCGTGGGTAACATAGATAATCTTTTGAGTGGATGTCTCTTTGTTTATGTTGCATCGATCCCATTTCATTCAACATGTTATGGTTTTCGTACATATTGTTTATGCCCATCTATCTTTTTCTTTCACCACATAATTTTAGGGTTCGTTCAAGATTTATAAGTTTCAAGGTTTGAAGATTTTTTCTCTAGACTTGGAATTATACATGTTTGGATTGGTGGATGTGTGACGGTAGATTAAAGAAGAAGAAACGAGGTGGTCTGATAGGGTGGTGTTTAGCATGGTTTTGAAAACCGGACCGAACCGGCCGGTCCGACCGGTTGGACCGGTTGGACCGGGAACCAGACTCCGATCCGGTCTGGTTCGGTGTTAAAACCGTTTTAGTGTTGAACCAGTGGTCGGACCGGTTGAACCGGCGGTCGGACCGGGAAGCGGACTGGTTGAACCGATGGTCGAACCGGTTGAACTGGTGGTCAGACCGGTTGAACCAGTTTTTTTATATATTTTTTTATTTTTTGTAATTTTTACATGTATTTATAAAAAATACATATACTTTTATCCGGTTCTTATATACCGTTCGACCGGTTCAACTGTTCCAACCATCAGACCAGTAAGGCGTCCGGTTCACTATCCGGTCCGGTTTTAAAAATATTGGTGTTTAGGGTAGATGGACAAGGTTTAGCCGTTTAGGGGTAACAAAATAAGACTTGGGAAGAGGGGATGTTTGTTTATTATTTATTAACTTCTATAACTAATCTTATGTATAAAGGTAATTTAGACTTTTCACATGATACTAACAAAACATTTTAAAGTCCATCATTATAAGAATCAACTTGTTATCTTTGAGCGAACGCTAGAAACTAGAGTTAAGTTCTTCACGTTGCGATAGGTGGACATAAAAATATGCAAATTAACATAAATGTCAAATCGTAGTTAGCGACAACCACACCTAAAAATCAAATTAAAAATGAAGAAAAAATAAAACCCAACTAAAAATAGACGTAAAAATATTGAACCACGCATGTGAAATGTAAAACATGAAAAACTATAACTAAGTAAATCTAGGAACTGCACGTTGCGATGAGACTTTAAAATGAAAAAATTATTCCTAATAACGTTGAATCACGCACGCAAGTTACGGCGTGTTAACTCCCAAATTTTAGACTAAAATGTGAAACGAAAAATTGTTAACTATGAAAGGTATAGGAGACCAATATTGGAACCAAAATTTTAAAGGGGTTAAATTGTAAATGTATTTTGTTTAAAATAGAAATTAAAAAAAACAAATGATATATACAAGCTTAACCGCTTATGATACAACAATCAATGCATCTTTAAATTGCTAATTAGTATATATTAAATTTCTTTAACTTACGAATTCGAACTATAATATGGAATATCCATAAAAATACTTCTAATTCTTGGGTGGTGTTTGTTTTTTGTGTCACGTAGACCACACACACGTTTAGGTTTGAATGGTTTTTTTTACATGTCCTTTCAATAAAAAAAGTCTTACAAACATATTCTTGGTGCGGACATTATTTTTGTACTTCTTAAATCTTCATATATCTTCTTCACCCTTAAACCCTGAACACAACTTCATCTCCCTTCCTCCATCAACGCAACTCCACCTCCACACACCTCCAATCGTCTACTACCACCTTCCGCCCTCACCTCCAGTAGATCCGCCGGCCCTCACCTTCGTTTGCCACCCGCCTCCTGACGACTGCTACCACCTCCTGCCGACTGCTACCACCTCCTGCCGACTGCTACCACCTCCCGTCCTCACCTCCAACAAATGTTATCTGTGATTTTATAAATATTATTTTAATGTTATATGACTATTATTTATATTTTAATGTTGAATAACTCTTTTAAGTTTAAGAAATTTATTTATTTAAATTTAAGTTTATTTTAGCAATCTCTAGAAGTTAAAAACCAAATAATATTCTTCATGCAAACTACACCTATTCTTTAATAGTTGTCTGTAAATATGATTCGCAGATTAAAATATTTACTTCTGAAAAAATAAACTGCATCATTTAATTTTTAAACATGATTATGTTTTAATAACTTTAAGAAAAACATTCAACAATAATTGCCATAAAATGCAACTTATAAAATAGGTTTGAGTAAGACAATAAAAAATGGAAAGAAGAAAGTGCTTTTCTATCTGTTTAAATATATTGGATTATTCTTATAGTTTAATAATAACAATTAACTGTTGGTTGAGTATTATGATAATAAAAAAAGATGTAAAAAGAATAAACAAAAAATATAGTTTATTTCTTGATAAAAAAATTATGCCATATGGGATGTCATAAAATGTATTTTTAAAGTGATTATTAGAATTGGTATATGCTGTAAATATCTGATTAAAAATAATGGAAAAACAGACATTATCATTCCCTATTTTGTGAAAGAAAGTTTGAGGACCATTTCGAATATAATCTTCAAATTCCAAAACATATCCTCCCCAATCCCCACAAATTTATGGCATTTGGCAACCACTTTAAAGGATGGCCCATTTTCTTTCAAATATAAAATTCTTCTCGTCTTGTTTTCTTTCAAAAATCGGTTTAATTTCATAATTATCCCTCATATTTTTTTTATAACTGGTGCGATATTCGAAAAATACTCGTGACCTGAAGTTCGTTTGAATTTGGCTCGTTTGTAAACAAGACAAGCTCGAGTCAAGATACACTTATTTCTATAGCGTATTTATATAAAACTCAAAATCTAAAAATAAAAGTTATAACCCAAATAGTAGTGTTGTTTAATTCCTTCTAAGCTCAAGTTTTATGTCATATTAAATCTGTTTGCAATTTTTTCTTATGCTATCAAAGATATCTTTTATCAATATTTGTAAGAATAAACAAGTTGGCTTGACGAGCACAATTTAACTCAAGTTAAGCTCAAGCTCAAATTTCAAGTAGTTAAAAATTAATGAGTCGAGATGGATCATTTAACTTCGAGCCCAACCTAACCTAAAGCTGGCTCAACTAGGCTTACTCGTTAAGCAGCCTTTTATATAATTAGTACTCAATAATATTATCTAGTTGTTCATATATAATCAGATTATGATCAAAACAACATTATCATGATAAGATTATAATATAACATATCAAGTCATATCAATAAGACTTTCACACGGCAAAATTTGCACATACAACTCAATGACACAAACGACATGCATAAATCATGGAATATAACTTGTGACATATGATATTCATACGCATAATGCATTTAGAATGACCGAAAGGAATCCGATTGCGACATGTAAGTCATGCAACAAATTGCACTTACAAAATTCACAAACATTGTGTTCCGTCCCGTGATGATACGCGATAATGACTTGTAAATCATGCAACAAAAGTTGGAGATATTTTTTATCAAAGAATAAACCTTTTTTAAGTTTTTTTTTCAAGTTTAATCAGAAAAACAAGAAATTTTATATAAAAGCACCCTGAAAATAAGCACTTTATGTCTTTGTTCACGGTACCTATGGGATATGAGCTCCCCGTATAGTCGATAATTTCATCCATTTTCGTATAAATATTTTTATTTTTAAATATTAGGTTGATTAATTTAATAATTTTATTTTATCTTAAATAGCCAAAAAGTAAGTTAAAATAGGACTGGTGAAATAAGGCTGAAAACCTTTTGAAATAACTTCGAAAACATGGCCTAATCGTAACTATCTTTTTTCTTTTACAAATCATATTGGGCTTAAAGTTCAACATGATGGAGAGTCTTTTATTTGAAGTTTATAGATTTAAGTATACCGTTAAATATTTTGAAGGACACTCCCTTATTAGATTGTAATTCAATTATCTTTTTATTATTCATAACAGTGAAGATTTATTAAACATCGAATATTGATTATAACATAATAATCAAAATAAGAAAAAAATGATTACATGGATAATACAGGTTTTAAAGCAAATTTGACCACCCAAATTTATTTCGTTGTTCCTATAACCGATTCACAATAATAAATATTATAAAACGATATCAAAAAGTGTTTCGGTCCTTAAGACTATTGTAATTTAATGATCTAATAACAAAATATTCTTCTCTTAATATATTCAAAAGGTGTGTTTTACATCAGCCAAAGAAAAAATTAAGAGAAGTAAATAAGATTTCAAAAGAAATCTTCACTCTTGAAATGCTGAATAAGTCCATCCACAATGTAGGTTGAACATGCGAGGTTCAAAAACACCACATGTTCGAGGTGGAAGTCCTGCACAGATCGTCTGCAGATAAGGGAATAAGAAACTACGAAGGGAGACGAGAGAGGGCGGGTTTGGTCAATGATGGTTTTTGAGTTTATTAATATTTTTGCTGAAAAAGACTCTAGTGACGGTCTGTGAGCACCAGTGCAGTGCAGTGCAGGTGCTCTAAGATCCTAAGAATTGGTAATGCAAATCACAAGTAGAAACATAAAGTATAGCCAAGATTCTGCCCCGAAAGATCTACCGAATTCATACAACTCAAGAGTTTAATGTTTGTAAATTTTGCAAAATACGGGTTTCGTTAAAGCCATTGAGAAGTCTAGAAAATCAACAATGAAATGGCTTGAAAGTTATTGCTTCCTTCCCCTTCCTCTTTTGGGAGGCTGTGCTGTTTGTTCTTTTCCAGTAACTTCTGTTATATCAGCTTCAGAACAAAAAAAACAAACAAAAAAGTTAGTGACATTGTTATTAGCCCAAGTAGGGTGTTTAAGAACTGTTCAGACGGACAGAACTGTTCAAACCAAAGCAGTTCCGCTATTAGAGATCCAAACGGTTCGGATCACAATCAGACCAGCTGTTTAACTTTAACTTCTACTATTATACATTGTTTTCATTTTGGAACATGTAGTTCTGTATACGTATTATAATATGACCCATCTTTATCATTTTACAACTTTTAGTACAAACTAATGATTTAAAATAAGAAGTTTGAATCCACCTAACCGAACCGTAAACCTGCCAACTCGCCAACCAGGTAAAATCTAGCAGTCCAACCGAGCTACTGAATATGGCCAGTTTGGTTGAGATTTAAAAAAAACCAGCTTTTATATTTTGGTAATACTTTGTCTTAATTGTTCCTACATAAAGCCAAAAATTGGGAAATCTAAGGTGGTACTTAAACATCATTCTTGATCTCTGCTATTTCAAATTATAAGCCTAGTTATGCATCAATCAAGACATCCAATATCATGCTCAATAACAGAGTTGGTATTTCTCAAATCTAAAGAGATTTTTGTTCAGAGGTGGCAAACTGGGTTATTCAGGTAGCGAGGTCAAAGTAGGATTGGGTCAAAATGGACAGTTTTTTCATTCCACCCAAAAGCTTGTCATACTGACCCACAAGGCCACAAACATTTCTTTGCCGTTTTTTATATTTTTTATATACAACTGTGTGTTATATGATTACAATGATATATTTAATGTAAAACGCAAGGGAGAAAGTAGGAAAAAAGAAAAGAAAAAAAGAAGAGAAAGGGAAATGGTAATACTTTCAGGGCCACGTGCCATAAGGGTGAAGAATATGTTGTTGAGCTTCTCCATCTTTTTAGCATCTTGTGCCTGATCTGTTTTAAACTTGAGACACTACAACAAATTCACCCAGAAAAGTAGCTCAATTAGGATAATGTTATATCTTTAATGATAAAACAGGTGAAAGAATCCAATGATATAAAATCCAAGGAAATGGGTTGCGCGGGTTTTAAATCTCCCAAAGTACATTTTAATGCATAGAACCTCCTAGATACTTTTATCTGAAAAAATTAAATTATTGTTGAATTATATAATACTTGTAAGTTGTGATAAAATATGACGTACTAATTATTCGTAACAAAAATAATTTTTAGAAAACTCTAAACAATTTCTGCATGAAGGATAATTCTACTTCAACTCTGCCTTCTTTAGAAGGTTCACTTGACCAAAATGCAGATGAAGAAACACCAAGGTTGTCATTAAAGTAGTAAAAGGTGGGCCTTTGGGGCAAAAACGACAATGGGTTATAAAAGCTAATGTAGAGTGTGCAAAGCCAAAGACTAATAATAATTCGACAATTTTCAACACCAATCATTACTATCCCCGTCTAATATATGTGATTCTACGCAGTAACTGTATATGGTGTCAGGAACTCAACCCTGTGATTTGAGCATAAATTTATAAATTCAAACAAGGAAACCCTACTCTACCTCAATTGAGCACATGTATAGGTACAAACGATTCTACTTCGAGTTGCATTTTGATTCTCACAAGAGTAACTGTATATGACGTTAGGAACTCATTCCGCGTGATTTGAGCATAAATTTCAAAATTTGAAGGAAACCCTACTCTACCTCAATAGAGCACAATAGCACATGTATAGGAATGAATAACTCTACTTTGAGTTGTATTTTCTTTTTGAATTTCAATTCTTGTACAACACTATATTTTATATAAAACATTACATGTATATCTCACAAAAGCGTTCATATTTTGAAACATATAAAAGAGAGAGATTACATTTTTCCAAAAAAAATATGCCTTACTTGTGATCTGCTATTTCAGAGTGTCAAATCTTGCAAAGCTGAAAGAAAAAAAGCCATGAGAGTAGTCATTCTCCTAGGTGTGAATGTGTGATACACCTCTATAGCCATGTCAGACAAAAATCACTTCTATAGTCATGACATATGCCATTCTCATAGGAGTGTTATACCTCATGGCTATAAACATGTCAGAGATGGCTATAGAAAGAGAACACCCACAAGAATTTGGCTACTTTTGTGATTTTCTATAAGAAATAAACAAACTATCACTTATTTTGATGATAGTTATACCATATGATTTGAAAAACTTCATAAGGAAAGCAGTGAATTCTTAAGTCAACCGTACTTCCTTACAGCATATCCTAAAAACATATTTATTTTATCCGAACACTACGTTAACAACTTTTGGCTCTGATCTTTCATTTACAGACAAATCAACGATGAAAATCTTTCCTTGACTGTTTTATTAATCAGAACACTCACCTTAAGTTCAACTACTTTTATACATTTTGGGTACCATGCACTAATAAACAATTTTACAAACCTAACTACTTTCGCACGGTTTCTTATTAAGCAATACAATAAATAATAACCCTTCATCATATTATTAACACCCCCTCCGCAAAAAAAAGATCTATGCTCAATGACACTTGTTTTTTTGTTTAATCCTAGTTTGAAACCTATGCATAGTTTCAAGGCTGCTAAGACAATGTATCAATTGTTGTGATCACAAAAATGAAGCTTAAACATAATTCAAATATATCTCATAGAAGAAACAAACAATTGAATGCAAATTACTATTATAAGCATCTTCAAGCTTAAATATGTATTTTGTAAAAATGTCCCAAAACCAAACTAGCATCTTGTAAAATAAAAAGACCGAAAATCAATAAACGTAGAAGCAATGAAGTTAAGTTTCATTTACATGCATTGTTTTCCTCAATAGTCTCTCTACCTACATCCATCAGTTTAACGATATGTGAACTCAATTGAGCTGGTGACAAACTCTTAACTCTTACCATATATCATCTTTTTGACCTTCTATTAGTTCAGTATTGAAAGTGATCACTCATCGCTGATGCATTCTTTCGTAGTTCATGCACACGGTTAAAACATATATAGAAGCAAGAAGTCTCTCATCCATTAAATAAGTGGAACACTAAAAAACTTAAAAAACACCAGCATCAATATCTTACCATCATACATCACACATACATTCAAGTAGAAATATTTCCCTGGAGATCGATATACAGAGTGAAAGAAATCAATTAAACTACAGTATACACATCATGATAACTACACATTCATCAACAACAAAATCCAGTAAAAATTGCTCCTACAGAGATCAACTGTGCAATCAAAGTGTTTCCTAGGGTTTAGAACTATCAATCACGAAGCAAGAGATAACAGATACATATACTCTTTGTCATCGGTGACCTTGAGGACCAATTTACCATCAGAGTGTCTGTACTTCATCACATAGCGAGTCTGTCATCCAAAATTTTCGATGAATTACGATCAGAGGAAGATACAGGATCACGATTCAGATCCGAAACACAAATAATAATCAAATGAGCAATAACAGAAGAAGATTGAAGTGGAATAGTGTACCTTTTGGGGGCTAGAGCGAAACAACTGAACGGATCGTTCGACGAAATCGTCCCATGATAGAATGTACACCATCGTTCCGATCTGTGTAGACGGAGCAATCGAGGATCTCCGGCAACCGTCGACGGCGGCGATCGAAGAAGCCCTGAGAATTTTTTATCGAGGGTTTTATTTAGATCAAGGTGTTGTTAGTAAGTAGTAGAGTAACATTAACATTTTGACGTTAACAAATAAGGAATATTAGTGTTTTCTTTGGTGTCAAGCGTGTCCGTGAGTTTGTTTGTTTTCTTCGCTTTTATGCGACGTGATTTTGTTTGTTGTCGAGTTGATTTATCAGAAACTATAAAAGCAAACACTAATATTGGTTTTGATAATATTCATACCGACAACAATGATGTTCACTTATAATCGGTTTTGTTCGTGGTAATACTGCACAAAACTTTAATGTAACACCTCATTTACACCACAAAAATATCGATTTATCAACGTTCAAAAAACAAAATAAAATTTGTGCTGAAAAAACAAAAATACAAAACTTTGTGATATGATCTCACTTGTTTTCGTCATAAAAAACAAACCTCAATAATAGCATGGACACAAAATCAAAAAAGTAATCCTAGTTAGGTTTAAATACCATATTGTTAAAAAAAACTATACTGTTAATATATTAAAAAGCAAATTTCACTGTAGCAGTAGTAAGTTGCTTTTTAATATGTATATACTTACAAAATTAAACATTTTACCAAAGAAAATTACCAATTTAAACATTGACTTTTTGCTTTACCAAGATGACTAATGTGTGGTTAACCCTCGCCCAAAGCGAGAAGATCATACGATCACTCGCCAGCCTGTAAAAAAATTCCTCACCCACGTGTAAAAAAATTTCTCGCCTACATGTTATTTTTTTTATATGTGTGATTAACATATGTGACGATGATATTCTGCCCTAGACGAGAAAAAACACATGCTTGTTTGGTCAACGAAAAGAAACATAATTGCCACCTAAGCGAGGAAATCCACAAATCCCTTCCATAGTCCAATTATTAAGGGTTTGAAGTTAATGTGTTTGTTTTTAGTTTGTAAATAGTTTTATAGTAGTTTAAGAAAAGTTTATTAACTACTCAAGCGAACTTTGACTTTATCAAATGTACGTACTATAACCAAGAAAGCATGTCACGTCTAAAGTTCGCTAACCACTCAAGCGTAGTCAATCCAGAGAAACTAGAGTCCGCTGATTAAGGTAGCAGTAGCCTCTTTGTAACATGTAAATATATTTAAAATATAAATCATCACATAAACCCAAACTTAGCCATTAGGAAATAGGATTAGAATTAGGGTGGTTTGAACTTTAGTATATGGCCTAAGAATAATTTTACCCATAAAACTCAAAAACACTTATAAACAAGAAATAATAATAACTTTCAAGGTTGATAAAAAATTAAAATCTGTAAACATAATATTACAAGAAACAACAATCACTTGTAGCCATTTGCAAGTTTAAAAGACGAACATCACCCGTGACTGTGAGTTATGAAATGAAAATCAAGAACAAGAAGTTAGAAGCGAGATTAAAAGGTTGTTTGGCAGCATCTGAATCAGTCTCTTAATTGTTAAGATGCCTGTATGGTTCAGCATTGAATGATTCAGACTATTTGTTTCGCGAGCAAATATATAAATGGTTAAACATTTGCCTTTGAATGGTTAAGCATTATACTAATGTTGAATGGTCGAGAAGTCTAATATTGAATGATTAAGACCTTTTATTTGAATTTGTCAGACATTTACCTTTGAATAGTTAAACGATATATTAGCTTTAAATGATTCAAATATTTTAATGATTCAGCACTTAATGGTTCATACATATTATTGATTCAACACTTAATGATTAAAACATATTATTGATTCAACATTAAATCATTTAAAAATTACCAAACAACCATAGCAAAAAAGCCGAAACCACAATTAAATAACCAAATACCAAACAAATCCAAAAGAAAAAAAAGAAAAAAAAAACTAGTTTTTAAACCACCTATAACTACTAAAAACCACAACAATAAATAAAAAACCAAAAGTTTATACAAGTTACAAACTTAATCATATAAGAATTTGTTACACTAACATTACACATTCATTGTTATCATTAGAAAAATGATATTCATCCAAAATTAGAAATGAAACCACCTTTCCTCCATTTCCTCTCATCCTCTTCCTCCCCCATGCACCACCATATAACCCTCAAACCACCATCATCATCACCACCACCACCACCATCTCAAACCACAATGGCCAATTACGCCGCCGTCCTCGCCCTCTTCTTCACCATCTCCTCCATCGTCGGCCCCGCCACCTGCCGCGCCACCACCACCTCTCCCACCCCCTCCCCCTCCCCCTCCCCCTCCCCCACCCCCTCCTCCTCCGACGAGTCCTTCGTCGTCAAAGGCAAGGTCTACTGCGACCCGTGCCGCATCCAGTTCCCCACCAAGCTCTCCTACCCCTCCCCAACACCAAAGTGGCCCTCCAATGCCGCGACCGCGAGTCAGGGTCCGAAACATGCAAGTTGGAAGGATCGAGTGACGCCAACGGGATGTATAGCATCACCGCGGTCGGGGACCACGAGGAGGAGATATGTGACGTGAGGATCACGGAAAGCCCTGATGCAAAGTGCCTGAGGTCATGGATGATGAGAGCAGTGCCAGGGTTTCCTTGACGGATAAGAACGGGGTTCGAGGGAAGACCCGAATGGCGAACCCCATCGGGTTCATGGTTAAGGAGATTGATCCCAGATGCAAGGAGATTCTTGCTGAAATTGGGATCATTGGAATCTGAATTCGTTGTAAATTGTTTTGTTTGATGGTTTTTGATGCTCATGTTTGTTGTTGTACAGGATATTTCTTACTAAGTTTTATGCCTTTTTCAGGAAGTTTGATTATAAAGTTTGTGTTGTTTAAAAGTGGAATGAATGATTGATCATCAATGCTCTCTAGTGATACGGTTATGTGAATGTAATTTACCCTTATAATAATATAGTTTTGTAATTGCATTTGAAAGTGGTTATAAAATTTATAAATGTTAAAAAAGTGTGTATAAAATTAAACCAGACGCCTATTCAGCCACCAACTTAACGATTTACCCCGGTAAAACCCACATTCGCAACATTCATCAACTTAAAAAACGAATTTAAAGGGTAGTTGAACAACAAAATTCAGTCCAAATATAAAACCAAATATCAACATATAATCTCATAAGCTAAAAACAACATAACCAGGTTCACGCAGCCAGTTCCCGTTCATATATCATCGCTATTTATGGAGTCTGCAGGGCTGGGACCATGGCTAGAGCTGGCGCCTTCTTGGCGTATGCGATTCCATGACGAATTCATGCGCAGATGAACCCACTTTTGCTGTTATTGTGTCTGGGTGCGCTTGTAGCCATTGCTCCATCAGAATGCGTAGCTTCAGTGTAGGAACCACTGGCTGACCCATGCATCTGAGCTCAACCTGCATCCGTAAAATCACTGATCGTTACTTGTTCGTTTACACTGAAGTGGTAATGTGATTATGGATAATCAGCTGTAACAGAACAGTTTGTCGGAGATGGTGTATGGATGTGTTTTTTATAACAGAACAGAACCAGTGTTCAGTCGACTGAATTCACAGATCTCACCAATACCCTGCTAACCAATAGGACCCAGTGAAACATGGATAGCTTGTTTTGATCCTTTGATGATAAGTTTGTTTTTTTAAACTAATCAAAAGCAAAAATAGAATATCCAAACATTAAAAACTGAGTATCTCAAAATCAAACCGAAAGACCAATCCAAAGAGCCCATAAGGACCAACCAAATAAATGTCGAAGTACAATACAAACAATCTTCATAATATTAACAATAGATATTACAAATAACTCGAGCAAAAAGTGTTCTCATTAACTTATTTCTATTCAGTTTTTGAATATTGTAAATAGTTCCATGGATGGTCATGGTGATGAAGCCATGGGATGATGGTTGATTATAAAATGGAGAACTAAAGCATTTGTTTCTAGCAAGATTTCTCTTTGTGGAAACCAATTTTGCCCATATAAAGTATGTAAGGCACGCATTCAAGTCTGTTCCCTTCACAAACGGGGCAAGAAAATAATGTTCAAGTAATTTACCTCGTGTTCACTTGGAAGTTCCAGTTTATTCATCACCAGCTTCTGGATTATTGAAATCGGTACATTTCCATCACTGTAGCCATATCAATCCAAGTAGTAAGAAATGCAGGTTTATCTCCAATTAGACAAGTGTTTTAGAACTAAAAAATGGCAACTGTATAAAGAAAAAAAGATCACTTGAGAAAAGATTGATTCCTTTCACAAACTGAGGATCCGCCTTTAACAAATAACGACCACATGGAGTCAAAGAGAAATAATTTATGGAAGAGATTAATGATACTCTAAATGACTAGTAAGAAATGTGGAACGGGTTGGAAATGGTATGAATGAACAAGCCAAATCGAGGGTGATGGGTGGGTCAGGCAGGCAGGATAAAGTGTTAAAACGGGTCAGTTTAGGTAAGGCTCCAAACAGATTGGGCCAATATTTAAAATTTTTGTATCCGTTACTTGGAACTTATAGATAGAAATAATGTGCTAAATATAATAAGATTATTACAATAGTGAACTAGCTTTTTTTGCTAAAAGTGTTTTAGGAGGAATTTATGCATTTGAATACACATGAGACGACTTTCAATCCATTGACCATTTGAATCGTTTCTTTGTTGGTTAAACCTTTTACACATTTTACCCGTCACACATGCACAAAATAACACATAACCTAAATTGACCAGTTTATAATTAAATAGGTTGAAGTTGCAAACTCTAGCTAATATGGATCAAATAGACCATCTTAATAGACACTAGATACATCAGGGTCCAAAATTAATGACAAATTCTAATCATGGAGCCATGGTTCCATCATTAGCTGTCTTTCTTGCCTATCGGACCAGTGTATATCATTAGTCACTTCTACTACCTTGGCCAATACATAGATTGATGTAAATGGGCTTAATTCAGTGATACTTGTTGGATTATGTGAAACTTTTTCTATAAAAGAAATATAACAATTGTGTATCCAAATTTGCTTATTTGGAGGCTGGAGCTTATACCAAGTACTCTCTAGAGTTCTATAGATTAACTATAAAAAAACCAGCAATTTTAATTGCAGCAACAAAGATGATATATTCTAAATTAACTATAATCATTTGAATTTTTGTTAGTGTTAATTGTAAGTAGTAAGTGGGATAGGTTAATAACAAGCAGCATTACCAAGTTTGAATCAGGAACCGACTTCTTAAGTGTCCAAATAATTTTACTTTTATCAAGTTTTTCATTGTGTTTCCTATTTTTTTGAAATTGGACAAACAACATGCGAATTACAAACCAATGTCAAATGAATAAATTATTCACATCATTACACATATATGATATGATATATTAGGTAGTATGTATGTATGTATGTATGCGTATATCTAATCAAAATGCATGTATCTAAGGAGCAAAAATGGTATGAGGCTAATGAGAACTCACTTTAGTTAACATATCGCCCTTCTATCTGGCGCAAAGGTTCCCCTTCCCTGAAAAGCATTGCGAAAGGAAATCAACAATGTGAAATGAATACTTCATCTCACTCAGATCTATTTCAAAAAGATTCCAAGAGTCTAGAGGTGGCAGAATGGGCAGGCTTGCCTGGTTGTGTGAGGGTCTGCCAAATGGAATTTGGCTCAAGGGGATAATTTTGGTACACATCAGATTAAGTTGTCCCAAAACACTTTTTCTTCCATTTTTTATTTACAAATACTATTACAAAAATCATAATTTTCCAGTAGTACTCTAACTTTTTGAATAAATGACTTGGGAGATTTTATGCATTAAAAACCAACTTTTTTCAACTTGCTTAACCCTTTTGACCCATTTCCCTCTGCTAAACACTTCAAATTTACCCAATTCACTTGTTAGGTACAAGAATAACCCAAATTGACCTGTTCATATATTAACGGATCAAAACTGCCACCTCTGACTATTTTAAAGCTAGAATGAAGTACACACTGTTCTTCAAATGGCACCAGCTGGAACCAAATAGGATATGTTCTTTTCTCCTTGCTGCCATTATTGCCACCAGAAACCACCATCGCTTGGGTGGTAGTAACACCCACGTTCCCTAAGCCGCCGTCTTTCTTTTTGCGTTTCCTTATTATTTTTTTAGTTTTCAATGATTCGGTCTCATCATCAACTTCATGGTTATCATCTTGAATTTTAGATCTATGTAATGGGTCTTTCCCTTTAGACTTGGACACATTTTTATCAAATTTTAAGGTATATGATGGTTCTGATTTGACAATAGGTCCCTGAGAAGAAAGTTTTGAAGATTTACTCCTATTTGCTGCTTCAACAAGATCATTCAAAGGTTTCCAGTCAACTTTTCCTTCCCATGATTGACCATTTTCTTTTTCATCATCAGACGGATGATTGCTAGATAGGTCAGCAGTTGAAGAATTCTGCAAGTTCATTTTTGATCTTTCTTTATAGTTATTACTCAAATTTAACAAGTAACTAAAACGATCTCCATGCCCAAAAAGATAGTGATTTTGTCATCATTACTTAAAATGGGCCAGTATGGGTTTCAAATGGGTTGAAACTTCCTCGACACATACTCAAATGACTACAATTGACAACCTTCGTATCGAATTAAAAAAAAATACTGACTGATTGTATAGTATTTGTAATCGTATTTGAAACATCAACTCTTCACCAAATTAAAAAAGTTTCATATAAGTGGTGACAGGTTAGCCCAACCCAACAAAAACTGTTATGACTTTTGAGTTCACTAAAAGTACCCATTTTCACCCAAACCTATTTGACCCTTTACACAATCCTTTATAAGATAAATAATTTTTTGGGTTATACTTATCTATAACAGGTCTAACGGTCAAACTTTTCTCATACTGTACTTAACTGATTATAAGCCCCTATGTCAGTACAAGAAGACGATTTGATGATTGTATTATTAGTATATAGTTTCGTTATTAAGGCACCCATTTTGGCCCAAGATCGTTTGACCTGTTACATGACCCACCCGCCTCACCCAGTTTACATGTCTGGACAGAATTGTTGGCATATTTTATTGTTTTTACCTGCTTCAAGTTGTGTTTGATCTGTTTGAAGTCTCAGGTGAACTGGAACTTTCTTGGCAATCGTCCATAGAATCATCCTCTTTCTTTGCCCTTTTCTCAACGGAGAAATTTGACCCACGTGATTTCTTCCTTGACGTACCTCTTGACCTTTTTCCAGTCAATGTGGTTTGTGTTGACACTCTTGGAGTGTTGACTACAAGTGATGAAAGCGATCGCTCTTTTCGTCTTAATGGTAATGTAACTGAAGCCACTACTTCAGGGGCCTTCACCCTTCTCCGTTTGTATGGGAAAATTTTGGCCCTCACATCTTGCAAATTATGGTCCGCCCTGTTTAATGCAAATGAATAAATAAGAAAATTAATAACAAATACATCATCAGTGAAATTCTTCCTTCGTATATCAGTAAGATGTAGTTTCAGATCAAATTTTGTTTTAATATAAGAATATGATGCCACAGAAAACTAATGAAACTTCCCCAAGAGGAATTTCACTAGACTTTGATAACTAATCTAGGTCTAAATTTTGCTTGGGTGATGATCTATATTTTCACCCATAAAACCCTTTTAGGTTTTTATAAGAACCCTTAAGTTGTCAAAAATATCGATTTAAGGTAATCCGTACAGCATCCATGTCAAAATGATGATTTGGCAGACGCCGTGTTGGTAAGACCCTTTTAGTTTTTTTCCTAGCATGGCACCCTGAAAAAATGTTTACTTGCTGACAGCTGATATAGATGTAAATACTGAAGTTGGATATGCTCACTTATACACAGTACAAATGTCATATTTTGATTATTTTTTTGCAGAGGGTTCTTTCTGCATATATAAAAACTGTGAATAGAACAGGGGTGCATTGTCAATGGAAACACTAAGTGAATTGTTGTGTTACAAACATAATAAAGAAGACCAACCACCTAAACTATCCTTAATACATTCACTACTAAAATTCAAATAACAAAAAAGTGCCATTAGGATTGTATGGCATTATGGGTAGATAACAAGAATGAGAATAAATTTATTAACTGTTTACTGTTGTAACCGTTTTGCTCATCTTTATAAATCATACATATAATCAACTATACAGAAATAAAAGTCTTTCAGCTGAGGGCAGATGAGTGCAGCAAATCTAGTGATGGTTGCATAATCTTACATTTATCTCAATATTCGTTTTCATTACAGCAACTCATTGCCTGATCATCCAAATCTCATTGCAACCTTAAATCCCTATAAATAGGTTTATATCACAATTCACATCCAAAGACCCCTAAGTTTCACATGAAGATTTAGTCATATAATTTCTTTAATATGCCACAACATGCATGTAAAGATGCATATGCATATTGCGTTGCCTTTCTGCACACACCAGTCTAATCAGATATTGTGAACATAAACCTATCTTACATACAATATAATTAATAGCAAAATTCATTTTTATTTCAAACAATGTGTGTTTTAATAATGAATGCCTCCAGCCTCCACACAATTTCCCAACACATAAGAGCCATTCGATGTTCATTGATGCATTACTATATACACGAAACACACACACACACACACACATATATATATATAAGAGAGAGAGAGAGAGAAGAGAGGACCTTAATTTCTCCAAAGGTTCGCATCCTAGATCAATCTTGCATATTGGACAACATTCAAGTTCTTCATCAGAGAGCTTCTTACGAATACATCTCCTGCAGACTAGATTATGTGCAAGAGGCAAGAAGTAAATAAAAAAATTTATAATATTGGAATAGATACAAAAATTCCAAACATGAATGTTGCTAACATATGTGAAAGAACAAAAGTAGAACGTAGTTGTCCAATTTGAACCCTTAAATTATATGTTCTCACGCATGGACAGTAAGGAGGCATCATGCACTCATCTCTGTTTTCCAACAAAATTACATGACAACAACACCAAATTCTATCTTTAATCACAGTTGTTTGTATAATTTGAACCCAAGAGACCCAATAGAAGAGATAAAAGATCAGTTATAAGCAAATGCAATTTTGGAACAAGAAGATACTAAAAAAGGTAAATTTGCATCTTTCTTCAACCTCTGCCATCCATAAAAGAAGATAATAAAACTATGCTGAAAGCCTGAAACTTTCAATAGTATACAGAAATCCCCAACAACATACACAAAACAAAGCTCATGATAATCATGTCTGATAACCAAAACAACAATTGAAGAAATCACACCAAGAAATCTATCTAAAAAAACATAAAAAAAACCCCAATTAAGAGCCATACATGCTACAATTTCACACTCAAAAATAGTAATTGATGATAAAGAAGAATGAAAAATAACATATATAATCAATCACTCACATGTATGAAGACATTCAGGGATAGTAGTCGCATTTCTAAACAGCTTATTACAAATAGGGCATGTCATGCATGCCGCAAGCTCATCTCTCCGCACTTCCACCACCTGATTACTCGACATCTTCACCACCAAAGCCCTAGCAATTCATCAAACACCTGGCGTGCATCTTCACAACCACACGCGCAAAACCCACGTAGCACCTCGAACAAGATGCATGTTAACTACAATCTTTGGGGAAACTCACGTACGCACGCAATATACCTGCATTGAAGACGATAAACGGCACCATAATCAATTGAACCAACTGGGAATCACTTGAATATATGCAATAATGACGAGATGAACATATGAACGATTATGGGTGTGAAAATTGACATACCTTCGATCTGCGACGACGGTGATCGGATTGTGAGATTGAGAAGATGGGTATGCAAGATTTGTGAAGATGTAATGTGGGTTGGTGATGAATTTGGATAAAAGGGTCGCTAGATCATCTGGGTGTAAATCGAAATCGAGAGTTTTAGAGAGAGAGAGAGTAGAGAGAGAAAGAACTGTAGAAGAGGCTCCGTAATTGCAAGATAGCATGGGCCGGAGACCTTTAGAAGAAAAAAAAAACTAAAGTGTTAAGGTTTTATTTTTATGTTTTGTTTTGTTAATGTTTTACGGTTTAGTGGTCATGTTATATTTTTTATTTTTTCCTAAATCAAAGAACCTTTTGGTTTAAAGTTTAATTCTGATTATTATAGTTAGTGTTTTACGATTATTATATGTGAACTTTTAATGACATATTGTTATCGTTCTTTTACTTTTTTGATAACTTATGTTTTATGATAATGATTCAAGTAGCTTGTGTCATATGGTTTGTTTATTGTTTATAATTTTTTTGTGATATATGTTTTATACAGTTAGAAATGAATCATTTTTCGATGATTATTCTTATATTTTATTTTATCTAACATGTAGAGTCAAACTATGATAATAACTATCAAAATAGATTGAACGCATAAAATTTCTCATGTGATGGTGATTCTTTTTTGTAATTGTTTCGATTAAAATAACCTAATGTAAGAAAGTTATTAGAAAAAGTTAACATTGTCAATTAGTTGTGGTTAAATGGATTCAAATGTTAATTTTAATAACACATTTGGATGTAAATGACAAAATTTAGACATCCGGGTTTAAATGATAATATTTATAAAGCTACATAGATGAAAAGACACTTAACTCAAAAAACTATGATGATTTTATTGTTTGAAAATAAACAAGTTTTATTTAAACCAGGTGTGTTTTTCTTGCATGATGTAGTGAACACGTATGTTATAAAAAAGAACCACGTGTAGTTAAAAGTTGTAACGTGCCATAAAAGTATTGGTGTGTATATTATGTCAGTGACAGCTGTGTACATCATTTTAATAATAGATGTTGATACCGTCATTCCGTTGAACCTAAAGAGGTAATAAGTTTTGCTGAGGTGGTTCATTCAAATCTGAGGATGACTTTTTTAAAAATATCGTTACTATGTATAGATGGATTTAAGAGCATCTCCAATAGGGTGTTTTTAGCTCATAAAAACGTCATATCATTCGTTGTTTAGACTAAGAACCACTGGGGGTTTGTTTTTAAAATAGAAGTTCATAAAGATGAACATCAAAAAACATCTGACTGTTTAGACTAAGAACCACTGGGGGTTTGTTTTTAAAATAGAAGTTCATAAAGATGAACATCAAAAAACATCTGACATATTCAGAGGTGGGTCAGAGTTGTGTTTTAATATTAAAAAAATAATATATTTATATTAATAAAATATTTAGTTTTCCCATATTTTTTTTGAAAGCAAATGTATTACTCAACCATACTAGCAAGAAGCTAGCAGGGAATAAGCAACCAGAACAGCAATACAACAATTAAAATGGACCCCAAAACAACGTTGGGTGTTTTTCGATATTAATTTAAGTGTTGGCGTTTCAAGTCAATCTCATACGTCTGAACAATGCGCATGTACTTAAACAATGCTTATGCGCCTGAACAATGCTCATGCGCTTAAACAATGCTCATGCGCCTGAACAGTGCGCCTAAACAGTGTTCATGTACCTGAACAATAAATTAATTTTTAAAATTTGCTTTTAATTTGTAATAATAACTTATTAATTAAATCTAAAGTTTAAATTTCAAATTTTAAAATTTTAAAATTTTCCTCTAAAACGTATTTAACTTTTATATTTTAAAATTTTACAGTTTTAAAATTTCCATCCAACAAAAGACATATAAATATTTTATTTATATTTTAAATTAATATATAAGATTGATATTAAAAAATAAATGTAAAAAGTGATAATGATATGACAATGTTTTTTTAAATGTTTTTAAGTTTTACCATTGGATAGGCTTTTTGGGTTTTTGAAGAATGAGTGGTTTTCTAATATGGCTGCTGACTAAGCATGTTTTTTGGTGTTTTTTAATTTTACCGTTGGTGATGGTCTAAGAAAAGTTAATATAAAGATGACTCCATTTTGGATTAGTTGAACTAATTTGATATTTATATTAAGGGGAAAGTGAATATGGATCGTCATACATGTAACCTTACATACGATACACTCCAAAACCACATCGTTTCGTATAATTAAACATCAAATACGTAGTATTGATTCATTTATTTTGAACTTACTTTCCTGAAATTACTCCACTAATAAATTTAAATATCACACATGATCTTTGAATTGATTTATTTGCTCACTTTCTATACGTCAACCGTATGCTAATTTCATTTCTTAAGAATCACTTCTCGATTTCCATCATGAGTTTAGATATTAGTTTTATAGTTGAATGAAAGTAAACAATCATGGCTTCAGCGGAATATGTAAATTGTTTTTTTGAAAAGATCATTTTTAATACTTATGAAGTGTATATTGTGATATCAACCTCCAATATTAGTAACTTTCTATACATTATATTTTTTTATTTTTTATAAAGCATTCTCTAGAGAAGTAAGTTTTGTAGCAAAAGTTTAAATCAATGAATCAAAACTACGTAGTTTTGATGTTTAATTATACAAACAACGTATTTTTAAAATGTTTCACATGTAAGTTTACATGCGTGACAGCCCCATATTTATTTTCCCCTTATATTAAACCAAGTCATTTTCACTAGAGAAGTTAATGTAGAACGATTTTCATATACGTAACAAATAAGCATCCGGTAAGTCACATGTATAATTCGATGGGTCTTGGATTATTGTTTCTCACTTCTCTTATTTCACCCTTCGTGTTCTATTTCTTAATTTAAAATAGTTAATTAATAAAATAATGGTTAATAACCTATATGAGATAGTTTACTTCAAATATTATTATTCGGTAACTTATAAAAAAGAATCATATAGGGTATTTAAATACAGATTGATAATATTTTATCTCAAACTACTTACTTATATGTAATTTAAAATATATTTTATCTCTGAAATAATTATTTATAATTTTTAAATCTACATTTAACTACTTAACATTTTTTTATTAGTTACTCATATAATACATATGCTTTTAACCTAGAATACTATAACCTTTAAGAAAATATTTAAAACTTAATACCAAACCAATATACTTAGTCAGAAACTTGGGACTTAAGAAATTCTTTGACCTTTAAAATTTTACTTGAACTATTTCCGGTCATCACAATATCATCCATATAAATTAGTAGCACCAGAAAAACATAGTTACTTATCAAGATAAACATGAATTAATGTTCATATATACTTTGAACAAAACAAACTCAAGTAACATATTAAGAAGCTTCTCATACATGCAAGGGGCTTGTTTAAAATCATATTAGACTTTTTTTTATTGCAAACATTGGATTGATAAAGAATGAGACACACACTCACAACCACAACCAGACTTTCACACTAGGGGTGGGCGCAATACGTTTTAGTGTTGTTAAGGCTATTTTCAAAATCAGAACATATGCAATCAACTACATACTTATTCATCTTCTTTTGTTTTGTAGTTAATAATTTATTTTAATTTATATATTAAGGTTGGATTAGTTACATAGTTATTAGCTTACAGAGATGGTTAATAATTACCTTCAATCATCATTGATCACATTCAGTGCGGTTCGATTAATTCGGCTAATTCTTACATCAAAACCGAAACTGAACCCACAATGTCCGGTTAATCGGTTATTCCCTAACCGAACCATCGTTTGATTGTTTGTACGTTTAGGTTAATTCAATTTGTTTAAGTTGGCTAATTCGATTATGGTTCGGTTAATTATGCACCACTAGATCAGAAAAAATGAGTTTTTTGAATTATGCACCACTAGATCAAAAAAAATATTAGGGTTTCAAGAAGATCACACTAATACAAGAGAAGGTCTAGAACCGTTAAAAAAAATTATTAGGGTTTCAAGAACCGCTGTAAACCCTAAAATCTCATTCCAAAAAGATGATATCTAGATTGATAGAGGCCTTGAGACCTTGTCATATAATATTAATCAAGAGCAATACAACTCAAACCAAAGATGTATTACTCGTAAAATGTGATTAAACTCAAGAACACACAAAAGAATTAATCAATGGATACACAAACTATATAGCCCCAACAACAGAATAATATGCACAAAAATATAAATTCAATAATTGAAATTTTATATGTTTTAAGATTTTTTTAACGGCCAAAGCTCGGTTATTCGGCGTACTTCAATGGCGAAAAGACACCTCATACGCCCGCGAGCACAGATAGCGTTGGGTAGCCCAATCCCACCAATCACCAATTCGATCCGTGGAAAGCCCACTGCAGTAAAACCCGGCTCACCAATAGCATTTTAAAAACACGCAATAAGTATTTAAAAACTTTTAAAACAATGATATCATTGTTTTATTACTATATTCTTAGTCATGCAATTTCAATCATATCATTTTATAATTAACAATTTTTTATTAATAATTATTTAATATTTTATTTATTGAATTCGTGTAATACATAAAATACTAATCTAGTGAGATAAATATATTCTAGGGGTGGGTATGTGTTGTTTTAGACGCGCGTTTGAGTCTCAAGGACACACTTTGAAGAAGGTAACAACTTTGTAAGCAAAAATGTATGATTCACAATGTGTCTTTCTCTGAACGAATGATTTAGGAAAAAGGACTTCAATAGATACTTGGGCATCTATTTTTTATGTTAACTAGTTAAATTTCCGCACGCGCGTTGCGCGTGTGATAAACAAACCATCAACCATGGCTCAGATAATTCGTAATAACCGTATATGCATCACAAACTAAATAGTTGGTTCAGAACCGAATTCCAGTTGCAGCTGCAAACCATAATGAGTTGCCACGATATAGAAACGAAGACATTTTTTCAAATACAATCATGGCCAAAGGTGTTGGTTCAGGCTCGGGTTATAAACACAAACACACAATACGAAAAAGTTTTGTTGTATTACTCTCAAACTAAAACATATGACGACAGAAGAAATTATTAATGAACCTTTAACATGCTTATAACGGGAAAACAAAACAATAAAAATCCCACACGAAACATGATCTCCATGTATACTGCATTGTTTAATAACCCACGTCTGCTTCCACTTTATTCGGTCAAACCTTTACCAAGTTTTTCACACACCTAAAATAACATGTGATTATATATGTTCAATTTAAGTGCTCCGAATCTATCTTTAATTGGTCTTTTATTGACCCGTTGACTCGTTAAGCTTTTGAACCGTGACCTAAGAACGAAACCGATTAACCCAACAAAAGGTTATTACCTGTTTATTGTTGTCTTCACCGGAGAACAACCACCTCCGAAGCGTTTTTTCAGTTTTTCTTTCAAAATATAGTTAGTTCTATGAAACACCAAAAGCTAACAATAGTTTCACAACAACATCGCATCATCAACATACAAACATGAGGCAAAGCAGAAGATAATTCAGATGGTAATAGTTAGATATTGGCTCAGAACATATTCTTGGTCGCGGCTGCAGGCCAAAAATGGCTGCCAAGCCAAAGTAACCAAGATCATTTAGGGAAAATCATCACAACCAATAAAGACCCACAAAATACAACAAATATCTTATTAAGTCATAAACACAAAACGCCTCAGATGAACAAAGCTCCACATCATTGACATTGGACATAAGGTGTACATCTGATCAAGATAAAAACATCACAGATCTGAAAACCCTATAAGGGTATAAGAGAGACAAAGATGCGGGAGGCAACAATAGTGGTTAGACCACCACAATCGCCACATGCAACCACCTCGAAAACCCTAAAGAGGTTGAAAGGCACAAAAGTGGCTGAACTACCACCATCGCCACATGTAGGGTGTCAGAGAGACAGAGAGCCTGAAGGGATGTCGGCATAGCCAACGACGATGGCCCACCTCAACCGCAAAAGGGAGGCAGATCGGCGATTAAGGCCACCGCAACAACACCCGGTAAAGTATTGCGATTGTAAGGCCCTTAGCGCGAGCCACCACCGTACGACGACCACAAACGACAGCGAAACCACCGCAAAGACTCCATCGCAGCCAGACACTCGCTCTCTCTATTACAAAAGAGAGATATAAAGAGGCAGTCCCCTCCTCCGTATTACTGTTTTTAATGTTCCTTTCTATCTTTACCTTTTTCTTTTCTTTCCAAGGAGCAGACACGTAGGTATTGGGAAAGAAGCAGTGCAACACGTAGCGGAGAACACCCAAACTTCTCCCACCCTAGATAAACACGTAGCAGAAAACATGCATTTCTCACCGTAGATCAAACGGACGAACCTGATTTGCAAAATTACTATTCCTTCCGTTCTTTCTCCGGTATATAACTAAAGATGGTTATAAATTATTACATCATTTGATAAAAAGTAAATTGTCATTTTCGTCCTTATGGTTTGATGAAAATTGTCACTTTCTTAAATGGACGGATCTGATTTGCAAAATTACTATTCCTTGCATTCTTCTATTAACATATAGGAGAATAAAGACCTGATGAAAGATGATAAACCCATTTAACACATATTTTTGGAAAACATTAGGCAATGATTTAACTCTTTTGTTTTCCATAAGCACCCTTGGTACCGTAGATATTAGATGTGGATCACGTTTTCATCTGTTGCCTATAGATTAGGAGGAGATTTGAAGGATAATCAATTAGTGGATGACGTTCGATGCATCAAAGTCATCATCAGTTAACCAACCATCACCGAAGATTTTAATTGCATTTAACCGAAAGTTGGTAAAGATCCTTATATCTCATAACACATTTTGGATAGTTTTGAAATCCAGAAATGCTTGAATTTTTTCTAACTTGAAAACATGATTAACAAGATAGTTGAAGATATCAAGATCCTCGCATTCTCTTGGTTATCGAATGAGGTAAATCGCTAGTAAATGTGCCGAGATAATTAGTTTTTGGATCAAGGAATAGCCTAATACAACTTTGTATTGGTTGTTTTTTTAATTCATTTTTAGGGTTGTGGTTTCTTTGGTGATGCATGCTCTCATTATAGCTTTTAAAAATAATGCTTTGACCTAAAATATAAAAGTTTACACATGTTACAAATTAGAAACAGCACATGTAACATATGGTTAAGTTCGAGATTGACGATTAACTATTTAAACAAAAATACTAATAAGCATAAGCTTTGTTTCAATTTTGTGACATCCTTCGAAACAATGCACACTACAAACTTAAATACTTGGAAAAAAAAGATGAAAGCTCCTAACTTATAGCAATAGAAATGCCTTAACAGATTGTAAACGTGATCTCGTGTCCAAATTTTATAAGCATGTGATCGACTAAACGACAAAACCTGACTCTTCGAGCCCTATCTACATACGAATTCTAGCCACTATCGAATGCCATAGTCATAGTCTAACTCCATACGCTTCGTATCTTCATCTTAATATCTTATGCACAACATCAAACTAAACTACATTTGTTTAAGCGTTGTGGTTTTCTGGTCACAACTCACAAGTCACATCCATAATAAACAAGAGGCTAGTAACACTTTCTCTAGCGGGCTAGTTAATTCTTGGCCCATTTCTTCTTGGCCCATTTCTTCTTGACCCAAATCGTCTAAATATAAGAATACAACCCTAATCCACTACACAAAATATAATTTGAAAATTAGCAATAGACTATGTTTTCAGAACTAGATAGGACAACGAAACGATCACTTTACTGGTCGACTAGTTGGACCGATTTAACAACCAGATGACGTTATAATTATATATATATATATATATATAATTCAATATAGATATTTTATATGTATGGTTTATAGTTATATATAAAACTTAACTATAATTATATGTCCATACTCTAATTCATAGTCCAAATTACTTGTTAAACTCATTAAAATCCAAACAGTAAAATATAGTCTCAGTTCTCAATCCAATCATCGAACTGGTTTGTACCGGCCGGTTCTTTGACTACAAAATGGATTAAGGTGGATCGGACCCACCCTGACCTTTGATCCAGTTCAATCAGTTGGTTCGATTCCAGTCAGAAAACACCAACAATATTTCATTAAATGAATTTGAAATCCGTTATCTAATACTTCAACTAGTTAAATTACATTAGTTAATATTGTTTTTCTAATTTGATAGTTTATTTTTGTTTTAAAAAAACAATTAGATAAATGTAGTTACTTTTAAGGGAATATACATTTTACCAAATGCGCGAGTCAAAAAAGACTTCTTTTCTTAGTTGATTTATAACCGCAAGTTGATTGGTATTTGTTTAGGGTCATATTCCTTTTTGTAACATTTGAGTATATAAAGTAGTAAAGCAATAGACCTTTTATCAAAGATATGACCATATTACTTTCGGTTTATTAACGTTTAAACTACGATCAAAGTTAATGTTTTTAAATCCTAAAGCACACAAATTATTATTTAAAGCAATCCATCACATTACCATAAAAGAAGATTTCATGATTATTAACAAGGAAATTTAGTTGTTTATTAAGTTGTTAAGGCATCCATTTCAAACGTCTACTTACTTAATATGGATTCAATACCACTTAAATAATGGTTGTTTACTACTTCTTTTAGCTAACAATTTATTACTCTAAAATGCAATGTATTTTACATTTATAAAAACTTAATCACACATCACTTTTGTAAAACACAATCACTTTTGTACTAAACTATAAGAGTATGATTATTGTTTAATACTTATATTTAGAACAATAACAGCTAAATTTTAAGATAAATACATTACAACTTACGCCATACAGAAATTAAACCCTGAAACTTTTGGTTGCGGAACACACCGACAAGAATGATCTTTGGGACTGGTAAATTAGTTAACTAATCTTTATTTCCTATACCTTTTAGATCTTTTTTATTAAACTTTCATATGTTTCGGAAGTGTGTCTTTTGACGGTGTTTTGACTTAGTGACACATCAGGGTGAGAATGTTATAGTTTTAGCTATATAAATTATCAAAATTTCACGTCGTAAACTACAAATGTCAGTTATAGCAATACACAACTTATGTTTGAGTATCACATGGTTAATGGTTTTGTTCTTAAACATAACTATAAAATAGATATGATTGTATAATGTATTGTGTTGTCATTTTCAGCACGCATACATTATAAGAAGGGAAAATTATGAAAATAACAATTTGACCGAATCGAATTACTAAAATAACCAGTAAAAAATGAAGTTTATTGAATAAAACAACTAATTCTATCATTTTACGGTCCATCAATCGCTGACATTGTGAGGGATTATGGAAATCTATCACCCAGAAAAACATGTCAGTAAGGGATTATAGGAATCCCTCGCCCACGTGTACATTCTTCGCTGACGTGGTTTTATCCCTCGCTGACTCAGCGAGAGATTATGGGAATCCCACGCCCAAAATTACAAAAATACCCCCCTCGCGCATAATTAATATATATATATATATATATATATAATATATATATATATATATATATATATATATGTGTGTGTGTGTGTGTGTGTTTTTTTTACCAAAAGAATCCGTATTTTTAGTTATTTATTTTTTTAAATACTTAAAAAATTAGTTAAATTTTACTTTCACCTATTAGTACAATATTTATCCTAACAAAGTTATCAAATTTCACATTCTTCTCAACCTTGTTATTACTTTTTTCTTAAAAGTCTCGCAAATCAGAAAATGTTAGTTAATATCATATTATATAACGGTGGTAAATGACATTTTGTAAACGGTGTTGAAGATTATCTACCAATATTATGTACCACACAGTTACCTTTTAATGGCAGTTACTCTTCAACACCGTTTACAAAATGACATTTACCATCATTGTATAGGATGAGAAGAATGTAAGATCTGATAACTTTGTTAATGGTAAACAATGTATTATATAGATGAAAATTAAATTAAATTTTTATGTATTTAAAAACAATAAATAACTAAAAATACGGATTTTTTTGTTAAACACACACACACACACACACACACACACACACACCACACACACACATATATATATATATATATATATTATATATATATATATATATATATATGGTAGAGATCAAATGAAAACCATGTTTATAATTGAAAATCGTGAAAACCACAACTTCTCAATCATATAATTTATAACTGATTCGACCATTTTATTGTTTAAAGTATATATAAGTAAATTCAACTTTATTTTTTGAATTCATTATATATTATTTAGTTTAAACTCCAAGAAATAACAATGATAACGAAACGACTTACGTATACGTAACTTGTATGAGTTATATATACGTAACTTTTAGTTATACACTTGTTAACACGTACGTATATACACATAACCCTACATATACGTAAACATTAGTTGTATACTTTGTAACATGTACTTACATATATGTAACACTTGTTTTTCATGGTTTTCATGGTTTTCATTTATAACATGGTTTTTAATAGAACCCTCCCCTATGTATATGTACACACACACACACACACATACACACACACACACACACACACACACATATATATATAATATATATATATATATATATATATATATATATATATATATATAAATAGTTATAGGCGAGGGGAGGCATTTTCATTTTCGTAATTTTGGGCGAGGGATTTTCATAATTCCTCGCTGAGTTAGCGAGGGATAAAGCCACATCAGCGAGGGATGTAAGTGTGGGCGAGGGATTCCCATAATCCCTCGTTGGCACGTTTTTCTGAGCAAAGGATTCCTATAATCGATCGCCACGTCAGCGAGGGATGGACACGTGAGCGATAGGATTGACAGTTTTATTTAATAAACTTTATTTTTTACCGGTTATTTTAATAATTTGATTTGGTCAAATGATCATTTTCGTAATTTACCCTTATAAGAAACATGTTAACACTGAACTTTGGATTTCTCTCAACTAACTTTCACCAAAGGAAGGTTTGATAAAAATATACCCGTAACAAGTTAATACACAAGTTACGATCACGTATACATAATACATTCATCTACTTTTTAATTTACGTGTAAAAGTTATAATACTTTTATAAAAGCAAATAGATATCAGGAGAAAAAAAATCATTGACGAATATTTATTTGTGATAGGGTCTAAAAGTGGTCAATATTCCAATTCATGTTTTATTTGCCAAAACCTCGTCGCTTACGCCGATAGGCTGATTCGTGAAAACGTAGTGTGAAAGCATAATAAAGGGTAGCTAAAATCATTAATGTGAATGGAATCTTTAATTATTACAATGCCAATAGTTATTGTATCTTTAGATAATTAAGATACAAAAGTTAATTAAGCATACATATTACATAACATAACATAATTTTGGATGAAATCATATATTTAATATTTTTATAGAAAAATATATTATTAAAAAGTAGTTAAAAGTAGGGCTAAATTAAATTGAAGTAATTGATCAATCTAATACCAAACCTGCTTAAAATTAAGTAAAAGGTTGTATGTAAAGAGGTATTAAGTTTGCTTCTTTTTTTTGCTTCTATTGGATTCTTCATGTTTAATTTGTGTCTTGCGATTATATATAAATACACTCAGGCATGAACATACGTTCGATGATTTAAGGGGTGTTAATCTCGTTTTTGGCTTTTCAACGGTTGCCTCGATATGAAGCATAGGTTGGGAGGATTGAATTAGAATGATCGTTTTTTGTTTGCTTATAAACGTTTTGTAAGGGGATCATATAGTGATGATTTCATGGGCTCTACTAGTATCTACTTGTGTGGTTGGAGTTGTGAAATTTATAAATTGTGGACTTTGGAAACAAATATGCCAATATGTGTAAGTCATAGCATTTAGGTAATGAATGGTCTTAAACCAACTCATATATCTTTTTTTTTGGTGAACGGCAAAAACTCATATATCTACCCTTAAATTTAAATGCACCTACTTTTAAGCTTATAAAAATCAACTTTGTATTACTATGTCTTCCTTTTTTTAATATTATTATTATTATTAATTAATTAATTGCTATTACTATTATTATATTACTAGTCCTGTTGTTATTAAATACATAAATAATATTTAAGATAAAGTAATAATATTTTTGTTATCTGCTTTGTACTATTTTAATAAAACAATGTTACCTTTTAGAAATGTATATTTTAAAGTTTTTTAGGTTAGAAATTTTCATATTATTTTCAAGTTTTATCTTATTCTAGTTGTTTGGTCTTTTACGTATCGCATCAATATATTTGTTTTTTTAATTAACCTTTTTAAATAAATAAGATCTTGTATTTTCCTTTTAAAGCCTTTTCTTTAATTTTGTTTTGTCTTTTTGGTATTATGGATTAGCCTCTTTTTATCAGAAAAAGAAAAAGAAAAAGAAAAACATGTCACAAACATAACATGAACAAACATTTGTTTTTGTCACCCAATCGAACACAACCCATAAAAAATAGTTTCTCGATGCATATGAATACTTTAAAGTTTAAATTTACATATGATATATATTTCATCTAAGCAATTACTTTTAAAATAAACTAATTTATTTTTAAACTTTTACATTTTGATAAAAAAAATATACAAATAGTTTAAGTTATCACATAAAAGGTCTTGTAAGAAAACAAGAAAAGAGTTGGTGTGATTTACCTTTAGCTTTGTCTTAAAAAAGTATACAAAAGAAACAAATTACATGTCAACTTAAGAACATGATGTGTTTAAATAATTACAACCCGTTTAATTAACATGTTGACAAGTTTAACTATAAACAACCCAACATGTTTAGATTAAAACCAAACTAGCCATTTTATGTTAGGTTTGTTTAGTGTTAGAAATTCACACAGCAAAAGACTATGAAAACGATGTCATAAATTACCCAATTGCCTAATAATTTCTTTAATTAGTAATACGTAATACTTTTCGAATCACATCAATATGGTTTTCTAATTAACATTTTTCTAATAAATAAACAAATAAGGTGTTAAATTTTTCTTTTTAACGCTTTTTCTTTTCTTTTTCTTTTTGTCTTTTTGGTATCACAGATTAATCTCTTTTAATTTTATGTTAAAAAGCAAAAAAAAAGTCGTGTCACAAACATAACATGAACAAATTACGTATTCGTTGTTTAACACTCACGTGAATACAACCGTTTAATAAAGAAAAATTTTCTTGTTGCATATGAATACTTTAAAGTTTAAATATTCAATCTTTATAATAAAACTAATTTACTTTTAATTTTATAATTTTCGCACAAATATTTTCCAAATAATTTAGGTTATTACATAAAACTATTTAAGGCCTTTTAGGAATATAAGAAATTGAGCATGTGGTTTAACAATAGTGTAGGTTTATCATTAAAAAATTAAATATAGTTCAACCAATGAACATGTTGTGATGACATGAATACGACCCGTTTAGTTAAACCTGTTGGTCAATTCAACCGGAAATATTGACCCTAACCTATTTAGACTAAAACCAATCTAGCAACTTCATGTTAGATTTGTGTAGTGTTAGAAATTCAATCTTATGAAAAACCTACCCACAAAAGACTATGAAAACGATGGTCGTAAAATACCCAAATGCCTAATAGTTTTTTTAAAATTTGATTTTTACTTTTTTATAGCAACACCTTGTTTTAGGATCCCTTAAACTACTCTTAACCAGATTTAAATCTTCAAACAAATCTTTGATTTAGGGTCCCTTAAACTGCTCTTAACCGAATTTAAACCCTAAAAAAAATATATTTGATTTTAACACTGGATCACCAACTCAAATGACAGTTTTGATTATTTGGCATTATTAATCTTGATAATGAAAGGTGAACCGCCACCTAACAAGATGAACACAAATTCTTAATTTGGTGGAAGCTTGATAGAATGTAGGATCTCCCTTTCTTGGAGGTTGCCTATGATGTAAACTTATATGCAACATATTTTGCAGGCCATGAGGACCGTTTTTCTTTGTTTATCTTCTAAAATTATTATTATCATCTTAACGACACAAATCCATCATCCAATGAAAACTTAGATGTTGATTACACTAGTTTCCATCGAGTTTCCTTTTCACTGTTTTGACATTTGAATTGATTAATCCAAATGTTTCGTTTTTGGGTATGTGCTGATTTTGTTCATATCATATGCGTTGACTTCCAAGTCGTTGATATAGATCTTTGATAGACAAGTGGTGATCTCTTATTTTCTTTCACCAATCCGCAAAATCATATGTATGTGTATATGTGTATCAAAGAGCTAGCATAATGGTATAGAGGTGTTGGAATAACATGTGTTGCAAACGATTAAGGTTAAACTCCTATTATAAATAAAATAATGTAGATTTATAATTCGATTTAATGAATGTTATAGTTCATTGTTAAATAGGTATATCTATATATGTGTTTGAGTTGGTCATTTCTTTTAGAGTAAATTACAAGGATCGTTTTTTATAGTTTGCTTAAATTTCACCTTTCGTAACTATGATTGAAAAATTATAAGTTTAGTCTTGAGATTTATAAAAATGTAACACGTTTCGTCCCTGGATCAAACGGTCGTTAATCATTTTACCCTTCTTTTTCCTTACTTTTATTTAGACCAACCCATCTCAACCACCAACATCAATCTACCATCACTTCCTGTCACAACCACCACATACTACCATCTAAACTTCCACCATGACACACACTCATCTCCACCACCCATATCGCACACCTGATCTCCACCACACCACCACCACCATCAAACACAACTCCATACATCAATCTTACAACCGATCTTTAGCAATGACAGCGACGACGACAACATAACGATGACACTCCATCCTACTAAGCTTTGTTCGATGGTGGTGGCGTGGTGCAGTTGTGTTTGATGGTGGTGGTAGGTGGAGCGGTGGTGGAGATGAGGGCGTGTAATGGTGGTGGTGGTGAGGAGTGGTGGTGGTGTAGATGGTAGTGTGAAGTGGTTGTGACAAATAGTGGTGATGGATTTGTGGTTTGTGGTGGTCATGACAAGGAGTGGTGATGGATTGGTGGTGGTTAAGATGGGGTTCGTCTGAAAAGAAAATCAGAAAATAAAAGGGTAAAATAGTTAATTTATAGTTACTTAACAGAATAAATTAAGAACCATTTTGACCCAAGGATGAAACGTAATACTTTTTTTCAAACCTTAGGGCTAAATCTTTTAGTTTTCAATCCTATTGACAAAAGGTGAAAAGTTGGCAAGACTTAGGGACGATTCGTGTAATTTATTTTGTCTCTTACTAATGTACTTGTAAGTGTTTGAATAATTGAATGTGTGGTATGTGAGCTATGATGTGATTTTTGTTGAAAAAAAGGAGGCCGTTAAACTTACACCATCTTATTCTAATATTACATTGCCTCTAATTGACCTTTTGACCTTTCACCAAACTTGTTAAATGGCAATTGTAAGCTACGTTTGGGTTTTGGTGTGAGATTAAATGGAGGTGGTGTAGCTATAGGAGTACTTAAACAAAATGATTTAAAACTGAATAAAAAAGTATATAAAAAGGTTGTGTAACACTCCTCACAAAAAATAGGATAAGTGAGAAATGTTCTGAACTATAATATAGAGAATGTTCTTATATGCATAGTTCGATTGAGGGTATACTAGCTAATGGATACTAATAAGTTAATGACGCATCCTTGAAATAAGGCCAGAGTGCCTTTAAGCTAAAAATTAGTAAGGCGGAGATTCCTATACTTGCTTCAGTAAACACAAACGTACCTATTGTACAACCAGAGGGGTGGCAATGTGTGACAACCGGCAATTTCAGGTCAATACCCGACCTTGACTTGGTTATAATTACAACTATAATACTTGATTTTTAATTTAATTCCAGTTATTGAAGTCGTTTTATGCATTGCAAAATTTCATGCATCGATGATTCGACGTAATTACCATTTTTACACGCGATACAACCGGCACACACGAACATTGGTGATAATTAATATATGTGTACTAATAAATACTTTAAATTGTTTCAAAGTATTTTAGATTCCAAATTAAATACACTGGAAAATCTTAAATTATAAATAAACCTAATCACGTAAATTAATATTTTTCCCGGAACGAATCCTTTTAATGAACCTACTAACTACATGATGCATCATTAACATACCATCAATATTTATATATCCTAATGCAAGTTGTTATAATATCCTAATGCATTTTAAAAAGTAAAAAGTAAAAATATAAAAATATGTAAAAATACCTATGGTGCAACAAATACCACCTAAATACCCAATACTACACAAAATATGAAAACCAAAACCCCCCTTTCCCATGCATGTGGTCATCCAAGCCACCACCACATTACTCTTCCACCTCCTTCCCAATAAAGCTCACAAAACTTACAAGATTTGACAAAACACAACTTGCCATATTCATGAAGCCTTTCTTTTGATGTGTTAAAGCAACATGTATACCTTACCACTCTTGGGACACCATTTCCCCATCCTTTGACCGTGAATAGGAGCCCATGCTCCAAGAACTTTACACTTAAAGAGGATTGAGTGTTATAAAAGACATGCACCCTTCACTTCAACTACACCAACACATCACACTCATTTTCTCTCTTTCTCCCTCTCTAAAATTCGGCCAAGACACTCCTACCACCACTCCATTTGATTTTCAACTTATTTCCTTCAAATCTTGGGTGATTCAAGTACCTTTGGTTGAAGATCAAGTGATTTTTGAAGCTTACAAGCATCCTACAACATCTTCCCCACCTATTTCTTGTTTGGTTCTTAGTTCAAAGGATCAAATTTTATTTTTCTTGCATTTCAAGACTACCATCTCTTTCTCCTTGCTTGTTTAAGGTTAGCACTTTTTTTCTAATCTTCGATACACCATCATGATGTGTTCACATTCACTAACTCATCCAAAAGTGCTCTAGCAAAGTTTAAAAAGTAACAAAACATGTAAGACATTTTCTGGCAGATTCATGTTCTATGTTTTCGACACCATAACTCGACCTAAACATGGTCAAATGAACAGTTTATTGAGCCTAAAATTAACCTTAGGATGTCTAGTTTTTAACTCATCCAACCTTGAAATTTTTAGATGAGTATAACCTATCCAAAACGTACAAACATGATCAAAGTGTTGAACCTAAATTTTTGGCAGAATAGATAGGGCTGAAAGATTGAGGCATAAGTTATGCTTAAAGTAACCAAATAGAGATTTTCCTTCTATGGTAACTTATCTTAAAGTGTTAGGTTTAAAAGTACTATAGGATCTATTTGTGAATGTAAGATTTGACCCCTCAAAAAGGTGAAATCCCTGGACATGTACAGAAAAATGCTGCACTGACATCTGTTGCTTCATGACCCATTTCGAGGGACTTAAACCTGGATACATATTGCAAGCTATACCTTTTTGGAATCCTAAGACATAGATATAAATATGGTAAAATATCAGATTTTATAAAAAATGTTTGTATCATGAAAAGAGGATGACAACCAAACCCAAAAATCCCTTTGATTCTGTCAAATGCTCATATTTATATAAAGTAAACTTTTGAAGATATTTGATAAAAAAAAGGGAAACTCATACACATGGAAAGTATAATACCATTATACTTCATATAAAACACATTTAATACATTATGTACTTTTAGGAAGATAGATATGAAGACAAGAATCTAAATAAAACATTTATGACTCGACGTGTCTAATTAGTCAAGTGACATTTTCAAAACTAACTTTGTGGATGAGTTATGCATGACCATCTGGGGTTAGTAATCATGACCTCATGAATATATTGTAAATTTGTTTAGGAGATTCCTAGACCAATCATACGTACGGACTATTGCTAGAATTCACGCGTGCATTACAGGTGAGTTTCACGCCCCATTTTACTTATTTTCCTTGGGGGAGATTACATGCAAATTACTATTTTCCAGGACACATTTACTTGTTAATGATTTCACATGTTATATAAGTTGTTTACTTACCGTATAAAGTCCCTTGTTATCGTACCGTTAGTTTATTTCCCAAAGCGAGGTAATCATGGATAGTACTATTGGGTTTGACTACCCCCACCCGGATTAATTACCCTAATCTTGACTGGAGGTCTAAACGGGTGCATTATTAGCCTGTTCACACTCATGCTTACGGTAGGCATGGGTAGGGGCAATTTGTTACAGTTACAGTCTAGCTTGGTTGCGGTGCTTATATAATATTGTAGTATTGTTTGATCAACAATCAAATCATGGAAAGACTTGTGGTCCATTACACTGTTTACTATTACTTTCAAACCTGTGAACTCACCAACTTTATGTTGACATTTTTCATGCATGTTTTCTCAGGTAATGATAGATGCACCAAGTTAAGCTAGCATGGAACATCTCATGTTTAGGGCCATTCATGATGTTTGGGATATTCATTTTCGTAATTGTCATGTTTTGAAACAATTTACCTTATTACTATTGCTTCCGCAAATTTAACTCTGAACAATGATGTATTTTAAACTTATTTGAGATGTATGTTTTACAAAACCATGTAGTGGTCGATCAGTGACTATGAAATCATGATGTTCGCACCCCGCGAGAAACCGCCGTGGTTTGGGGGTGTGACACAATGCCCATAAGTGGTGATTGTGGTAAAACCAAAGAAATGGTGCCTATGTACCCACATATCACAATCCATATTATGGATACATAACTATTAATATATATTGTAAAACTGTGACATGAGCTCATCATCACTAGTTGATGTTGCTTTTAAGTATGCTTATCGTTGGTGATCTTTAAGGTGTGCTTGTATGATCTAATTAGTGATGGTGTCAAGACCAAATTTTTTCAATTTTTGTAATAATAATATATTTATAAGCACGTATTAATTGTGCACGTTTACTCGGATATCAAGAAGAGTGTCATAGATTCAGTTATATATACAAACTATCTCTTTTCATTTTTACTTATCGAGTCATCTTTAAGTTGTTGCTACCAAAAAAGAGCTTTAATCTTTTGATGTTTTTCTGGGTAACATTCTCTTCAACATATTGTAACTTATAAAGAACTTTTAAAACATTTAGTTATTTGTAACTAAATATTTTCAACCTGACATAAGATATTTATTGTAATGTATGTAACTATCTATAATTTGAGTTTTTTCAAAAAAAAATTAACAACAAATATTACTCCATTTCTGCTTATAAATTACACAATTTTTTAATATAACTCATAAAAAATAAACCCTAGTCTTCTTTCAAAAGCTAATAACCCTACCACCTAGCCGTAGCTAGAATTGCAAGCTTTTTCCAACTTAATTACTTTAGACAAAAGGATTTGAAGGGATCGAGATCTAGTTTGATCAATTAGATTAAGATTTACAGTGGAATAGCACATGAATTAGACGAAATTATAGCAAAAATAATATGAATATTCAATCAAACAGTAACGGTTATAGAGAGAGAGTTTTCTGCAAAAAGAATGTTTTCATTCATGCACAAGCTTCACGTATTGGGAAATTAGGTCAACATTCCTTTTATAAGGAATGTGACATTAGCTGACGTCACTTGATAGTGACAACTAACTGATTTATACAAACAACTGAAAGTAAACGAAACTACTGAAGATGTCCACAACAACTGAGGACACATTCACAACAAGCTAAGTATAAGCTAGCATTACAACTACTGAAGTTATAACATCTGAAGTGTAAGAACTTCAGATGTTTTACATAATATAAAACTACTGATTACAAACTACTGAAATGTAAATTATCACAACTACTGAAGAGAACTACTTCAGCTGTTGTGACAACTTCTGAGAACTTGATCTTCAGACTTTGTCTTCAGCAGTTGTCTTCAGACTTTGTCTTCAGCTGTTGTCTTCAGACTTTGTCTTCAGTAGTTGTCTTCAGACTTTGTCTTCAGACTTTGTCTTCAGCAGTTGTCTTCAGACTTTGTCTTCAGCAGTTGTCTTCAGACTTTGTCTTCAGCTGTTGTCTTCAGCTGTTGTCTTCAGACTTTGTCTTCAGCTGTTGTCTTCAGACTTTGTCTTTAGCTGTTGTAGATCACTTCAGTTGTTTTGATGTATGTGGGATTAAAGGTTTTTCTGATCTGGCTCATTGGTTCTTTTGGTCCAACAAACTCCCCCTGAACCAATGCAGCCAAAACCTTTAAAATTATTGAGGTCCCACTTATTGGCAGAAACAATATCTGGATCAACTCAAAAACTTCAAAATAAGCTCAGGCCAGGGAAGAGATTTCAGAAAGTTTGATTGACAAAGGATGAATGAGAACTCTGTCTTGGGGAATTGGACACAGAGCTGTTACCCCATCCATTAAACCTACTTCCCAATGATAAGTCTACAAGACTCTCTGACATAGGCCTCAAGGAAAACAACTTGTTCTTCCATTATGAGTTCTTCAGCTCCACTTTCAAAGAAGAACTCAGGCCCATAGTACTCAGATAAGTACTTAATATGCTTTCCATTTTTCAGCTCCACAGTTGTTATCTCTCTGTATGCAAACTCATCAGGATGAGTGCCTTCAAGCAATAACTGGAGCTCATTTCTTCTTATTTCTTCAAGCTTCTTGTAGATTACCCCTTCTTTACCATTTTGTTTTCTAGTAAAGTTTGTGGAGTCATCTTAGACTTGTAAGCTCTCTTGAAGTCATCAAGGATTTTCCAGGGTGACACTACAATGGCCAACATTATCACAGCATCTACAATCTTTTTTACTTGGCCATTGTATCTGCTTGGAATCTTCTTTTTGTGAATTCTGTCACTTACTCTGGGTCAGGCCAAATTCTCACTCTCTCTTTCTGATATTGAAATGTAAATCTGAGAGCATACAACCTCTGAGCATGTTTCTTCATAGCTTGTATGGATAAAGACTTAGGAAACTCTTTATCAATCATCCTTAACAGCTGCTCATCATGTTGTTTGTGTTGTTCTTCTTCTTCAAGTTTGACTTTTACCATTTGCCTTTGGAAGTCAAGTGTGATTGTTGTTGGTTGACTCCTGGGCTCGGGCATCTTTATTTTGAGAACAACAGAGATTGGCAGACTATCATCCTCATCATCATCATCATCTTCTTCCATCCTCAACACCCTTCTCTTCCTCTTGGGTGCATCATTAATAGTGGGTTGAGTAGGTTTCTTGGGTAAAGGAGTTGGTTTTGAGAATTGTGAGGGTGGTTGTTTTGGTGTAGGAGATTCTGCAGGCTGCTTTAGCATCTTGGTTGTGAGTGAAGCTTTGGATAATTTTGCCATATCAGTCCTTTTCCCAGCACCAGCTTCATTAAGTGCTTCCATGATCAATCCTTTGTTAAATACTTCAGAAGAACAGATTCTGGTGGTTATCTCCAAAATACTGTCTCTGGACCATGACTTCACTTCAATGATTGATCTTCCCAGATGTTTTGATATAAATCTTGCCATAGCTTCCAGCCTTTCCCTTTCTTTCTCACTTCAACTTGCCCATCTTTGTTCAATCTCTTGAATCTCTAACCTTTTGATTTCAGAGTCAAGTTTGGCAGTGTCAAATCCTTGTCTGAAGAGTTGATCAATAATCTTATCCATAGATTTGCTATGTTGCTCATCAGCTTCTTTGATCAATTCTTCTAACTTTTCTCACCTTCAGTCTTTTCAGAGTTTTTCTTTCTCTTGTAGGTGATCATTTCCTTTTCTTTCTTCTCTTTTTATTCTTCCTCTTCAGCTCTTTTTCTTTTGTCTACTTTCACTGACTTAGACTCCCCCTTTTTGGTTGCATTGGGTTCAGGGGTGTGAATGTCAGAAAGTCTCTTAGAAACAGCAGCATCAACTAAGGATTGAAGATTTGAGGAAAGCCTCTCATCAATGGCTTGATGTACAGTGTTTGTGATTATGGAAGTGATGAGAGGTAAGGATGTTTGAAAGGTAGCAACCATTAGCTCAGAGGGGTTCTGTCCCTGATAAATGGTACCTGAAGCAGAGGCTGGTGGCAAATTTGTTCGGAGTGGCTCGGTGTTTGGGATAGTTTTAGGAGAAACTGCCATCTGTGGGTGAATGTGGGCAGATGGACTTGATTCTTGTGACATTTTGGCAAGCAGTTCTTGTAGTCTGCATACCTCAGTCTCAAGAATGATGAAACAGGTTAACTCTCCCCAACAGATGTTGAACCATCATAACAAGTTGTGTCTGATTGGTTGTTAAAGCCTTCAGTTCAGCAGACACATCAGTACTTGTTTTTGATTGGTTCCAGTGACGCACCATGTCCTCCTTTTTGAAAGACACAGACTTAGTCTGTTGTTTTGATACTCCTTGAGGAATATTTTCAGCTGTTTTATGATAAACCACTTCCTTCTGTTTAGATTTTTATGAAGACTTTGGTTTATCAGTTTGAGATGTTTGTGGCACAAACTTGGTTTCATATTCATCTATCATTTTATTAATTTTCTTTTAATGATTTTATCTTTATTAAATTTGGAACCCTTTCTGTACCAACATTCATCAGTGAGATGATTGAATAGACCATATATTTCACATGGCTTTTTCTTCATCTTCTGTTGTTCAACTACTGAAGAAGATGAAACTACTGAAGGTGTGTTCTTCAGTACTTTCTTCCTCTCAGTACTTATATGAAGTACTAAAGGATTTGTAACAACTGAAGACTTGTTCTTCAGAAGTTTTCTATCAGTACATTTGGATTTCCTGATAGACTCTTCAGCAGTTGTCAAACCATGTTGGTTTCATTTGGTTTGAAATATTCTTCAGGTGTTGTTACTTGCTCTTCAGTACTTTGAATACCTTGTGAGACAACACCTGAAGTGCTCAGCTTTTCTTTGATCATGTGTTCATCAGCAGTAAGACCATCAGCAGATGATTAGCTGAGGTACTATTACTGACTTCATCCTCTGATTGTACATTATCACTTGAGGATGAAACACATGATGATGTGGTTTGGGTATTGATTTCACCTTCAGATTTTACTTCTGTCTTGGGAGTAAAATCTGTAGGAGGTTCAGTGTGATTATATCCAATCCCAAACTTCACATTTGAAGTTGTTTGCTTACTGAGAAGCATTTCAAACCCCTTGCAAGATGTTACCCAGCGTTCACACTCAACTTGAGTAGCTGCAAGTGTTTCTTTGAGACTCTTATGATTTTCTAAAATGACCTCTACCTTAGCCTTTTTATCAGTGATTTGGTATTTTAATTTGTAAATCTCATCATCTTTTTTTTTAAAACAGACTCAAACTCAGCTTTTCTTTTGAAAATCACTTTCTCTAGGTCAATATTTTGATTAATTAAAGCTACATTTGCTTCTCTAATTGAGGCAAAAGCAGCTATGCATGACTCAGAGCATGCATACAATTATAAACCCATATATAAAATGCCATAAAAGAAAATATTAAGAAAAATGGAGATGCTTTAGGAAAATTGGAGTTGTCAAATTAGTTTAGAGAAAAGTAAACATGTAGTTATTTTAGTTTATTTCCTTATTGTCTAACCCTACATAAAAAAAGCTTGTTTATTACAATTTTTAACTTGGTAATTACCTAGAACATATATATCCTTGTATAAATTTATAAAAAAAATCAATATATAATAATAATAATAATAATAATAATAATAATAATAATAATAATAATAGTTTGCCACCTGTAGTACTATGGACAATATTCAAGCTGAAATATTGACTTGATGGACCAATAAATCTTTACTGTTCAATCATTAGTGTCATCATAAGCTAATGTATACATACATACAAACATTAAACATAGGATGATGCTGATGATGATGATAGATATAGCAAGTTCCTGGTTTCTTCCTAAAGCTTTAGTGCTAATACGTGTTATTCATCTAGTTTTAAATAATTAAATAAGAGGGCATATAATGTTATATTCTTTTGATTTGTATGCATATGTAAGAGAATGTTCCTTGCACTTTCCAATAGTATTATAAGTAGGTGCATGCTGGATGCATTTGGTATCAAATCCTTCAATCTCATTTTTTCGAAGTACAGTTTTTCGATCCCCTTTGTTCTTGGTTTCCAAATCTGTATAGAAAATTCCCAAAAGAAGATAAAGAATCTAGTTGGAATGTGACATTACGCGATAATACTTCAAAAGGCTTGACCCAAAGACTGCTAAAGTTCCAATAACAAAGCAGTTTTTTTGGGTCGGGTGATGGTAGCAAGATCTTCGTATAATATTCTTCAAAGGGTCTTGGAATCTAATGATCTTTATGAGAATGGCGTTGGATTCAGCTGGAGGGTTAACCAGGTTGTGGTTAACAATTTTGAAAGTGATATATGGAGATCACTCGTAATATGATTCTATGAATCAAATGATGGTAGACCAGGAGTAGTAGATTTGCTTGTGAGACAATGGGTTCAACCACTGCTATATCCATTGGTAAAACGGTTATATTGTGGACATGTATAACCTGAAACGAAATTATACCGTCTCAAGATGAAGAAAGGTGTAATTTCGTTTCAGTTTCTCCATGTCCACAATGTAATTTGTCCTATCGATGCATATACTAGTGGTTGAACCCATTGTTTCACAAGCAGATCTACAACTCTCTTTAGATCAACCATCATTAGTTTCAAAGATTCATACTTTTGGGATTTCTAGGAGGTTTAGGGTTTGAGTAAGCACTTCTAGTTAAGTTTTACAATTATATTGAACAAACGGACGGCATGTTTGTGGAGCAAACTAAAAGAAGATCAGACATTGGAGTGTTGGAGTTGGCTATTATGGCAAACAAACTCGTAGAGCCACCGGTATAACAAACATATTAAACAAGTTTGTTGATATGCATAGCGAAGTCCATGCTAAGGAGATTCTTCAAGACTTTAAAGCTTCACAAGATTTGAATATGATGCGACTAGCCTTGGGTCGCTAATCATGCCCGCAAACTTGGCAACTTGCTTTTACAGAGATTTCTTTGAGTTCACTAGTCACCGAAGCAAACATACTTTTCTAGAGATTCCCTTTAGTACGCTCCTAGTGCAAATGAGCCTTCTATTTGTTCAAATTTTGTACTAATCTAAAAGTGTTTATTAAAATCTTATTGCCCTAATACGTGATGGCACAATGTATAATTGCCTTATACATGAGGTGTTAAAATATTCATGTATGATTCCTATATTTTGTTTGTGGACGTTAATGGTAGCATTGAAGAATTGTCTTCGATATATATTATCAAGATAACCCGCCAAGAATAGTGTAACTTCTATTTGAGAAATAGTCAAAATTCTTGTTTGTTTCATTACATAAATGTTTTTATATGATTACACACATGTTCATGGTAAGCTTCCTTTTTAAACTCTATTCTTCTTAGAAACATACTAAAGATATTTATTTAATATTCTTTATATTTCTTTATTAAGCATTAATGTTTTAGTTGGCGTGACAAGACCGAAACAAGACAAGAGGAACGATACGAAAATAAACATCATGGATATTGGATATTTTAGCTTGTTAATAAACATTATGTTTTGAGTTGAGCTATATAATAACTTGTATAACGAACAAGTGTTTATTAACAACTGTTTAAGTTGTAATAAAATTAAACAATTCGATCCACCTATCCATTAAGTTTAAGTGTTATTTAAATGTTTAATTTAAATGGGGGTAGTTTAGAAAATAAGGTTGACTAATTAAGTTTTCCCAAACTGAAAAGAATTAGCTTGTCTCCCTTTCCTTCTGCTTTCCTCTTAGAAATTGACAAAGAATTGGATCCTACATTGTTTAAATTGTCAACTAGTTTGACATATTTAAATAAACAACTTATATGAATTACAAGCTTTTAAATGTACCTAATTTAAACTTAATACCTTTTATACGAATAAATATTGACCGTTAATTTTTTTTAAATTTATCAATTGCAACTCACTAACTTGACACGATTACGACTCTAACTTTAGGTTTATTATGAATATATAGATATATAGATTTATATGTCTTACTAATCAAATTGAATTCACTCATGTAGCATAGATGTAGATTGTAGATAACAAATATAACTGTAGACGACAAATTAAACAAAGTATTCTATTCCAACACATAATTCATACAGATATAATTGATTTATTTACATTTTATAAACTTTCTAGATTCATTGTATATATGTATACCTTCTTCTAATAGTTTGAGACAATTAAGATAAATTCCAGACTTTTATATGAACAAATTGACTAATCAAAAGTCTAACATAATGGGTTTTAAAAGTTGGAATGTTAGTCACTATGGTGTTTCAAGATCAACGATATTGTTCATTTCACACTTTAATTTTAAACGATATCCTAAGATGTAGTCCATGCAATAAGTATATACATTACACCTTCTTTATAATTACTTAGTAGACTTCAATACCTGGTCTATTTCGACTCGATATTGAGCGAGAAATTGAATTTTCACTTGGATCACCTCTGGCTTAAGTTGGCTCGTGGCTCAATGAATTGACACGTTTTTTTTCTTGATAATGATCTTATTATATAAAAGTCTTGAATAACAAAATTCACGGTAATATAACTTTATATAAATCTCAAAGAATAAAGTATCAATATATTTACAAATTAAGAAATAAAGTAACTTGAGTCAATGAAGAGTTACTCAAATCAAATCAACTCAAGCTTTTAACAAGCTAATTTATAGAAGCCGATAAGCGAGATGAGATCGATTCAGAGACTATTTGAGCATTTATACCTTCAATATTCATTGATTTAAATATAAGTTGTTATAAAAAATTGTGATATTAAATTTTCATTTTATTATTATAGAGTTAAAAGTGGTTTAACTTCTTTTTTTATTCACAAAACAATAGGTTTTCTTGGTCCACATTGTAAACATGTCTATAATGAAATAAAATAATATATATTTAATAAAGACATCTAGTGTTACACGAAACTTACGTTGTTTATACATTCCAAGCAGTTTCCTATTGTTTCATATCTTATTTTATAAAATTAATTAGGCTAACATAGTAAACCACAATTCTTTATAATTGTTTTCGTTTTATAAATCTTATATCGTTTTCTTAAGAGTGTTAAAGAATTCTAGTAGTAAAGTAACATTGGAGTAAGGCTGTTCAAATAGCTCGACGTTCGAAACTCGTTCGAAAAAAGCTCGGATTTTTGCTCGTTCGAATTTTGGCTCGGTTGTAAACAAACCGAGCGGCTCGGTTCGGTTTGAAAATGAACCGAGCATGAGCAAAGATACGCTCGCTCGTTGCTCGTTCAGTTTTGCTCGAATTATTTTTTAATTTAGTTTTTATATATTATATATTTGTTAATCTATTTAGTTATTTACCAATTACCACTATTTTAATTATTTAGTCAAAAAATCAATTACCCTAAATGTAATGTTTTAATTCTCTAATCAAATCATCACTTCAGATTTCAAAATCCATTCACCATTCCACCCATCATCACTTTCCAGCCGTCCCCCGTATCCCCCATCTCCCTACTGACTGTCGAGACGCTGACCTCCAGCACTCATGCATGTGTCCCCCGACCTCCAGCACTCTAACATGCGACCCCAACTTTTGGCAATTCGACCTGCAATAGTCTGATCGTGTATCTCACTTTCGACAATCCGCCTTCGAAGTCCAAAGTCCGACCTTGTTCGAAGCCCGACATTGTTCAGTTGTTCCTAATCATGATATCTTGAGGTTAGATTTTTTTATATAATTTAATTCTTAAAAAATATTTGCACAAGCATTGGTGAAGATACTACAATTGAAATTTAAAAGTTGAAACTTTTGAATAATTATTAGTTTTGCTTTAAATTATAACACAAAACCGAGCGAAACCGAGCGCTCGGTTTAAAACCGAACCGAATTTGAGCATGAAGTTTGTGCTCGAATTTGTAAATTCGAACCGAACCGAGCCGCTCGGTTTGAAACCGAACCGAGTTCGAGCGAAGCTGCGTTCGTTTCGGTTCGGTTCGTGAACAACCTTACATTGGAGTTGTGAATTGCATAGTGAAACTAATGAAAATTATAAAAAAATAGCATGTACATGTGATAACATAACATGTACATGTTAAAAGGTATTAGCTAACGTGTTAATAAGAGCTCGAATTAAATTAAGTAGGTTATTCTTTACAACATGCTAAAACTTGTCGTTTGAAGTAATAATTTATTTTGAGTGCATTTTGGGTAGGGTTGTAAACGAATCGAGTCGAGCCGAGTCAGGATGGGTTCGAACTTGAGCTCAAAGCTTATCAAGCCGAGCCAGCTTGAAATTTTAACGAGCTCAAAACACCGGCTCGAGTTCGGCTCGTGAAAAGTTCGAGCCAGCTCGTGGCTCGTGAAAAGTTCGAGCCAGCTCGTGGCTCGTGAAAAGTTCGAGCCAGCTCGTGGCTCGTTCAAACCGGCTCGATTTAAATATATATTTTTTTATTTTTTCACATTAATTTATATGAAAACACAAAAAATATATATTATGGTTTTATATTTTGTTGGGTACTACGTACTTATAGGAACAAAGATTATTATTTTGAATACAAACAATTTACTATCAAATTATATATTTTTAAACAAAATACTTAATGTTTTTAAAAAGAATCCATTTTTATTTTTAAAAAATATTTTTAAAATCCTAATATAAAAAAAGAATCATAATAATAGTAGTAGTAGTAGTAGTAGTAATAATAATAATACTATATAAATATATATATATACACATATTATATGCACTGAGCCACGAGTCGAGCCAGCGAATCGAGCCACAAGCCGAGCTCGAACCGAGCTAACCCTGGCTCAAGTTTGGCTCGTTTAGAATTCGAGCCGAGCCGAGCCGACTCGTTTAGATTCAAGCTTTTTTCGAGCCGAGCTTTTTTCAAGTTTTTTCGAGCGAACTTCAAGCGGGCTAGCTACGAATTTTTTGTACAGCCCTAATGTTGGGTGATAATTTTTCTATTCTTTTTCACGAATATTCAATTCATTTCATATGATTTTTAAAAAATGGTCCTGAATTTTCTCAAAACATTACATGTATATGATGATTTCTAAAGGATTTGCTATTTACAACACCTACAACTTGTTTAGATAGTAATTTAAAATCTAAAAGTTGTATGCAAGTTGTGATCATTACATAGTCAAAAGAAGTTTGATAAGTAAAAAGACTACATAACACGAGCTTAATAAACTTTTCGTTGCATCGAGCTGGATCTAACCTTACTAATTTTTTTGATGTTTTCTTTAAAGGTAAGCATCCAACATATATTAATAATCAAATACATAGGATATGATTGAATAAATATACAAATACCAATGGTTATAAGGTGTTGTGATATTGCTTTCAAAGTGATGAGAGTTCAATTTTTACCACAAACAAATGGTGTATTACCAACTTGGTTACTCAATATGAGTTGTAACATATGTTTGGTAAATTGTACTCATCTTTTGTCTTTTTTCAAATCTAACCCAATATTTTTACATATTTTATAATTTAGCCTTAATATTTTTTGGCTTTCAATTTTGGTCTCCTATAGTTTTCAAATTTTAGTTTTATTTCGTTTTACGTTTCGGTTATATTTTATGAGTTAACACACCACAACGTGTGTGTGTGTATGTGATTTAAGGTTTCTACGCTTATTTTTTTCCCCGTTTAAAGGTTCAATCGCAAGGCGTTGATCCTAGATCGATTTAGTTATTGCGTTACATGTTTTACGTTTCGCCTGTGTGGTTCAACGTAATATGTCTACTTTTCGTTCGATTTTATTTTTCGCTTTACTTTTTTTTTTAATATGAGTTTTTTCGGTTTTAATGGTCACTGACGGTCATGTGTCACTGGTGCTATTTGATATGGCTTTACGCTCCCGTCGCAATACTAGGGGCTTAATACTAGTTATACTTTATTTACCAACTTCCATGATTGTAATATTGCTTTTGCTATTATTTCACCATATTTACCAACTTCCATGTGATTTTACTTTAAGTTTTGTTTATTATTAAAGTATAGTGTGCTTATTTATTAATGATGAGATCCCAAGTCCATAAAACAATTGGAATAGCCAAATTACAATCAATGGTGTAAAAATTATATAAATTGTGTTTTTATACATTCTTCTTTTAAGTTTTATGTCAAAACGTGGGCTAGTTATTTTCTATTTGTTTTGTGTTTGTAATGGGCTGAGTTTGGAGTTAGTTAGTGGGCTTGTCTGTGGATTGGGCTTGTAGATTTGTTGGATCTGGGCTTGGAGCGGGTCGAGTTGAAGATGTTTATGGAGCATATAAAATCTCCTTTGTAGCAGTGTGTTCTTCACTTTTACGACCCCTGTTATCTCGTGAACCCGATTAGGGTTTCTCGTTTTTCATCTTTCTTGCAATGTTTTGTTGATTAGTGATTCGGATGTTCTTAATTAATAGATTATCGCTTTGGTAATCTACTGTTTGATATTTAGTTGTTCTTGATGAGATTGTCTTGTATCAAACACTTGTTTCGTTTCTATGATATATAACATCATTTGGTTATATTTAATCATGATTTGCGATAAATGGACGAATTTTACAAGGTATGTTTATCATACGAAGAGAAAAGTTACATTGCCCAAAATGTAAACTAGTGTTTACTTCTTAATTTATTTTCCATTGTAACACTATCACACAAATTAATATCAAAAAATCACATATTTAAATAACTAAAAAATGTATACAATTTCAGATACCTGCATGCCAATATACCAATAATTCCACTATGATGTAGGGATGGCATGCCACGTGGAGTAAAACTAGTGGTGGAGTAAAGATGAGATGCAATCCATGTAATCCAATTTATGTGGTCACATTGAATATAATACCAACAAACCAATAAAAATCATTCAACTTTATATAAAAACACAAACTGAACCCCTTCACTTTGAACCACAAACTCCATTATTGAATCTTGAAGCTTCTGCAACTCAATTGAAGAAGAAGAAGAAGATGGCATCCATCTCAGCTTCCATCTCCACCACCTCACCATCATTCTCTCTGCTCCAAAAGCCCACAATCACCGCCCACGGTTCTCCGGTTATCGGTATGTTTTCGATCATCAAATAAAATAATGAGTCGATCAAACAGTGATTGTAATATTATTTACATATATGTAACTGAAAGTTGATCTTGATCAGGGTTGCCATCAATGAGCAAGATGGGGAGAGTGAGATGTTCAATGGACAATAATAAGCCCGTTGTGACATCCAACGACGGTGCACGCATGACTGCACCGTCGTTGATGGCTGCAGCAGTGGCTGCAGTCATGTCGAGCCCGGCAGCCCAGGCTCTGGTGGACGAGAGAATGAGCACCGAAGGGACCGGGCTACCGTTCGGGCTAAGCAACAACCTTCTTGGGTGGATTCTTTTTGGGGTTTTTGGTTTGATTTGGACACTTTACTTTGTGTACGTTGGTGGCCTTGATGAGGATGAGGAGTCAGGATTATCGCTTTAAACTTTCTTACCTGAAATGACAATTTGCAAAATGTGATGGACTTATGTGTAATATTTCTATTAAATTACTTTTTTAAAAATTCTTACATTGTAATGTATGTTCCTGTAAATTACATTTGTATATTCTTATACTACAACGCATGGGGAATAACTATGTTTCAGTTTGCGTAACCATCCGCATATATATACCTTCGTATGTTTCTTCAATCTTACGGCCATACGATAACATGTAGGTTTTAACTGTATCGTTCTGCCGCAACGTGCGAGTACCTTTTGCTCTTTACTATTAAGTATTTTGATTGGTTATTTTACTTGGATCATTCGGGAAAATAAAAAAATTTGTAGGTATATTTCTATCATGGAACGTCTACCCAAACATAGACCAAAATCGGGTTTTATATGTTGTGAATCATCACAATGTTTATTTGAAATAACAATATTGACTCATGAAAGAGTGAATAAGTTTGACATTTAAAACAATTGATAGATTAATATAGTTACCAATAGTTATTGTTATTAAGTAGTAACTGGTTACTACTAGTGATTGGCTTTTGACATTAATAGAAACCTAATTGATAGACATTCATCAACGCGAACTATGTCGTAGCTAATTGGTTTTAAGCAACACGTAGTTGGTTGTTATCGATGATGTTCATAAACACGAACTGAACTAGGTTGATGTCGACAATATTCATTAGTATGAAATAAGGTTGCTACTATACATGGTCGCCAACACTAACACCATTTCCTACCAATAGCATAGTTAGTACTGATCGCTTAGTTCCTAGTTATTGATCGAGGGCGTAGTTTCTATAGACGATGCAATCTCTACTGACACGGTACGTCAGCTAAACTAATCTATAAAAAAAGGTAGACGTTAATCCGTTTCATTAAAATCTTTTAAGTTATAGCTCTCAGTAGGTGTTTTTTCAAGCCATAAATAGTCTAGTAGCGTTAGGACATTTCTTATATGCTCTCTAGTTCCTCGGTTTAATAATACATCTCCGTTTTTAGGTAAAACATGTTATGTATCCAAACCCTTATGATGTAAAGGCTGCATTACTTTATTAGATACGATCACTAAATAACTTATAGATACGATCACTAAATTAACTTATAGACAATATTTAATTTAATATAAGGCTAAAATATTTGAACTTTACATTGTTAGTGTTAGCTTTGAAATACACCTGAAGTTGGTGTAATTATAACAAAATTAGCTTACGATGGAAAGATTATAACCAATACTTGATAGTCCTTACATCTCCTATATTGTACCACATTTATATATTTCATTTCTCGTACTTTCAACAATGTTTTATATTATATCAACATAAATATATATATTTTTAATGAACTAAAATTTGTTGACAAATTCGTTGTTTTATTCTTTCAACCAAAGAATAAAAGTTCTAATACAAAAATCATTAGCTAGTGCAACTAGCGTCTATTGTAAAGTAGTTGACTAATATAATATGTCACTTAAGACGATACAACTCTCCTAATAAATCCTCAACCACATGGAATTGTGAGCTACAAATATTCTACATGATAAGTAACATGCATTCTAATATTACTCATCTTCATTAAACCTACCAACATTATGTATAGTTTCTGAGATTCCTAAAATAAAGATAACATGTCTTGTAAAGACTATATTTGGGTGTGTGGAGAAAAGAGTTTCTACTTCTCTCTTGTTAATAATGTCTGACTGATAACCATTTACAAGTATAACTCCTCAATTCTACTAAATAGGAGATAGTTGGTCGTAATAGTAATTGATTTATACATTACAAACTAACCATTATTAGTTGTTGATTTATTTGGTGATATGAGAAATTTTTGATATCCCAATCCTTCTTATCTTCCATGTTATATTTCATGTATAAGTGTACTTTCTAAGTACTAACAATGCTTCCTTGTGGGATCTATATTTACAATTTACATTGTTAAATATCGGGTTGATTCGAGATTTTTCAAAAGTTTCGCATATTTATAGCAAATATACATATGTCTATAAAACGTTCGTCACTTGACGCTCGCTCGACATTCATTCGGAATTTGCTCGAAAAAAACTCGTTCGAATTTCTGCTCGGTTGTAAACGAGCCGATCGGCTCAGATCGATTTATAAATGAGTCAAGCATGACAAAGGTACGCTCGGATCGGTTCGGATCAAATTGTTTTTTATTTTCTTATATATATAGTTTACACATAACACTTTAGTAGATTTGACTTACTATATACAAATATCCAACAAATTATATTTATATATATTATATCAATCAACCTAATAAAAAAATAAAAACACTAAGCATTAAAATGAAATTCTAAGTAACCATGAATAAAATTTTGATATCGCTCTTGCTTTTAGTCAAGCATCTCCCGCTCTCACGTATCATTCTCTGCAATATACTCACCGCCTTATCGACTACAGTATTAGCCTAAGACTCAATATTGTTCACCGTTCGTTTGCGCTCACTCGACGCTCGATCGAAATATTAAAGCTCAAAAAATGCTCATTCGATTTTCCGCTCGATTGTAAACGAGCCGCTCGGCTCGGTTCGGTTTAGAAACAAACCAACCATAAGCAAAGATCCTCTCAGTTTTGCTCGGCTCGTAAACAACCCTGAATCTGTCGTTACTATCATTTGGCATTTGATAAATGGTGATGCGCAAAAGATGAGTTGGTTACATAAATGAAATAAAGCACACTATATAAAGTATACGCATTAATATATTAGGGCAAAACCCTTTGCTGTATGTGTAGTTAGCTCGTAACATGACTATAAAAAAGTATACCACATCATAAAAAATGACTTGTGTTGGATTTTCTATTTATAAAGTTATCTCTGTATCAACAGTTAATGTTTTTCACCTCCAAACACATGAGGCAAACTATATGTTTACGCTTGTTGTTCCTTCTCTCGATCGCCCAATTAAAAGCCCTCTGTGTCGTCCGTAGCCGATCGAAAACGACGATGAATTATTTTCTAACAACTATACGGACAAAAGCGTCGATATTCAAATGAAACTTAACGAACTCAAACTTTACAAAAAAAATGTCTCAAGATCTAAATCTAGGGGGACAAAAGTGCAATTCTCCTAAACACAAATACTCCACAATCAAAGTACAATACATGAATATTATTACACATAAGTCCATCACAATTTGCAAATTGTCATTTCATGTAAGAAAGTTTAAAGCGATAAACCTGACTCCTCATCCTCATCAAGGCCACCAACGTACACAAAGTAAAGTGTCCAAATCAAACCAAAAACCCCAAAAAGAATCCACCCAAGAAGGTTGTTGCTTAGCCCGAACGGTAGCCCCGTCCCTTCGGTGCTCATTCTCTCGTCCACCAGAGCCTGGGCCGCCGGGCTCGACATGGCTGCAGCCACTGCTGCAGCCATCAACGACGGTGCAGTCATGTGTGCACCGTCGTTGGATGTCACAACGGGCTTATTATTGTCCATTGAACATCTCACTCTCCCCATCTTGCTCATTGATGGCAACCCTGATCAAGATCAACAACTTTCAGTTACATATATGTAAATAATATTACAATCACTGTTTGATCGACTCATTATCTTATTTGATGGTCGAAAACATACCGATAACCGGAGAACCGTGGGCGGTGATTGTGGGCTTTTGGAGCAGAGAGAATGATGGTGAGGTGGTGGAGATGGAAGCTGAGATGGATGCCATCTTCTTCTTCTTCTTCAATTGAGTTGCAGAAGCTTCAAGATTCAATAATGGAGTTTGTAGTTCAAAGTGAAGGGGTTCAGTTTGTGTTTTTATATAAAGTTGAATGATTTTTATTGGTTTGTTGATATTATATTCAATGTGACCACATAAATTGGATTACATGGATTGCACCTCATCTTTACTCCACCAATAGGTTTATTCCACGTGGCATGTCATCTCTGCATCATAGTCTAATGTTTGGTTTCTAAAGCGTGCTGTACACAAACATAAAACCTTTTAAGTTTTAAGTTTACCCCTTCGAAATTGTTCAGTTGAACCTGTTAACTCGTTTAATTAAACAAATGAATTTTTATAATAATAAAACTGGACTTGTAAGGCTTGATAGATTAATCATTCACTATTACAAAATTATATGTTTAACTAATTTTAATAAATTTATGTATTACACAAGTTAAAAAATAAATAAAATTTATTAATTATAAAACGATATTTTAAAATATACAATTAGAATTACGTATGAATAAAAATTTTAAGTAATAAACAATGATATCAAATTTTTAGCAAAGTTTTGTATGAGAAAACTATTGATATGTACATGAGTTTAAAAATTTTATTAAATAACCTAACATGACAATTAAAAAAAGTAAAATGTCTCGAACAATTGTAAATGAAAAAAAACGTAAAATATGATGGTGTAAGTAAAAATTGCATGAAAATTTACTAAAGAAAGAGCCTCATAGAAAAAAAGGGTCTATTATGTATTTTCGTACTAATTATAACATATAATCATGTATATATTTAGTTGAGTTCACTATTAAACTTATTTTCACATGATAATACAACTAATCATGAACAATAGAAAATCAATCAAAAGAACCTTTTAAATTCCATATTAAAAATTGACTACTTTCTATCATAATAGACTTGATTAACGAGTTCTACATTAATAAAAAATATTATAATAAAATTGGAAAGAAAAACAGAAAAAACGTTATCTAATAAATTAAAGAAACCACTTATAAAATAAAATAGAATGTTTCTAACGAAATAAGGACATGTTTCAAAAATTAGTTAAAAACATCTTAAATTCTGAAAAATAATGATTTTGTTGATGGTAACAAATAAAAAAAAGACAGTAATGAAATAAAAGGCAATTGAAAATATTGATCTCTAATTTAAATACCTTTATAATAGTATTTTATATTTTAATTTCTAAAACCAACTCTTTGTTTTTACTAATAGTAGTTTCTATAGAAAAAAACATATAAATGTGGTACTATACAATCTTAAAATAAATATTATTTTAGAACTATGACTTATTCAAAAAATATAGATTTGATAAGAAGATAATTTTAAAAATTAATCAATAGAGTATTCTAGAAGTAAAAATAAGAGATATATGTTTTTTAGTTTAAAATAGAAGGGTTTTAACTTATATCCCGTTAATTTTGGAAACAAAATGTGTTTATTTAAAAATTTTAATACAAAAATGGTAAATTTAATTCTTTTAAGCTGGAAAAATATTTATTATTAAATGTCAAGATAACATGTGTTATTAGATGAATCTAAAAAGTAATATGTATCAACCATAATTATTATTTTCTTATTAAAGTAATAGGATAGGATATTATATTTAGAGATCATTAGCTAAAAGTATTATTTACTAAATTCATTAGTTACATCGAAATTAGTACGTCTTTAAGCTTAGATCCAACACTATCCACTCCATTCTCATAAAGAAAGCTTTTTTTTAAAGTTGAGCCTAACACTAAGCAAAGACGGATTAAATGTTACGAGGGTTCAAAACAAACTAAAAACCCATGGCCTTTTCCAGCTTTTCTTTCTTTTTTTTTCTTTGGGCTTGAGTTAAAAATCATAATAAATTCAAATGAATAACAGAGATAAGGAGACTATCGCTATGTTTTTATATACTAATTTTAAACTGTAGATTTGTTATTTTAGCAATTATGGAAATATTAAAAAGTAGACAAGAGCATTATACTACTACTTATTTAGCAAGGTCAGTAGGATGCTTCACCGCCCTCGTAATGTGGGCACGTGGCCTCACCTGATTGGACCGCAAGTTTTTTTCTTGTAAGGAGTTAACGTTCTGGTGGCAAAATTCTATGCCGTATGCATGCAAGCTGCAACAAGTTGTGGGTTCAAACCCCGCTTTATGTTTTTTTTATTTATTTTTCTTTCTTAATTTAATTTAAGTTACCTTTTTCCTTTTATTTCTTAACATTAATTTATTTAAGTTGTTGTTTCTAATTATTAGGCTGCAAGAGCATAACGTAGATCAGATACATGTCACAACATTTAATCGTACTACTTTGCCGCAACACACGGGCCTTACATTTAAAATAGTTTTTTAAAAGCAAACTTTATATGTACGCTTCGAGTTGGTTTATATTTCAATGTAATTTTCTTTAGAAATGAGTCATGTCAAATAAAATAAAGCGTAACAGTTCAAAAATATATTGATTGGTTACAATATATACTTTAACACAACACATACATGATACAACCCCGTCGTAACATAGGGCGGGTAAAAAAACTAGTTTTTTTCATATAACAATATACCATCCATTCAAAATTTGAGTATACTTCGGCTTTCTTAATTCTGATTAAGAGGCCCAATATCATATTATATTTGATGTTTAGTTTAGTTACTATTTTACAAAGTTACCCGTATTGTATTTAGTGTTTTAGTTTAGTTGCATTGTTTCTACTTTCAAGCTTGTTTAAGACCTTAAGGATTGATGTAAAAACCATGAAAATTATAACTCAAAAATCAAATTACTTTGGATGATATTTGTATGACTCACTCTACAAGATTAGGTCCATACGGCAGTGATACTTGTTACACAAAACCGATATTATCGGTTAATTACCGTTTACCAACATCAAAACCCATATTATAATATATTTTATGATACTAAATGATTCTAAAACTGCTAGAAATATCAAATTATTAAATGTAAGTAATTGTTACAATTTTTTTTAAGCATTTGATATCTGAGTTGCTTATTAAAAAAAGAAAATGCAAGATTAGATTCCGGTAACAACACTTCAAATAAATAACTTTTAACCAAACAATAAAAAATAATGAAACCAATCATATAATGTACAAATTTTTTATCATCTATTTGTGTATGCGTATATATAAATAAAAGTATGGATCAAATAAAAAACTGTAGCACGGTTTTACATATACGTCACATATAGGTTACGTATACGCAACCGTTTTTCATTTGAAATAGTGTTATGTATACGTCAAACTTTTCATTCTCGTATTTATGTTCGACATATATGTAACAATAACTTAAATAATCTTTTACCAATTAGAATAACAAAAAAATTATGAATTATGTTATTGGTTTTCGTGGTTTTCTTCAGTTTTCTCGGTTTTCTTCAGTTTTCTTATAATTATTGATTTTCTCAAGAACTCTCCCCTATATATATATACTAGGTCAGTATCTCGTGTATCACACGGGTTGAATAGATAAAATATTAAATAGTTAGTAATGAAAATTTATAAATTATAAAATCATATTTTGTGATAAGAAATTATTAAAATTAACTACAAGTAATTACTATAAGTAATAATCACTTATATAATTTTCTTTAAACTTTTGTACTTCAGTTTCTTTTATTATAAAAATTGAAACATACTTCAAGGAGGGGTAGGGTTAAGGCAGCCTGTTGGGCGAAATACCATTCCGGTACAATATGAGGCGGGGTGGACATTGGATTAGCAGGTATATAAATGTCGGGGTATAAAATTTTTTTATTATAACTCTGAATTTTAATTATTATGGTTTATAAAAATGTTTTATAAAAACACTGCTTTTATAATATTTTGTATTTTTATATAGTTTGATATTTTAGAAATAATATTTATATTATACAAAAATTGTTTCATTAGATCTTACATTTATAAAAAGACATATTTTTTAATTTGTTAAAAAACTATTTTAATCTAAAATAAAATAAAACAATATAATTGATAGTTAATGTAAATATTTAATAAAAGAGAGAAACATGAAAAAAAATTTAATGTTTAGAATTTTAACAAATGACAAAACAAAATCTTTTTTATTATAATACGTAGAGGAAGAGTTATGTCCAAACACAATTTATTTATTTTCATTCTAAAACCAAATGAAAAGTAAAGTCCAACAAAAAAGTCATTAAAATTAAATAGTGAGATAAGGGTTCTAGCCTGTTTATAACGAATTAATATATAGTTATGATTTAGATTAGAAGTAGATTTGATGCTAGTATGAGTTGGTTGTTTTACGCCCAAAAAACACTATTAGCTATTTAATTTGTGAAATATCGAAGTTTATGCAACATGAAGATGCTCGTTTTACCCGTTAATAACGAATCAATTGTAATTGTATAACAGTTTGAAACCCTTTGTAGACGATGGAGATCTCGTCGTTATACACCGCCTCAAGACGATGCTACCTTCCTTCATCAGGTCTCTCTATACCTATATGTATATGTGTGTGTGTGTTTGTATTTAGGCGTAATGCGAGAATTTGATGGAATTATATGTTGTTGCTGATTAGAATGATGCGTGCATTGTATTCTTCGAATTCAATGATAATAGAATCTGTAAATCATTAGTTTCGATATTGAATCGTGCCTGTGTGATGTTGTTTTCATTTCGCATCATTAATTTGATGTTAGGATATGTTTTTATGTGTTTATAAGAGATGAATGTTTGATTTGATGATTTCTAGGTCATTTTGTTAAGAACTCCATAGATGATTTGCTGTGCTGGCTTATCATAAAGGTAATGAGTGATTTAGAAATTGCATATACTCCGTTGATTCAGATATAGGAGTCCAATTTTTGTTTGTGTGCGTGTTAGTATCAATCTGTTAGGCCTAGTAGGGGATTGTAATGGAGTTATTTCAGTTATTCGTTGAATGTTTATAAATTTTGATGTGAATTTGATTCACTGCCTGATTGATGCTGCTTTTTGTTAGTGTCTTTGATTTGTTGTTGTAATGCTAAAGGTACAGATATGGTGCTGCTCAAGAAAGTTGGTGTCTCTCAATGCTATCAAAGCTCTGTTTATATATTTTCTAATAAAAGCAGATCTCAACAGTCACTTAATCCAAGTGTATTCATAAGGCATAAGAAATACCCTGTTCAGGTCAACTGTTATTTCTTTGACTTATTATAAGTTTTCATACCTTTTGATATTTTGAGATTGTTTATTATACCAGTCTCATTTTCTATTTATTCCTTTTCAGGTGTTATGCAGCCAGAAGAATGATATTCCTGTAGTAGAGGCTCGGTGTGTCATTTTTTAAAAGTACTTCTATATGATTATTAATGTTTTTCTCTATTAGGCCAGTGACTATCTATTAGAGGTGCTTTTTTAACCCATTTATGTATTTGATTGGTTTAGATGGTGTTTTTATCTCAAAAGAAAAAATCAAATAAAGGGAATAGTCAAATGAATCAAACAGTCAAATGGGTTGAAAGTCACCCAAAATTTGGAATACTATTGTAATAATACTCATTTTGTAACTGCCTACAGGACTGCATGCTTGAAGTTTCATACCTAAATCGTGTTATCCAAGCTTGGATTACTATTGTAATAATACTCATTTTATTATGAAAAGCATCATCTATAATACAATTTAACATTGGGTAAAAAGTGTTTGCTGGCTGTCCCAACCCGGTCTGGCCAGCTTTGGCTGGTACTAATAGTAACCCGTTTTGGATAGCCAATCATGTCACTTATAATATTTACCATAGTTGATCCAATTCCCATTCTTACATTTAAAGACAGACTTCTTTAAAATTAACTTTTACGGAATTTTTGTTCTGTTAAGTGCTCACATTGATGCAAAAAGTAGTGTGTATGAACTTGCTTCAGTATTGACAGGTCATGTTGAAGCATAGCATAGGCAGTTTTCATATATTTATATTCGTATTATGTTAGGTAAAGGGCTAGTTTCCTTGCAATGTGACCATACTTTGTCCAAATTGTATTTTAGACAACCAAACTTTGTAGGCCAAAATCAGAGTTACAAAATTTTCTATTTAAGGTAACTGTTAACAAACTTTCAAAAGTTTCAAGTTAAGGTACTCTGACCTGGAAATCGGTAAAAACTGACGTGGCAGTTGATGTGTCCATACCGTGTTGATGTTATTCATGATGTGGTATGAAATTTGATCATCTTAGGTAATTACCTTAAATTGGTTTTTTCAAGCTTTTTTCTGGCCTAGAACAAGTTGGTCACCCGAAACAAAAATAAGTCCAAAATTTTGTTACCTTTTTATGCAATTAGCCCTTATGTAGATACCTGCCTACAGGACTGCATGCTTGAGATGTAATGGTTTCCTCTGTTATTTTTTGTATGGTTGTGAGGGTAAGGATAAATATGTATTTTAGTATTTATCTAACTCAGTTTAAGTTACTCTCCAATTTCTCCAGGTCTATGGATGAAATATATGATACTTTGGCTGAACGTCTGGTACCAACTGCAGCCTCAGGAACAAATACCAGTTTAATGTAAGTCTAAGCCTTATGGTATTGAACAATGATGCTATTTTAGGGTCAATGAAATATTCTTAATTGCATTTATGCATGTTTTCAAATATTTTAACAGATGCCTTATGTTATTCGTGGTCATTACTCATGGGCTGCTATGTTTAGCTTCTTATCTACATTTCTACATCTTGTTGGTTTGATATATTTGCATAATTGTTTGTAATCAAGATGTTGTTTCCCACATACAATTTATGTATACTATTTGTGGATTAACCAAGATCACTTACTGTGTCTATGAAATAACACATTCATGTATAACTATATTATATATGTGATCGATTATAAATTTTAATATGTTGCATAATTCAGATTCTGTTATAAAGATGTTGGTTTCCCATATACAGTTTATGTATGTTTTCTGTGTATTAACCAAGACCACTGTACTGTGTCAATGAAATAACATGTACACATATAACTATATGTCTATATATAAATGTGTTCAATTATATTTTTATAATGTTTTATAACCTTAATGAGTCAACATGTCTTCTGGTAGTTTTGACCCACCTCCTTATGAATGGGTTGATTGGGGTTATGTTTTCTTTTTCACCAGTCAAACGGATAAGTTATATGAAAATATCTATAGAGGAAGCAGTTGAACAAATAACAAATCGTCCAAAGTATGAGTTTAATGCACAAAAACCAACCAAGTCCTAAATCATTTTATTCATTAAATTAATATCCTATTTGTAATCATACATGACACAAAAATTGTTTATAGCATATATTTCAGAAGTTCTGGTCAAAAAGTGGTTTGGTTCAGCCCAACTAAAGTTGACTTGTACCAGAATTACCTGTTACCCAACCCGCCCAAATGAGTTATCTGATCTCCAAATTTTCCTCTTTTTTCTCTTTCAAGGCATATTGTGGGCTTAGCAGGCCCTCCAGGAGCTGGAAAGACCACCATTGCTTCAGAGGTTGCTAAACGTGTAAACAAATTATGGCCTCAAAAAGCATGTTCATTTGATTCTCAAGTTGAACCCCCAGAAATTGCAGTAGTACTTCCCATGGATGGTTTCCATCTTTATCGTCACCAGCTTGATTCAATGGAGGTTCACCTTATAATCTCTCCACTTTTATGCTAATTAGAGTGTGCATGGATTTGCATTTTGAAACTAATTATCTAATTATTTGGACTCGCATTCACAATAGTCTATTTTCAATGTTTGGATAAATATGTCATAGCTTCTGATAATCTGATTATTTAGGGGTCAAATAATCAGTTTCATGCTATATGCTACAATATCAATTATCAGTGGGTAAAATAAAACTACCTAATTACCTGTTCTTTTATCCTAATCTGAGATGCCTTTACTTCCATTTCACAACACCTTCTCTCTCCGTTTTTTTTGGGTCTCTAATACTGTCCTTTTTAGACAATATATTTATTAATTTCTTAAATAATCAAAATTTCCACAACTCTTGGTAGTTGATTATCTGATTGTCACAACTTCAAACAGCAAAAGCAGATCCAAACACCAACTCCTACAAGTTATTTTGTTACAAATTATTATTTGATTCTGATTATTCAAAATGACAACCATTTCAAAATGCATATCAAGAGACTCAGTACCTTATGCAACAAGCAATTCATTGTCAATTCTGATTTCCTTACTGTTCAACCTTTTTTAGGATCCGAAGGAAGCCCATGCAAGAAGGGGAGGTAAGCTCTTTCTCTCATATCACATCAGTTGTTTCAAGATGTCACTTTGATAATCACCATTTTTATGTTGCTTAATCAGCTCCATGGACGTTTGCTCCTGATTTATTCTTTAAATGTTTGAAGACCCTGAGGGAGCAGGTAATTGTGCCTTGATCATAACTTAACTGGTTTCCATTGAGTAAATTTTGAGGTCAAGGATTCAAAACATATTCGATTTGAAACGGTTTATTCTTAGTGCAGATCCGAATGGATCGAGTCATAATGGGGTTGGCCCATAAAACCTTTTTGTCCATTTTTTAAAATTAAAAAAAGTTATTGGTGAATTCATTATAATTAGAATAATAATATAGATCTTCAAATAATCCTTTAAGATATTGTATGCATTAAAATTAGACTTTAGGTGACTTTCAACCCCTTTCACAAAGTCCCTTTTTAAGCTATTTATTGTGTTTGATCCCTTTAAAATCGAACACAAACAACCTTCAAGGGGTGGTCCAGTAGTAAGCACTTGAATCCCCTTTAGCATTAGGTTCGAATCCCACTTTCACAAGTTTCCTGCCATAGCCTCTTAAAGGCCACCTGCCAACACAAGCTGCAATTTACCTGATCCCGTTGTTAGCACGGTATCAACGGGTCCTGTGTGAGTTTACCGGCAATATATTCTCACAGACAATGAAAAAAGAGATCAAACACAATCAAATATAATATTCATAAGCAAATGGGTCGAATAGGCCACCTGCACTGTTATGTATCTGCCTATTTATTTTTCATTTCGTTGACAATAGATTTGATGATTGATTACTATTTCAGGGGTCAGTTTATGCTCCATCATTCGATCATGGTGTTGGAGACCCGATAGAAGATGATATTTTTGTAAACGTTCAGTATGAATTATATTCCTGCCAGATTACACTTCACCTACTTTCTTAATAGATCAGTTGAAGATTAATATCTGTTTAATAATTTTCTTTACACTCTTTTGTTCATGCTCTTCTATTTGCAGGCACAAAGTTGTTATAGTGGAAGGAAATTATTTACTTCTAGATGAAGGTAGTTGGAAAGATGTATCATCGATGCTGGACGAAAAATGGTAAAAACTGTTGTGTTAAATGCTATTTTTCATGTGGAATTTTTGTTCTGGATGATCTATGTAGAGGTGGCAATTTGGATCGGGTCATTTTGGACTATACTTACTCTCTTTAACAAAAGTTTTAGCTAAAATGTAAACAGATTGAATAGATCAAACTCAAAAATGAGCACAAATGTATTCACAATGCGTAAGCGTATAAAACTTTCTGAATTGTTATACTATAAAAAATAGATTATCATCGATAACAATATGGTATCTTCAAATCATATTCATAACTTAACTATCCGTAATGTTCATGAACAGAAAACAAAAGAAGTGTGCGGGCTGACCCAACCGTCTTTGACCCATACTAAATTTGCCCATTTTAGAGTTACTCATGATCCCTACCCACCCATTTTGCCGCCTTTAGTTCTAGGGAACCAAAAGTTCTATCCAGAAAAGTCAGATTCATTGTAGCTCTAATTTTACTTTTATGACTAAAGATTAGTCAAATATGATACGGATTGAAATAAAAATATATTAATCTATGAAGTGTGGTGATCTGGTTTCAATTTTTTGAAGGTTTGTTGATGTTGACATTGACGTAGCAATGGAACGAGTCATGAAGAGACATATATCAACTGGTAAACACCTTTTCTTCATGTTCCACATGCATGTGCATATGAAAGATTGTTACATTTATAATATGTGTGTTATTTTCATCTTTTTGTTAGGCAACACCCCGGAACTTGCCAAACAGCGGGTAAGTTACTACTAACTAGAGCTGGCAATTTCAACAACAAAGCGTAAAATCCAAAAATTCACCTAAAAAGAAAACGGGTCAAACAGACCAAGCTTATTAAACCAGCCGAGACTTGAAAGTCAAGTTTTTGACTTTTAAAGCATGGTAAAAAGAATATAAATTCATCAATCATATTTAACCGAGCTAATATTTTACGGAAAGAAATTTGGATAGTAAGTGGTTTGTGCCAATGCGTCCTGGCGAACTGTTTAATCTCCCGACCCTCTGTTTACCACCTTTACTACTAACCTTGTATGATGTTCTTGGATTTCCACTTGACATAAATTTACATGCAGATCGAGTACAATGACAGGCCAAATGCAGAACTTGTTTTCAAGTCAAAGAAAAATGCAGATTTGATAATCAAATCCGTTTCTCTTTGAAGGTAAAAACTCACCTTTTTGCGATGCAGATAAAGGTTCTGTATCGAACGTGCCCTTATGTGTGTGCGCTCGCTTGTTAGATTTGATATGAAATGGTTGGTAAAAGAATGAGACTTCAAGTTTTTGTTTAAATATTCAGTTTTGCGTTCCTGTGGTTTATTGGACGGGGAGGTTAAAAGGGTTATACACTAGTAAAATACCCGTCAAGCTGTGAAGTTTTCGGTAGAATATATCGCATAATAAATTTCACAAAATGCACACCAACAAAGCAGAACTTCCCACAAAAGATATTCGCATTTATGCGTGTTTTGTGGCAGGCGGATTTGAAGTAAAATTTAGACCGAAACATAGATATTAAAAACTTTCAGAGGAGTATGTTGGGTTTTAACTTTTAAGAGTTACTATAGATTTATGCAAATATGAAAACTAATTTAGAAATATATATGAGAACGATCAATTTCATAAGCCTTTTGATTTAGTTGATGTGGATTCACCACTCGTACAAGTTTTACCTATCTGGATGAAACTTGTAGAATTTTTTAAAAAAATTACTTCAACGTATATTTAAAAGAAATGCTTTTGAAACTTTTAGAAAAATAGTTATTTTTTATTTGAAAAAAGTTTTTTCCCTTGTGTTTAAATAAGCCTTTTTGTTGATTTTTTTAAGTTTCAATTTTATTTTATTTTATTTTTGTAATTTTCATAAACAGTTTATATAATTTATTTATGGATTCTTTTTTATTTTTTGAAATAGATTTTTTTTCTAATAGAAAGTGTTTTTTTAAAACCTTATCAAAATAAAAGATTTTTTTGAAGGTAAAATATGATATGTTTTCAAACTGTTTTTTTAAGAGAATGATATGACTAGTAACAAGATGACATGTTTAACCTAACCCAAATGTATATTAGGAAAAGTAGATGATTGGGTATAAGGCCAAGTGAGGAGGGAATGAGAGAATTCACCACTTAACTTTGGCCTAATGATTATAACTAGGTTTTGGCGCGCGCGTTGTCGTCCGTATGCGAGTCTTAATGTAACCATAAATCAAAATCAAAATGAAGGTTCAAAACCATAAAATTAGTAAAATACATAAAGTAAAACACATCAAAATCTCAAATCTATAACACACCAGAACATACAGAATCCAAAAACTAAATCAAAGTCTAGCACCATACACAAAACAAACGAAAAAGAAAGCGACCTCGTCCAAAATAGGAAACCGACGAAAATCAAAGTCCCGAAAATAGCAAACAAAAGAAAAACACAAACCTTAATAGGGAGAATCGTCAGGATATCGATAACGAAAGAAAGAAAACAGGAACCCAGAGAAAGACAATGTCAACGAACCCTATAAATTAAAGACACGTGTCCAGATACCGAAAACGCACAAAAAAACTTCACCCCAAAATCTTGAACCCACACCCAAAACAAATTGTAAAACACAAACAAACAAAAAAAGAAAAAAAAAAAGAAAAATTAAAACACAAACAAAAAAACGAAAGGAAATTTTTAACACAAACAAACAAAAAAAAGTCACCCCAACGATCAAACCTAAGAATAGAAATATAATAAAAAGTGAACTTGAAAAAGTTAACTACATAAATGGTCTGAATAGTTTGTTGTATTCATGACTTTAATATCTAAATTTTAAAAGTGTAGGTTTCAATTACATACGTGTGTTCAGTATTTACATGACATTCTTGACATTGTTAGTTTTCTATAATACATGTATGGATAAGGCTGTCCATATATTACGTGTGAGTTGTGACCCAAAAGTCCATAGCTTCACCCATATAGATGGGACTTATTTATAATCCATAAATCTTTATAGCTTTGATCTATAGAATAAATTATATCAAAATGTAAAATATGTTTTTTATTTTTTCATTTCTTCTTAAACGTAATTTGATTTTTGCTTTAATATGATGTAGAACCTATATATCACGTAACTTTCTTCTTACTTCATCCACAAGAACATATTATCAGAAAATTCACAAGACTCCTCTAATACCTTGTTAAGTGCTAACCAACTAGATTAAGCGAATCACAACTTGCTCCGCACTAGTCATCTAAAAGTTAGGATAGAAAACGAGTAGCTTGTTGGCTAACACGTGTTTAATGTTGTGTCTCCTTATAAAAAACGTACATAGATCATGGAATAAAGATTAGAATTCGTGATTATTACAAAAGGTTACAAGACTCACATCAAGTACTTTTTGTCACATTGAGGTAAAAATATTTTTTTATGTAAAACACCATCTAAGATGTTCACTATGAAAGTAATTATCTAAAATTGGTATTTAAACAACCTTTTAAACACCATCTAAAAATATTATAAAACTTTGGAAAATTTACTTTGAATGTTATAAAGGCATAAAAAATGATGAAAACTACAATTTCTACGCCAATGTAGTATTGTAGTTGCGCAAGAGTCAAGACTAGCATAATTAACCGACAACAAGGATCAATAATATCAAACGAAATCGAACATAATATCTTTCGATTTTAAAAGCAATATACAATATGATAATTCTTTATAATTAAAATATTAAAGGTCAAAGGGAATTTTAAATTGCAAATTCTTGATTATTTTGTATTTAAAAGGAAATTCATGTTCAATAATATTTGTATTATAACTAAGATCGAAATCTCACGCGTTGCCGTAGGGTCTTCTTGTAACGTCGTGATAATCATATTAGTATAAAATAGCAAGAAATTATCAACATATTCATTTTATAACCGGAGCGGTCAATAAACCGGATGCTTTATTGGTTCACTAGTTGAACCAGTTAAAACGGTCGAACAAGATTCAAAACTGAGCAATATTATTAGCAATAGTAAAACAAAATATTAAAGAAAGAATTAGAGGAAAAAAGAATATAAACCGTGTATAATGTAAAGTTTATTAAACTAAAACCAATTAAATATATGTTGTATTAAAATATGAGCACCTAATCTAAAAAACTATAACATAACTAAATTATGTGAATATAAAAGAGCAGTAATAACTTCCGATTCCAAAGTCAATATAAACTTATTTTAATACATTTTGGATTTACAATTTCACTTGTTCCTTCGGTTAATTTCTCATTCCAAAGTCAGTTTTTATAGGGTACACAAAACCAACATACTTTCTGTATTTTCATATAAAAACCAACATACTTTCTGTATTTTCATATAAAACCACTCAATAAATATTTATATGATAAGTTCACTTCATTTGTTATAATTTATATGAGTCGAGCTTGAGCTCTCACAACGAACTTGATATCCTATAACTTAAACGAACTTAACACGCAAACAAAACAATCTGTGCAAAAGTCGTTTTAATTTCTTTATAGATTTGCGTGATTCTAAAAAATGAAGTGACTTAAATATGTAAAAAAATATACAGAAAATTTATGTGAAAAAACAGATGATATGTTGGTTTTTATATGCAGAAACTGTTAAGGGACTTTTATGAGATAAAACAGAAAGTATATTGGTTTTTTACGTGCAAAAATTATACAGAGTTATGTTGGTTTTTTATGGTATTTACCCATTTAAAATTTGTGTTTTGTAAAAATATGTATTATTACAAGTTTAGAAGATGATATGTGTAATTTGAGAAAGCATTTCACGCCCCTTTACAATCCACATAAGCTTTAACGCTCGAGGTGTTGATGTATACCCATGGCCTAGGTATATCCAATCACCGTTTCGAACCAATTAGACGGTATCTTGATCGTTCACTCCATGCCAACGTCCGTGAGGTGGACACGCATCTCACGCTCAATCGCACATCGTCTAATTATATATTTAATGCACTTTTATGAATCAAAACTCAAAAAGACATTCATTGTCCCGTGGTTTCAACATCATGTAGATACCCATAGACAACGGGCATCTATATAATTATTATGATCCTGACCATCATAGCTTTAGCAACTTGTACTACATGCAACAACACATGTACTCCAAAAGTGAATCATATATATTCATATTATGAAACATCTCTGTATTGGGCCCAATGTAACTGGGCCACAGGAGACATAAAGAAAAAGAAGGAATAATTATGGGGCCCAAATTCCATCAAGTCCAACTCCTTTGCACGTGTTGCCACTCCACTATTAATATCGGTCCAGCTAATTACAACTTTACGTGTCTATCAAGTAGTTATTGTAAGTTTGTAACCAATAAATTTAAACTAAAATAATGATTAAGTTACAAGTTTGTGGGCACACTTTTGATATGATGCTTAAAATGTTGGAACCACTACAACTTTAACTTGTACTTAATGTGGCCCAAATGAGGGAGATTATTTTAGCAAAAATATTGATAAAATATAGTTGTCTGCCTTTTTATATAGACGTGTTTAATAGAGAACATGTTTTAAGCGCGTAATCATTAGAACCGCGTATACATGTATAAAATAGTGGTTGGAGGCTTAAGCGGAATGAGAAAGAGAATCGAGAAAGTGGTTAAAACGAAATGTGCAAGTATTTATGCAGCTCTAATGATTCAATATTTAAATTTGGTTGTGTTAAACGTCGCTTTATGTGTATATGCATATGCATAACAATTTATTGACGCATTTCTCCTTATTTCAAGTTCAAAACAAATTCATAGGCTAGACCAGCCATCAATCAATTTATAAACAAATTCATCAGTACTCTGTTTGACACAGTCAATACAATCCAACAGGTTTCCAATTCAACTAGATACTAAACTAAACGAATCGGTTTATTAACTCTCAGCAAAACCTGTTGAAACCGACTCAAAATCCGATTCAGTTTCCAGTTTAATTAAACCACCGATCAACCGATTCGATACGATTATATAACAACAACCCTACATGTTTAATTTCTGCTTTCTTTTGAAAAAGTTGCATATTTTTTAGTGGGTCCTATAAGTAGTAGTGAGTGTCACCGTCATCGACCAAATGGGGCCCAATATCACATGGTGTATTTTCATACTTTTAGGGTGTGAGATCCGACGACCAGGATTTAATCTCGTAAATTGATCATAGCCGTTGTCCGGCAGGACCATGGGATTCCATGCGCCTTTGTCTATCCTATGTTTCCTTCTATCTTAACACCAGACCGAACTTGCTCCTCTTTTCACCGACAACTTTACCTGTATTATCAAACAACATGTTTCCTCTTATGCCAAACCTTATACGCGCTTTTTACGCGCGTGCACTTCAAACCTCACAATTTCTTTACTTATATCGAATAGTAAAATAAAAAAATTTAGATTAATCAATATTATTACTTACTGACATTTAGTGACAATTTAGTGATTTAAATTAATGATTTAATTAATGACGCTCCCGAACTTTCATTTTTGTTAATAGTAACAGTCCTCAAATATAATCATCAAATATTTAGACTTAATTTTCTTTGATTTTAGTTACAATAATAATATAAACAATTTAAAAAAAACATACAAGTGATATCGATTGAAAAAGAAATGCAAATCGAGCGCGAACGTATAATAGTTATATGTTATTGTATTGTCATTGATAAGAAAAATAAAATTTGGCGTGTCACTGATCAAATTAATAGGTAATATATTAGATTATTACAATCCAAATTTCCAAACAAAAAATAGTTTACATATCTTACTGTTATATAAATACCAAAGTATCAAAAGTTTTCAATCTTATGTTCATATCAAACTCACTGAAATTGCATTATAAATGATGAAACTGTTTGATAGATGCTATTTTTTGTCTATCTATTTTGAACATAATATATAGAAATATATAGTATATGAGAAATGGCAAAATAAAACAGATTTGTCGTAACATTAACTTTATACAAAATTATTTACAAGGTTGAATTACATAAGATCGTTGGATAGGATAAAGAATTTGAATAAGTATTAAGTTTTGAGACCTGATCTTAAACAAAAAAAATATATAATTATGTTATAAGCTTGGTTTTAAGATACGTGGGGTGCACCGAGATGATAAGGTTACGAGCCAAGGCGCAAGAAACATAAACATATTGATCGTTGTGTCATGATTCACATTAATGAATAAATATTTTTTTATATTTTTCATAGGTTTCTAGCATTCGTTCTCAATCGCGATTTTGTACACTTTGCAGCTTGCGCCTCAAGTAGTCAATAGAAACATAAACATATTGATCGTTGTGTCATGACTCGATGCACCTCATTTAAAATCCAAGTTTGTTAGACATCCGAACATTAAAAATTAATAAAACTCATAAATGTAATTTCTATGTCAGTAAATAGATGGAAAGTCTCATTACATATATTTTAAAATTTACTATTATTTTTACTACTGTTATTATTATTATTATTTTGATTGCATTACAATAACTTAAAAAGAAAGGTCGGTGGGCTTTCTAACCGGCATTTCTTCTCCTTCTACTTTTAAATCTTTATATTTTTAGCCCCTGACACTTTTTAAAAACTTTGTAAAATGTTACTTTGACTCTTTAAGTTTTTAAAGTTTTAAGTTTACCTCTATGCAATATAAATTCAAGTCCGTATACGTTTAGACATAATTAGAAATGACTGGTGCAAATATAAAATGTTTACAAGTTTAACTTTATTCATTTTAAGACTGTCTACGTTTCGACAAACTACTATATTTTGACGTAAATTTTGTTCGAGATAAGTTGGGCCAAATATAAAACGTTTTAATCATTATTTTTTTGTACGCTTTAAGTTGGCCTACGTTTCGACATTGGTTTGTTTGAAAACGCCTCGGGGCTAAATAATACGTTTTCATTTACTATACGTTTGGACATAAATTTAGTTCGGAAAATGTTGAAGCGATTGTAAGTCTATGTAACAACATTAACTTTGTTAGGAAAAGAGTCAAGTCAAATATTAAAACGTTTTTGTTTTACGGTATAAATTCAAGTTACTCTACGTAAGTTAGTTCATATCAAAGCAAGTCAGGTCGATTGTAGTCCATACTTTATCACGTCATGTACAATACCGCAACAACACGTAACAAACTAGTTTACATAAATAAAAAATTGACAACTTATAACTCAAAAGTTCACGCTCGCGAGTGTGGAAGTTAACATCAATATTCTTAGCAATAAATCCATGCACAAAGAGAATAAGTCACCTAAATCATGTCTCCAACCCTAACATTTCTATTTCTATATAAAACTCCACCACCACCACCACAACTCACACTCACAAACCAAACAATTCTCCGATCTTTCAAACAACCACCGTCAACCACCGTCAACAGTCGCCGGAGATCCACCACTTCCGATCAACCACCGTCACAAGTGATCATATATATATATATAGATAGATGGACCAAAACACCACCACTTTGGATCTTTTTAAGGATATCGATCTCGCAACCGAGCTCCGGTTAGGGTTACCGGGATCCGATGACCAATCGGAGATGAAAAGCAGCCTTTCCGGCAACAAAAGAAGCTCATCGGAGATGGGATCAACCGCCTCCACCGATGAAAATCAATCAAGATTCTCACCACCCACCAAGTAAGTTACAAGTCATATATTATAACTCCTCATGCAATCATGCATATCAATGTTGTTTTCAGAACCTGATCAGACGGATTGATCGGATCACAAACCAAACACATAATCGGTTGGATCGTGAACCGGACTAGACGGTTATAATGAAATTTAATTTTTTTTTATCTTTTAGTTATTTCAAATTTAAAATATACCATTTAATAATACAAATATTACTACTTTAAACTTCATAATAAATAATATATTATTACAATTCACTTTAAACTTGTTACATAATTATATGTTTAACTCTTAAATTATTTATAAGGTTTTTAATTTGGGTTTTAAATCCGGTCTAAGCGTTCGATTTGATATTCAGTCTGGTTGTGAAAACACTGATGCAAACTAGCTATACGATAAGTTTGATATTTTGATGGTATGCATATTGACGTGTAGATATTATTTGTTTCAGGGAACAAGTAGTCGGGTGGCCGCCGGTGAGATCATACCGAAAAAACAAGATTCAAGCGAAGAAAACGGAGTCGGAAATCGGATCGGGGATGTATGTGAAAGTAAGCATGGATGGAGCTCCATATTTGAGGAAATTAGACCTTAAAATGTACAAAAGTTATGAAGAGCTCATCAAGGGTTTGCAAGAGATGTTCAAGTGCATCATTGGGTTGTACTCTGAGAGAGAAGGGTACAATGGATCACAGCATGTTCCTACTTATGAAGATAAAGATGGAGATTGGATGCTTGTTGAGATGTACCATGGGAGATGTTTATAAGTTCTTGTAAAAGACTAAGGATCATGAAGAGTTGTGAAGCTAGAGGGTTGGGTGTATAAAAATACCCAATTTTATAAAAAAAAAGATTATTCAAAAATTAAAGATAAAATACATATATATATATTATATATATATTATATATATATATGAGGGTTTTCAGTCTTTGAAGAAGGATTCAAGGAGCAAGATCTTGGAGGTTTTTGAATTTTTTAGGAAGAAAGTTAGGGGAAAAGTATACATATTTGTTTGTGATCATGTAACATTTTTTTAAAGTTTATTTTTGATGTTATATGGAGGTAAATATTGATACACATGTATAATTTTCTTGAGAACATATGTGTTTGTGTTTGTTTGGTTATTAATCTAATTTTTTTACATATGTGCGTGCATATATGTTTACAAAATGTGTAAATGAAAATATGAGTTCAGATCTACAAGACAGTTTAGTGAATTACATTATTGGTATTTTTTTATATATTGTTAAATTGCATTTCTCGTTATTCATGAATAGTATGGTTTTTATTCTTTTTAAAAAAAAGATTGTTATAGATACATATATTACGTCTTTTTTTTCCTCTATTTTTTTCTATACATACATATAGATGCTACGGTTGTGTTATACAAATATTTTTTTTTGTTATTTAGACATACTAGTATCTCTATCTTTCTTTGTATATCTATATGTATGTATAAAGAGAGATAGAGATGATGAAATAATAGGGTTTATCTATAAGCATAAAGATAGAAAGACGTAGGGTGTCCATATAACAAAATTGTATTACAATCTTGTTTTCTCTATCTTTTTCTATACATACATATGGTGTTCATATAACAAAATTGTATTACAATCTTTTTTTATCTCTCTTTCTATACATACATATAGATGCATAAGGGTTGTGTTATACAAACATACTTTTTTGTTATTTGGATATCATATTGTCTCTATCTCTCTCCATGCATTTATATGTATGTATAAAGAGAGATAAAAAGATGAAATTAAATAAGATGTATCTATAACATACAATATGCATAAAGATAGAAAGATGTAGGGCGTCCATATAACAAAATTGAATGTCTATATAACTCAAGTCTTAAAAAAATTAGTTAGTTTTTGAAATGAGATTTGTTATTGGTACACTCTAATTATTGTTCTTCTCTCTATCTCTCTACATACATGAATATAGATACATAGAGATAGACACTTACACAGAGATTAAAGTGTCCTAATAACAAAAATAGATGTCGCCTTCCAGCCTCTTCCTGCAAGTAATTAGTTAAAAAAGTGTCTAAGTTGATTTTTTTTACTCTTCATGACCCAACACATTATGTTTGAAAACTAGATCGAGAAACAAACAATAATAATACGTTTTTATGATTAACTAGCTTTAATAAACCTGTGTATTACACGGGCTGAATAAATAAAATATTGATATAATAAATTATTAGTTACAAAATGATATTTTAAGATATGATATGATTGAAATTACGTATCAGAAATGAATATAAATAATAAAACAGTGATATCAACTTTTTAAAAATTTTTAAAAAATAAATATTTTATTCTAAAACAACCCGTATAAAAATGTTATTTTTAAAAAAATTTCTTGTTACAACTCTCAATTTGATTATTTTTTGTTTAGAAAAAATTAAATTACAAAAATATCAATTTATTTAGAACTAACCTTAATAAATAAATTTCTTTCTTAATTTATTATATACTAAAATGTATTAAAATAATTTTATTAGTAATTAAGGTAATTATTTAATATAAAAAAAACGGAAAAAAATTGATAAGAATAATTATAATACTGATACGTTACACTCATATTTACTCTTTTATTGAAGTAGTAAGATTACTAATCAACATGCGTACTATCAAAGATCACGTAAAGAAATGGCTCTTTAACTCTCCATTTATGCTAAACCTATACTACTTCTAACTCAACTTAAACACTATGAAATAAACAAGTCAATTAATTAACTCAATCATAATCTAATAATCTAATACAAACTTAGCCAAACAATATAAAAAATTAATAAAAATAGTTATCCCACTTATGTAACACCATAAACTGTTAGTAAATACATACTTTTAACAACAAACCTATACTACCCCTAAATTACACCATAAAATACTTATTATTGGGTTTGAACATAGATTTGGTTTAAAGAGGCTTTACCTCTGTCTCTTACCATTAGGCTACAACGCAAGTGGATTTAACAGATGCTAACAGATACGAATCCCAACATAACTATCAAAAAAATATTACATAAACACCAGACCAAAACTATCCAACAACTAACCAACATGAGCACATGACAAGATAACAGATTCATATAAACAATTGTAATGGGCTAGAGAGAAGTTAATAAGGTGTAAGGTTGTCTCCAAACATGGAATCTGAGCGCGTTTGATCATGAAAAGATTCCATTCGTGAATCTAAGACCGATAACTGAGACTTAACCCAAGACGGATTGAACCTCCCTTCGACCCATAATGCTTCACCCGTGTCTTTGTGCTTGAAATCAGGATAATTTGGGCTTCTCTGTGAACAAATTTAACAATTAGCAAGGTCAGGCTTTATTTGTTTCAGGTTCATATAATCATATGAAACATTCGATTGAGGTGCCAATTTCAACGTATTTGCTAATGGGTTGAGCGGGCCAAACAGGTTAATGCGTAAAACTTGGTAAGTGATTCTATTCCATAATTTTCATATTATTATCAAAACAATACAACTCTTTATATAATCATATCTGACACCTTTTGTTAATCGTTCTTTGGGTCGACCTGACCTCACCCATATTAACCAGTAAATAAGAAACACGGGTTATACCCTGAACCATTTGACCTTAACCTGCCTATTTTGCCACCAATAATCTTTAGCATGCAAAACATCTTATGTGGTTGATTTGATCATTGGGCTACATATATACTAGATGAGGCAATACTTAAACCATTTGTCCAAAAATGGTTGATTTGGGTAATTTACTTCCAACAGTTCAAAATGAAAAAGTTATAAAATTTAGTGAAATGGGAAACCAGTCTATTTACAACCTCCTAAATCAATTTACTCAAAAAACTAGATTAGTAAAACAGTTTTTGTAACCATATTTGAAGTCCTAGTGAAGAAAAAGGTGTCTACTCAACCCAGCCTGTTTTGACCCGCGATAAAAATTGTTCATTTTGGCTAGAAACCTGTTCGACCCGCTACGAAACCCATATAATCTGCACCTGTGTATAGACAAACAACTGATAGTGAGGCCATATTTGTTTTTACCTTGTTCTTCCTATTATCCCACCAATCAACAGGGTTAGCAAAAAAAGCTTGCCATAGTTCCTCTACAGATCCTGTACCATTTGCTGCATAATTCTTTTGCTTTCTACCTGCACGTAAACAATATACAAAAATTCAGCATTTTGCTAATAGGAACAAGATAACACAATAATATCACAAAATATGGTTATTATTTTAAAGATGTAAAGACTGGATGAAAACTGCAATAATTTCCATTTAGGCAGTTCTCATGTTATGATCATTTGTATTAAGATTGTCAAAGTCAACTGTCAGATAGTTAGATCACATAGTTGCAAGTTGGTTAAGATTGTTACTTTGTTAGTCATTGTAACTACATATGTAATTAGCAGTTAATTAGTTACATTTATTATAAATAGAACATCTTGTAGTACATTTGTAATGTAATGTAAAAATGAAAATACAAGAAAATATTCTCTTTCTTTATTTTTGTTTCTTTCAATTTGCCCATTGACAAAAATAGAAAACATTAATCCTCTTGATCTAAATTGGATGGAAACGTGCCGAAACCCATACCTGATTGTAAGACTATCTCACATACTTGTTACTCATTACCCGTCCCAAATGTTTCTGGTTTTCCAGTCAGGTTCGGATTTTTCTACCATCCATGATCGAGAACTCTAGATTCACAAAGTTTTAGTGTTTTGTCATATTGAATCAGCGTATTTTAGGAATCCGATATTTGATAAATAATCAAGCACTTTCTAAAATTTGTGCACGCTCACGCGATGCAAAATTTCAAGACACGGTGCCTGACATGCCGTCCTAGCCATTCGGCCACGGGCCACCTCTAACCAAAGGTAAGTTTTACTGAAATGTGAAGAAATAAATATATGCATTGAGACGGGTATATTCTATAAAAGTAATTGCCTGTTGTCATAGAGTTTGAGTTGGAATTGTAATTGTAATTGAAGTCTCCATCATTAGATGATGCTGAAGGTGGGCTTCTCTCAATGAATTTTAGCTGCTGAACAACTATCTGCCAGCAATTTAAGAGTGTTCAGAAACAAAACCAGATAAGTCTTTGAAAAATAGGAAATGTAAGTTTAGCAAGAATAACAAAAACAAAGTGAGCTACAAGGTAACCTTATAGTACGTTTGTTGCTTCCCATCATCACTATCGACCGTATCTGAAACAAGACGACCTGATACATATATTTGTTGTCCTTTTTCCACATGCTGAGAAGCAATATGTGCCATCTCATCCCAAAACGTCAAATTGATCCTAAAACCACCCATAAATGTGTAGGAACCGTTCATATAAAATAAAAATTCAAACAATTTTATTGATATACTCAATACAAATGAATATAAATAAATGACTATCAATCACTTTTACAATGGTAAATTTACAGATATAGAAGAAACATAAATGTAAAAGCTAAGGATCGTGTTCAACACGGGGCCCTTAAAACAAATTCGTATTTATAGTGGAATTCGAACCATAACAGCCACCCAGCCATTAATCCGAAATCGTAATTGCTCATTTAATTCGTAATTAACAGTCGTCGGTTTCAGTCAACGTGTAACGGAAGGTGTTACGAGTCACAACTCTGACCGCGCACCAAGGTCAGTCGCACCTGACCAGACCCTTCGATCCAACCTTCAAAAATACTAAGGCGGCTCTCAAGCGGCTCGCGGTGATGCGAGTGTGCAAAGTGCGCCACATTGCGCCCACATGCCCACGCCGCGCGCGTGCGACCCTTTGCAAATCCACTTAGTGTGACACCTTAGGAAATAATATAGACAAGAGGTTATAGAATATAAACCATTTTATATTCTTTCTTTCCTCCAATGTGGGACAACTTCCCACACTATTAATTCCTAATGTCATTAACCACATTAATTTTCATTCAACACATTAATTTATTGATTAAATATTAATAACCATATTAATATTATCAATAAATTTCCAACAAAATGTTCACATACATTTTAACAGATTATATGTTCATATGATGATTTGGAACATAAAAAGAGGGGATAATATGACCCTTTATATGAAAATGGGTCAATTTGGGTTATATTTAATTGCTAAGCCAAAAAGTAAAAAAAGAAAAATAACAATTATGTGAAAAAGGACCATATTGTAAAATAAGAGTAAAAGTCCCTCATAATATGTTAATGGAAGAGGTAAATATGTAATTTTATTTACAAATTAAAGAACAACTAATTGCTATGAAATTTCATATTTTTTTCTGGTATGGATGTTCTACAAATTCCAACAAATTGAGTATAATTTAAATGGTGCATTCCTGCATTTTAGACTGGCTATAAGTTTTCTGACTAGCTAAAAGTTCACAAAGTAACAACGGTGATGGGAAGATAGCTCAAGGCTCACTGTGACAGGGTAAGTTATTTACACTTTACAAACACCCACACAGGGTAAGTTATTTACACTTTACAAACACCCACACAATTACAGTTAGAGTAGTGGTTTTAAAAAAGCCTCGGGGCCTTGAGGCAGAAATTCATGTAAATCCGGGTCAATATTAGTGTCGTTAGGAGGCTCATATCTTAGACAATCAAAAGGATGAAGAGATTATGAATTATTTGCTTGATTAAAAAACTGATATGTAAAAGAAATGATAGAAGCATTGGTTTTACACAGACGAACGCCTCACGCCTCTTGGAACCTAATATGCATAGTTTCAGAGAGCCTTGTGTTTATTAAAACCAAAAAGATCAGTAAACTGTAAACTGTAAACCTTGATCATGCTAATGGTTCTTCAATTCCTCTATTTCAAATTTCAATCTTTATATCTTTAGTCCATAACAATTAACCACAATCTTCCAATCCAACAACATTTCATCAAATCAACAATCTTTACATCCTACTCCTCTCAAATGCACACAACAACCGAACCATCATTAAACATTTAAACCCCAAAAACAACCCTAATTTCAAACAGTGCCCCCTAACACCATAACCCAGATCAAAAGACAATCAATCATACAATAGTAAACTACTGCCCTATGAATTTACCATGTAGTATCAGTTGCCGATTTCTTGACAGCAAGACGACACCAAGCAAGTACCTTTCCGGAGCTCAGCTGCTTAAACTCCACCGGAGTTCCAACAATTCCGATGAGTTGTACGGAATTACACAGCTCCTTCTTCCATGGGATCTCCATCGGTCTAGGGTACTGTTGACCGTTTCCGATTAAACCCTTCTCGTACTCGTAGTGGTCGTTGTTGGTGTGTACTCCGGTGTGGTTGTAATCGAACGATGAGTTAACGCGGGTTCCATTCGCACTGAGGGATGATATGCTGTTAAATTTTGTGTTTAATGATGAAGATGATGGTGTAGAGTGTATGAAGATGCGATTTTTTTGAGGTGAGTGTTTGTGGGTGTTGAATTGAGGTTTGTTGGGGATCCATTGAAGGTTGTTTGTGAGAGAAATGTGGTGAATTGTCGCCATTTTTGCAGTGTTGTTTGTTCTTGAGAGATAAGAATATGAATATCTACGTTTGCTGTAAATTGGACATGAGTTTGTGTAGTGACAATCACTGGCCTTTTAGGGTTCGAGCTTTGGGCCGGGCTATTTTTTTATAATGAATTTATTTCTTAGTAGTATGATAATCATAGTTTTACATTTGATTAACGTACCTCTGGTATGCTTGTAAATTCTTTTATTTTCTTTTGTACTAGTATTGTGAGTGAAAATGAGAGTTAAATTTAACGTATATATATTTGATGATTAGAATATAGGAATCGTCTTTGGCAATTAAAGTTAAAGTTCGAAGTTTCATTTCTCAGTCCTTCGTATGAATTATTGTCGTCATATGGTTACAGGGGTTTTCATGGTCTAGTTCGGTCTAGGCTTTTGGGCAAATAGATGGTTTGGAGATTTTTATAAACTTAAACTAGCACGGTGCGAAGTGAGTATAAATATTTTTTAGAATTGTATATTTAGCTAACTATCCTAATCGTGTTAACTCTCGTTTTGTTTTTTATTTTATTATGTATGATATCAAACATATTTATTTACTATATGGATGAACAAAATTATAAATAACAATTGTTTATGCATAATCACTTATATCAAATGCAACAAAATTATTTTTAAGTGTCTTAAAAATGGATTATTACAATATTGTTCATAAGTTGTATTATATAATATAAATATAGATAGATTAAGATAACTTAAATATATAATCATATTTTAAAGTTAATAGGAATAATGGAGTGCAAGCATTTGATATTACATTTTTATGTTGCAACTCTTCATATGTAAATGTAGCAATAGTTTCTATATCATATAACAATATATATATATAATATATATAATATAATAATATATATTAATATATATATATATTAAATACGATTATATATAACAATACTAGGTGTAAGGATTCCTGAAGTCTGATGCAACCCAAAACTGCCTAAGTGTTTCAGCAACATGCACTAAGTACTGAAGTGAAGAATGCTTCGGAAGAATTACACAAAGCATTAGAAAATACTCTAAGTGTAATATCTTCCGAAGCCAAGACCAATATCTTCCGAAGCCTAACATGAAGTCTTCCGAAGCTTGAAGAGACAAAGTCTTCCGAAGCTTCAACCTATGAAGACAGATTTCTTCCGAAGACTTTTAGTACACATGCTTTATCTGATGTACTGTTCCATAAAGCACCTTTTCCGCTGCGTCTCTGATAAGTCACCAACTTACAAGAGTTGGTGAAAAGGTCCATGCTTTTGGTAACTGTACATTGAGGTCTTGAGTCTGAAACTTTCCACTTTATGTACTTTATCCTTTTTATAATGTATAAGGATGTGAGCTATGGCATGTCATAGTCACAAGGTCAAAAGGCAGATATGCCTTTTGATCCTACAATTGATTTTGTTAGTGTCTAGTCAATTGTATCCAGCTGGCTTTCATAGTATAGCCGGCTGTAGGTTGTAGTATAAGTATTCCAAGTTCTTGTATCTTTCAGTAATGCTTTGTAACACTTGTAAAAGAACTTGAGAAAGCAATATACTGCTCCTTTGAAAACTATACTCTCTTGTTCTGTCTCTTGCTTTACTTGTGTTCTCTGCATCACCTTTGGTTACCTAGTTCACTGTTTGATTAACGTTTAGTTAATCTTCTCATTGTGTTGTTGTGTTGTAATTGTGTTCAAGCCCTTGAACGATCCTGCAATTGGTATCAGAGCTTTCAGGCTCGTGATATAAGATCTAACCATCTTAAGATCCCTCACACACACAAAAAACTAAACTTTTTCAAATGGCTTCCATCTCAAAGACTGATATGGAGACTGGAACCATGAACAAATCCCTATTGATCACTCTTGATGACTTCGACACCTGGTGCATGAGGATGGAAGGCTTCATCAGGTCTCTTGACTCAAGAATGTGGGAATGTTGTTGAATATGGACCTTTCATACCTAGCACCCCCTCTGCTACCGGTGCTGGTATGATTCCTAAAGATGTGGCCAACTACTCAGATGAAGATAGGAAAAGAGTAAAGATTGACAGGAAGGCCATGACTGCTCTTCAGACTGCTATCCCAAACTCTGTGTACAGAGGTTTTAAGAAGTGCAAAACAGCTAAACAGCTGTGGGATGCACTGAAGCTGATGTATGAAGGCTCCTCTGAAGCCAAGGAGAACAAGAAAGATCTTCTGAAGCAGCAGTTTGAAAATTTCACCTTTAAAACAGGTGAAACCATGACCCAACAATACTTCAGGTATGTTGAGATTGTGGATACCCTTGTGGATGGAGGAGTTCCTCTTGAGAACAGAGACATTGTAAGGAAGTTCATGTCCTCACTTCCTAGGCAATGGACACACTATTGTGTGGTAATCAAGAGGACTGAGAACCTTAAAACTCTTACTCTGACAGAGTTATATGGGATTCTCAGTGGATACCAGATGGAGATGAACTTACAAGGTTCATCTGGCAACTCTAACAATCAAATGGGTTCAGCCCTTCATGTAGTTGAAAGGGACAGCATAGAACCCCAACATCATCTCCTTTGCTACCCTGACAACTCACAAAAGGGTCCTTTCATCACCTTCCCGGAGACACCAAGGGAGAACTTTACTCAAGGAAGCCCATTCCAAGAGACAAGTTCTTCTCAAGCCTTTGTGTCTGCAGATGAAAGCTGTGGAAATTATCTCTTCACTCTTGAAGATCTAGACTGTATCCATCCAGATGACCTGGAATACATGGAGATAGTTCAGCAGATGGCTCTTCTCACTCACAGAGCCAAGAATTCTATAAGAGGACAGGAAGAAAATTTCCAAGCAATGCTACCAGTGGTAAGTTTGGCCTGGATAAAAGCAAAGTTAAGTGTTACAATTGTAACCTTATGGGTCACTTCGCCAGGGAGTGTAAGGCACCCAGAGCAAATGGGGGTCAAACACAACTCAGACCAAACTTCACCAACAATACCCCTCAGGCTGAGAAGACAAAGCAACATGCTGCGGTTGCTGTTGAAGAGGGAGGATTTGACTGGAGTTTGCAGGTGGAGGATGCTTCTCCAAACCAAGCATTGATGGCTGATCATGATGAAGCCAAGGTATTAGAACATCTTTGCTCCCCTGAATGCATTGCTAAAGTAAATAGATACAGGTCCTACAACCTAGAGATGAGATCTGATCTTGAGTCATTAAACATATTAAAATCTGACTTTAGAAAGTCTGAAAATGATTACAAGTTAAAGATAGAAGACTTGGAGAAAACTATTTCAGTACTAAAACATGAACATACAGATTTTAGAACTCAGATCCAAGATCTCATCACTAAGTTGACTAAGTGCCAGGCTGAGCTTGTGATCAGCAAAGCCCTGGCAGAGAAAAGTGTTCTTGAAGAAGAGACCTTCAAGAACATGATATCCTCATCCCTACACAATAAGGTCTGTTATCAAAATAGACAGGGACTGGGATCAAATGAGATAGCTCCTCCACACACAATCTTGTCTGTAAGATCTCCTAGGTGTGGAACTTGTGAAGATGAGCTTCCTCTCATAGATCCAGTAAGTGAGGATGATGAAGAAGTGATAGTGAGGAATCCCTCTGAGAAGAGTGAAGAAGAGGATTCCTCCAAGGGCCACTATCCTTCTGAGGAGAAGAAATTAACTGTGATGACCAAGTCCAAGAGAAAGAACTTGATCAGGAAGAGCAAAAGGAAAGCAAAGAAGGCTCAAGAAATCAGGCTACCTTTGATGCTAAGCAGAAACAAGTGTTCATCTCTGCAGGTTTCAAAGCAATAAGGACTGAAGACATCTACCAAAGCCTCTTATCTAAGAGTTCTGGTTCATGTTCAAATTATCTCAGTACAAAGAAGAAGACTGAGCTGCTGTGTACCACTGCTGCACAGCCTGGACCATCAAATTCCAAGAACAGTTCACAGCCCAAGGGAACTGTATCTGAATCTACCAAGATGAAGGTGAAAAAGGAATGTGACCAAGGCCAGTCTTGCTCTCAAAAGGAGATTTCTTTGAAGAGGAAATGCTGTGTGTTATGTGAAAGTACTTCTCATATTGCCAAGGATTGTCCATACAATCCTAAAAGTACTATCCAGATGACCAATACAAAGACTTCAAAGAATCTCAAGAAGTCTCAAGCTTCGGAAGGAAAGTCTGTTTCCTTCGGAAGCTCCAATCAAAGAAGAAGGTAAATGGAAAATTACCTTCGGAAGCAAAGTTGGTCTCGGAAGAAAGGAGTTCTTCCGAAGTACTAAAGTCTACTGCAGTGACTGTAGATTCTTCCGAAGTATCAGTCATTAAAACTTGTGAAGCTCCAAAAGCTTCTAAGGTTTTGAAGGTCAAGTCCAAGACTCCAAAGGTGGTGTGGAAGTCTAAGAAAGACCAAATGACTGAGGTTTCTCCATCAACAACAGCCGAAGATCCCCTCTGTACAACCATAGGATCTATTACTGTTGCATTATCTTCTATTACACTTACTGACCCAAGACAGTAAGGCTTGGGTTTCCAAATGTAACTAATCATTTTCTTTGTGCAGGAACAGCTCAAGACAAACAAGAATGTCTGGATAATTGACAGTGGCTGTTCCAGGCACATGACAGGCGATAGGTCTTTTCTTCATAATTTTGAGAATTGATGGAGGACCAGTTGCTTTTGGAGGAAATGAAGGTGGTTACATTTATGGAAGGGGCAAGGTCACAAATGGTAAGCTCAGCATTGAGAAGGTAAACTTTGTTAGGAGCTTGGGTACAATCTTCTGAGTGTATCTCAATTTTGTGATCAGAGTCATAACATGCTCTTCACTAGCATGAGTGCATTGTTCTCAAACCTGGAGTGGTCATTCCTCATGAGCATATTCTGCTCAGAGCCCCCAGGAAAGGGAACATGTACAAGATGGATTTGCAAGAAACATCTCCCTCTGGAGAAGTTTCATGCTTTCTATCTAAAGCAAATAGTGATGAGTCTTTCCTATGGCATAAAAGAATGTGCCATGTAAACTTTAAGAATATGAATAAATTAATCAAACATGATCTGGTAACTGGAATGCCAAAGAAAGAGTTTACAAGTGATGATCATTGTGTTGCATGCCTGAAAGGGAAGCAACACAAGGTATCTCACAAGCCTAAGGAAAAGAACTCCATCACTACTCCCCTACACTTATTACATATGGATCTCTTTGGCCCCACCAGTGTAATGAGTTTAGGAAGGACCTTATACTGTCTAGTGATCACAGATGATTTTACAAGATTCACTTGGGTTTTCTTTCTTAGAACTAAAGATGAGACTCCTGAGATTCTAAAGAATTTCATCTTAAAGATTGAGAATCAATGTGATCACAAGGTCAAAACCATAAGATGTGATCAAGGAACTGAATTCAAGAACCAAATCCTTGATACATTTTGTGATGAAAAGGGTATTACAAGACAATACAGTGCTCCCAGGACTCCTCAGCAAAACGGAGTTGCTGAGAGGAGAAACAGGACACTTATTGAAGCTGCAAGAACTATGTTGTCTGACTCTAAACTGCCTATCACCTTCTGGGCAGAGGCAATTAATACTGCCTGCTATGTGCAAAACAGAGTCTTAGTAGTTAAGACACATGGTAAGACTCCTTATGAACTTTGGCACAAGAGGAAACCTTTCATTGGTTTTCTCAGGTCATTTGGATGTCCCTGCACCATCTTGAATACCAAAGATCAAGTTGCCAAGTTTGCTGAGAAATCAGACGATGGACACTTCATTGGATACTCTTCTCAAGCTAAAGCTTATAGAGTATACAATCTCAGAACTAGAATCATTGAGGAGTCAGCCAATGTGACTTTCAATGAGCACACTCCCAGTGTGGCTGGTTCTGGTCCGGATTGGCTATTTGATCTTGATTTAGTTACCAACTGTTTTAATAAATCTTGTGAGCATGTTTCAGGATCTGCAGAAAATTTAAATACAGGTGATCCTGATCCAAGATTTGAGCTTGGAAGACCTTCAGCTCCAGTTGGAACTACTTCAGCAAATGAGGTTTCTATCAGCACAACAATGACAAATCCAGCTGACACATCTGGCATGCCTCCAAATTCCAGTTCAGAGGCCTCTCAACCAGATAAAGACATCTCAATTGCAGAAGATAACAATGGTGATGGTGAAAGTGATCAAGAATCTCTTGATGCTAATAACCATACCATAGATGATAACATCAATGATGTCACACACTCATTGGATCAAGTTAATCTTGATAAGTGTGATAATGTGGAGGATCAATCTTCAAGACCAGATCTAAATTTCTCAAATTTGGATCTATCTCAGCAACTTGCTGTGATCCCTCAGCTAAGGATCCACAAGTCTCATCCTACTACAAACATCATTGGAGATGTTATCTCCGGGGTAAAGACAAGAGGGCAAACCCATGAAGCAATGTTTGTCTTCACTCTTGTTTTCTATCCCAGTTAGAGCCAAAGAAAGTTGAGGAGGCTCTAAAGGATGGAAGTTGGGTTGAAGCTATGCAACAAGAGCTGCTTCAATTCAAAAGACAGAAAGTTTGGAACCTTTGTCCTCTTCCTCATGGGAAGACTACCATTGGAACCAAATGGGTTTTTAGGAATAAAAAGGATGATAGAGGAATCATCATCAAGAACAAGGCTAGACTAGTTGTTCAAGGATACCACAAGAAGAAGGGATTGACTACACTAATGTCTTTGCTCCTGTAGCTAGACTAGAAGCTGTTAGGATATTCCTGGCATTTGCTGCATCCAAGAACTTCAAGGTCTACCAACTTGATGTAAAGTGTGCTTTCTTATATGGAGTGATTGATGAGGAGGTTTATGTCAAACAACCACCTGGTTTTGTAGATCCTGATCATCCTGATTATGTCTGCAAGCTTGACAAAGCTCTCTATGGGCTGCATCAGGCACCCAGGAAGTGGTATGAGACACTGTCTGAGTATCTCTGTAAACATGGTTACAGGAGAGGTACTATAGATAGAACTCTCTTCATCAAAGGACAAGGAAACGACATTCTGCTAGTTCAAGTATATGTGGATGACATCATCTTTGGCTCAACCAATTCAAGGCTCTGCAAAGACTTTGAAAAACTGATGAAAGACAGATTTGAAATGAGTTCAATGAGAGAACTTAATTTCTTTCTGGGAATTCAAGTGAAGCAGGTTGAAGATGGCATTTTCATAAGTCAGTCAAAGTATATTCAAGATATACTCAAGAGGTTCAACATGACTGATTGTAAGACTGCTAAGACACCCAGCCAGAAACCACTCTCTTGGTCCAGATCTTGAGGGGGAGTGTGTAGATGAGCACTTATACAGGGCTATGATTGGGTCTCTTATGTATCTTACAGCTAGCAGCCTGATATCATGTTTGCTACATGTATTTGTGCAAGATATCAAGCTAATCCTAAGATGTCTCACTTAATCACTGTGAAAAGGATTTTAAGATACCTCAAAGGTGCTTCAACACTTGGTTTATGGTATCCAAAGAATTCTAATTTCAATCTGTATGCCTATACAGACAGTGATTATGGTGGTTGCAACATGACTGCAAAGTCTACATCTGGGGGATGTCAATTTCTTGGTGGAAGGGTTGTCTCATGGCAATGCAAGAAACAAACCTGTGTGTCTGCATCAACTGCTGAGGCTGAATACATTGCTTCTGCAAGCTGCTGTGCTCAAGTGCTTTGGATTCAAAATCAGATGCTAGACTACGGATTACGGATTTAACTCAAAGACCCCTATCCACATAGACAACAACAGTGCTATCTCTATCACTGAGAACTCTGTGCAGCACTCAAGGACCAAACACATCAACATCAGGTATCATTTAATAAGAGATAACTATGAAAAGGGGTTAATTAAACTAGTCAAAGTTCACACAGATGAACAATATGCTGATCTGTTCACAAAAGCTTTTGATGAACAGAGATTTAAATATCTGATATCAGCTATTGGGATGATTAACTTTGAGTAGATTTTTAAAAACTAATTCTAATTATTTCTTCTTAAAATATGTGTGTCCTAAGTTGTCTAGTTCATCACTTTCATAAGCTCATGTTTTCTTTGAATGAAAAACTCTTTTTGAAGACTTTCCTTGGATTCTTGAAAATTTTCTGACACTTCGGAAGATAACATTTTTTTTACCTCGAAGAATATGTCTTCAAAATAAATGACTGTCTAAAAATTTTACCTTCGGAAGAAGTCAAACTTTATCTTCCGAAGCTTAAAATTCTCAACTTAGACACTTATTCATTTTTAAGGACTTTTTCCTTCCGAAGCAAAAATTACTTTCGGAAGCTTTGTTCATTCTTATACAAAGCATCCAAAAGTTTATTTCTCTTCCGAAGCATAAATCTTTAAGACTCTCAGGAAAATTCTTCCGAAGTCACTTTAGCTTCGGAAGCTTTTTCAATCACAACTTCCGAAGACAAATTACTTTCGGAAGCTTTTAGAATTCCAAGAAAACTACTTTTTGAGCAAAAAGGTAACTACTTTTTCAGAGGTGGGACCGACATACGGATTTCAAAGTTTATCCTCTTTCATTAAACTTTATCTGAAATCCTTCTCTCTCATATAAACCCAACGGTTTCCCCCCTCTTCTATCATCTGCTTTTCTTCCATACCTAAAACCCAAAGCTTTCTCTCTGAATTTTCTTCCCATTCTTTTCTCTTCATCTCTGAGCTACCTCACAATGGCTGACCTTACACACAGAAATGATCCTCACTTTGCCATGCAGCTACACAGACAACACAATCAGGTTGCTCTGTTATGCTCTGACAAAGATCCTCATTTCTCAGAGGTTTGCCGTTTCTTGTCTTTGTCTCACTACTTCACCTCCCTAACCATTGATCCTCCTCTATATGAGGATCATTTGCTTGAATTCTGGAAGACCTGCCAAGAGGTCATTATGGATGGGGAGAAGGCACTGTCTGCCACAGTGCAGGGGAGAACAATTTTCATCACTACGGCCATCATCAACCGACATCTTCAGCTGGATGATGAAGCAGGTGAAGTGTTCTTTCCAAAGAAGCGGTTAATCATTCCTTCGAGCAGATGGGCTATGAAGGAGATTTCTCTGTAAAGACCTTCAGGAAAGGGAAGGTCTCATCCCAGTGGAAATACCTGCTCCATGTGGTTATCCACAGCTTATCAAACAAGCATGGTGGATGGGACCAGATTCCTGAGGATCTCTCCTTTATAGTTCATGGGATGATTCAGGGGGTCAAGTTCAGGTATTCACATTTGTTTATACTAATTTACTTGCAAACTTAGACTCCTTAGAATATTACATGTTTCCTAGATATGTTCAACACATTCTTAACTGTGAACTGGGCTCACAGTTGAGGGAAACAGGCAATATTCTTAAACTGGGACAGATGAAGCCCGGCATCTTTAAAATTATGAAGAAGCCAACTGTAGGCTTCTCAGGGGTAGAAACAGCCCTAGTCCAAAAATGTTAGAGCTCATTGCTCAAGGTGACAACATAGCAGTCCAAGCTAGTGTTGAACCCACACCGACTGCTCTCCTACCCTCTTCACAACCTCCAATATTCATCACCTACAAAAGAAAATCCCAACGAACCCCTGCTCAGGCTATTGAGTCTGTGCAGCCCCCAAATACTCAACCTTACAGGAAGAAGTGGACTCCAGAGCTCCCACTTCTCCTGAGGAGCAAACCACTCCCATACTTTACCTATCAGGACTGAGGTTCCTCAAGCTCAACCTGATGAGCTCATTAGCCCAACAACTGTAAGCCTTCACTCTGAGTCTCAACACTCAAGTGAACAACCTTCAGGGGACAGCTACCATCCCCAGCCTTTGGATCTAAACCAACCATTCCCAACCTATCCTTTACACTGATGAAGACTTAGGATTCAGTGAGTACCATGAGTCTCTCTTCTCCTCCCCTACTCAAAGAGAGATGAGTACCTCTGACTCTCCTCAGTCTATCCCTCATCAGTCACCTATTACTGAGGTGGACACATCTGAACCTGTTCAAGATGTCCATATGGAAGAGGCTCTCACTTTTGAAAGTGATTACATCATTAAGACCTCAACCATGGCAACTCAGCCCATTGGCATCTTAACTGAGGTTGCCAGTGAGCAGAGGAAAACCAGCAGCCAAGAAACTCAAGCTGGTGATGAGAGAAGGGACTTTGGTCCAATCCCTCATCCCCCAGTGATTCTTCTGATGAAGATGAGGGGAATTTGAGACTAAAGGTACAACAATTGTCACAACATGCACCTATCTAGTCTCTAAGGTTAGTCACTTGGAATCTCAGGTGACTACCCTGCAAAACAGGGTCAATGATCAGCAACTCCAGATTTCATATCTGCAGGAAAAACTAGCCGAGAGACCTTTAAGGAGAGCTCAACCAGGAACACAAGAACCTGTGGAAGTGACTGATTTATCCTCCAGCTCACCTATGCAAGTGGGTGATGCTACCAAAAAGGGGGAGAAAGTTATCACAACCACAGAACCTGGGAGTTCTTCAAAGAGAATGGACATAGAGGACTCACCATCCTCACTTGCTGTTGTGCATTCTCAGCAACTTCCTCAAGTTCACATTAATGTGGACTCTATAGACTCTCTCATCAGGAGTCTCTTGAGGAAGGTATACCAAGGGCTGTCTCATCTCCACCACATGGAACTGGCAACTACATATCAGATGGAGGTATGATGATGACAGAAGAGCCCTCATACTTCACAGAGTTCAAGGTCAACAAGAAGTCTTTCAGTTCCAAAGCCTGAGCTTCTATGAAGGACTGGATTTGGTCAACATGCCACTTGTCAACCAAGCAAATCTAGACAAGCTGACAGGCTGGCTCAAAGAATCCAAGACAGGATCCTTGCAGAGTTCTCTCTAAGAAGGAGACTTAGGCAATCAGGCAATGTCATCGGTCAACTGGATGCTGAGGTGGACCCTAAGATTAGTTTCATAGGGGAAACCTTGGCTGAAGGCCCAGTGGCAGAACCTGAGACCCCTGTCTCACCATCAACAACTGTTGCAGAGGTCCAAACTCCATCTGAGACACCTACTGGTGAAGGTGTCTCTCAGCCTCTCTCTGGCCAGAGCATGGAAGCTACACCAAGCAATGAAGGCCAAGCCTCAATCCACCCTGAGTCACAAAGGTCTGTTGGTGACAAAGGGAAAAGGATAATGACTCCTGAGGAAATTGAGGAGGAAGAGAGAGAGAGGAAAAGGAGGCTAAGGGGAGAAAGTTCTTCTGGGTCATCAAAATTTATGCAAGCTGCAATCAGGGCTGCCCCCAGACCAAACACTCAAAATGATGAACAAAGGGCAGTCAGGATTAATTATTTACAGACCAGGAACTATGATGTTGATGAAATCATCTCCCTCCCCTTAAAAGAGTTGAATGAACTGGCTGACATGGAAGTGTCAAGAGAGATAAAGGAGAAAGAGGATGCAAGGTTACTTCTCCAATTCAAAGAGGAGAGGAGACAGAAAAGACTTCACAAGCATACTCCCACTCTCTCTCCAGTTCAAGAAAGTCCTGCACAGGAAGATGTGGCTCCACAAGAACCTCAGGTAGATAAAGAATGCAAAGAAGTCTGCTGACAGACAAAGAATGATGAGCTTCTTGAAGTCATATGGATTCTCCGGAAGGAGACTTGGTCCCATGTCTCTATCTACAATGGATGAGCATATAAGGGTAATCAAGCAGAAGATTAAAAGTGGTGAACTCATTGATTTGCACTCTCTTCCAAGTCAAGTCACACCTGAAGTGGAGGTCAAGTTTGAACAACCAGAGACACCTGAACCAGAACCTCCAGCTGAGCCTCAGCAAACTTCATCTTCTGATCTAAGACAGGGTCAAACTCCCTCTCCTTTGAACCTGTGAGGGATGAACACCCAACTGAGAAAGACACTGATGATCAACATGGTGATGCAGACCAGTCTTCTCAGTTAAAGACATTAAAGAGGAAGAAGAAAATGGCCTCTAAACCAAAGACTAAAAAGAAGAAGCCAAAGTCATCTACCTCTACACCCCAGGCTGAATCAGATCAACCTGAGGAAGTGCATGATGAGGCAGCCCAATCAACTCCTATGCAAGTGGCTCCTCTAGCAACCGAGACACCCATCTTATCCTGGACTTACTCTACCAATCCAGAAAGATGGAATGTTATCAGAGATCAAGGTGTTGAAAACGTCTACTCATGGAAAGACATAATCAACTTACCTCTGCATGATCTCTTTGAAATGAGAAGATACTATGAGAGTCTTGATGATCCTGACCATCAAATGAAGAAAGGGATGGTCTTGATTATTCTGAAGACTACAAAACATTTAAAGATCTTCTAAGTGTTTTGGTAGCATCAGCCTAGGGGGAGTTTGTAAGGATTCCTGAAGTCTGATGCAACCCAAAACTGCCTAAGTGTTTCAGCAACATGCACTAAGTACTGAAGTGAAGAATGCTTCGGAAGAATTACATAAAGCATTAGAAAATACTCTAAGTGTAATATCTTCCGAAGCCAAGACCAATATCTTCCGAAGCCTAACATGAAGTCTTCCGAAGCTTGATGAGACAAAGTCTTCCGAAGCTTCAACCTATGAATACAGATTTCTTCCGAAGACTTTTAGTACACATGCTTTATCTGATGTACTGTTCCATAAAGCACCTTTTCCGCTGCGTCTCTGATAAGTCACCAACTTACAAGAGTTGGTGAAAAGGTCCATGCTTTTGGTAACTGTACATTGAGGTCTTGAGTCTAAAACTTTCCACTTTATGTACTTTATCCTTTTTATAATGTATAAGGATGTGAGCTATGGCATGTCATAGTCACAAGGTCAAAAGGCAGATATGCCTTTTGATCCTATAATTGATTTTGTTAGTGTCTAGTCAATTGTATCCAGCTGGCTTTCATAGTATAGCCGGCTGTAGGTTGTAGTATAAGTATTCCAAGTTCTTGTATCTTTCAGTAATGCTTTGTAACACTTGTAAAAGAACTTGAGAAAGCAATATACTGCTCCCTTGAAAACTATACTCTCTTGTTCTGTCTCTTGCTTTACTTGTGTTCTCTGCATCACCTTTGGTTACCTAGTTCACTGTTTGATTAACGTTTAGTTAATCTTCTCATTGTGTGTTGTGTTGTAATTGTGTTCAAGCCCTTGAACGATCCTGCACTAAGTTAGTCCCTATGTGATACACAGATTCATAACACGTAAAAGATTAAATAATTATTAATTAAAATTTATGCACTATAAAATCATGATTAAAGATAAAATATGATTATAAGTACCTATAAATAGTTACTTTACGTAAATAAACAATTATATATTTTTCTCAAACTTTTATTTTTATAAAAAAAATTATGAATTTTTGTTTTTAAAGAGTATGTTTTTAATAAAAAAAGTTTTCAATTTATTATATTATATATTTTTTTAATTTGAAAATAGTATGAGTAGTATTATTAGTATTAAATATTATTATTAATAATAAAAATAAATAAGAAAGTAGGTATAATGAGATCTATAATAGTTTCAGGCTTATCTTAGTTTTTTTTAAAAATAGATAGATAGATAGGTTAACACTCATTAAGTAAACAAATTAAATTTAAAGTAAAAATATATATAAAATAAACATGATAGTTATAGTATGATATTTTAATGTAAAATATAATTAAAATTATATATAGGTAATAGTTCAAGAAATAAAACATTATACCATTTTTAACTCTCTTATGTAAATATTTTATTTTCAAACATTCGTTTTAAGATTTTTTGTAAGAAATATTTTGTATAAAAAAATTGTTTTTAAAAAATATGATTTGTAACTATTCTGTTTCTTTTCATAAGATTGTTTTAAAAGATTTCACCTATTTATAATTTTTTTAAAAACAAAACGATTTTAAAATATTTTGATTAAAAAATGTTTAATGTTTTATAAAGTTCATATTATATAAACATTTAGTTTTTTTTTTATTTAGATTTTAATTAAAATTTATTATTTTTAGTTTCCTTCATAAAATTCATTAGAAAAAGCTAGTTTGATTTTAGAAAAAGAACAAATAAAACATAAAAACATAAAAATTAATAAAATTTATTTTTAATAAAAGAGAGAAATTTGTTTGACAATTTAAATTACTATAACACCTTTTAGGAGAAGAAATTAATATGTTAATATCTAAACAAATAACAAATAACAAAAACATGGCTAAAAAAACTTTGTTTAATTTATGGATAGATAACTAAAGTGTCCTACGAATAATCGTGTTTGTTGATGAGCCCAAGCCCATTAAACTTCACTACCGAAAGTAGATCACGTGGAAACCACATGGATAATCGTCACGAGGCGTAGGCGTTAACGATATTCACCCCCAAAATCCCCAATTTCTTCATCGTCTTCTTGCCGGAGCTAAAAAATGTTGGCTCGATTGGCATCCAAACGTCTGTTAGAGATCCGTCAAGCCATCCGTCAATCTCCTCAGGTTTCTCCCACTCTTCGATTCCCTTTCAATTTTGTATGTGTCGCAATTAATTTGCTCATTCTTTGAAATTTGTTGATCGGTTCTTTTCAGACGACTCGATCGTTATCCACTGCCCTAAACTATGTAAGTGTTAGTTGATCTGTTTAGTGTTTTTGATATTGATTCTGATTTGTTTCTGTAATGTGCATTTGATTGTGTTTGTGTAATTGTGTGTAATTGTGTAATTGTGTGTGCAGCACCTTGATTCTCCTGATAATAACCCTGATCTTCCATGGGAATTCAGTGAAGCTAATAAACCTAAGGTTAGTTGTGATTATGTGTTCTTATCATGTGGTTTTCAAGAGTTGTTATGGAAAAAGTAGTTACCTTTGAGAAATGGAAGTTGCCTTAGTAAATGGTTTTAATTATTTTTTTAAAAACGTCTTTTCTAGAATTGGTCATAGGTGTAGAAGGCCTATGCGCAAGGCGTTGCGCTAAAAAGCTAGTGATTTTTTAAGTAATGCGCATAGTATAAAAATATTAAAAATACAATTTGTAGGGCTTTTAGACACATTTTAGGTTTGTTTTGGTCTACTTTAGGTTATTTGCAGATTTGTTTTAGGGCTAGTGTAATTGTTTCAGACCTGTTCAGACGATTCTTGGGCTGCACCTGAGGGCCTAGGTGCGTGCCTTGTGGGCCCTTGACAACAGAGGAACTAATTTTGAACAAAAATTGGGTATGCCGATATCGTAGGGCGTCACATATATAAGATTTAGGCTTAGATTTCTTGAAAATTTCTATCTACTTGACTCAATATATATAGTTTACTGGGCATATTTGAAGTAGACTTATGCAACTTAGAGGTCACAGGTCATCTGAATGCATGTAGTTGTTAACTTTGGAAGAATTAGGCATTAGTATGAAAGGTACTGTGATACGAACCCAGCTGTTGGCGGGAATTAATTTCAGAATTAATTTAAACATTTAGGAAGTGTGAGTAGTTGATCCAAAAAATCAGGACATGGGGAAGTGGGGTGCAAACTTCTGATTAGAATTAGAATATATATATATCTAGATCTTGTTTATGTGGAGTTGTCTTGGTTATATTATTTGTTTTGTAATCTGAATTTGGAGATTAGCCCTCTCGAATCAGGCCGACTATCTTGTTCAATTTTGCATTCTCTATTCGAAGTTTTGGGTTCTATCATACTATTAGAAGATATTGCCATATATCTGGTTTTGATAAAGTATATCGGATGGTTGAGTGTTTGTTATCTTGACTTATAGGATTTGTTTGCTACATGCAGGTAAAGGAGATATTGTCTCACTACCCATCAAATTACAAGCAATCTGCAGTCATTCCTTTACTTGATCTTGCACAACAGCAGCATGGGGGATGGCTTCCTGTTTCAGCAATGAATGCGGTATGTTGCTGCAATGAAAGTTGGTTTTCATACAACTACTAAAATTATGATGCGTTTATACAGATTGATAAATATGTTAGATTTTTAGATATTGCAAGTATTTCAATATACTTATTGACATAAAAAAGTATACTGCTAAAGCTTATAAAACTAAGGTTTTGTAGCCTTACATAGAGTGCACATATTAGTGTTATTCCTTAACTCTTTAAATAAATGCAATGACAATATAGAGTTATAAATACACACAATTAAGAAATAGAACTTTATATTATTTATAAAAGATATATTGTAGGATACAAGTGCACAAGTTGCATCGTACTATATAACATATAGTATCAACGATGATAACAACTTTGTTGCCATTGCTACCCTTAATGCTATATGTTTCTGTGTTCTACATATATGTTTGATTTAAACTAATGTTACATTCTGGTGCATGCTCAAGGTGGCTAAGGTGATAGAAGTTGCTCCTATTCGTGTGTACGAGGTGGCAACATTCTATTCGATGTTCAACAGATCAAAGTATGACCCAGAAGCATGTTTTGGACAGTCTTTATCTGCTTGAATGTAGATTTTAATGTGGACAATGGTTTTTCAGGTTGGCAAATACCATCTTCTGGTCTGTGGAACAACTCCTTGTATGATTCGTGGGTCACGAGATATTGAAGATGCATTATTAAAGCACTTAGGAGTTAAACGGAATGGTTGGTTTCTTACTTGCAGTTCTCTGAAAATCCCTTCATTGGTTTTATATAAAGTCGGCAAAAATGGGTGGCCAGGCAGGCTGGGTAACAATTTCAGGTCGAAATGGCAATTTTTGGTGTGGTTTTTGCTGGGTGATCCCAATGATTTTTCCCAAGGTTTTCATTGAATTTAAGTAATTAGCATGTCAATATGATTACAAAATTTATTTACTTATTTTTTTATTATGATGACAACTTGAAACAATTTAGGAAATTTAATGGCTCAAAAATACAATTTGATTGGCTTTTGATCCATTTGCCAGGTTTTCTCTTAAGATAATTCTTTCTAGATTTAACCCGTGGCTTCTAAATACACTCTACTGTCTGCTTGTTTATGATATGGCAGAGGTTACAAAAGATGGCTTGTTCTCTGTTGGAGAAATGGAATGCATGGTAAGCCACTTTTTCTTCGTGTAGAATAGCATATTCCATGTTCTGCACATGCCAAAAAATGGGGGGGTGCGCTATATGAAAAATTGATGCTGGTAAGCAAGCCCATTCTTTTCTGCTACTAAATAACAAATTAGTCAATCATTACTTGAACATGACCATAGGCAGATAGGATATAACTTGTTTGCGGTTTAAATGACTGATACTCATACTCTTAACCTTGATTAGCAATTTTAATTCATAAGACATCTAACACAATTTTAACAAAGTGGAAACACAAAAACTCTCTTGAACTGCATTTTCTCATTTTGCTTGTATATATTTTCAGAGGGGGCAACTTCATTCCATACATTAATATTCTGTCAAATTAAGTTACCTTTCATTTCTATTGTGTCAAATTGGTAAAAACAGCTTTAGCCAAAAATAGAACGGTTCTAACTGGCTGGATGGTTTAGGAGTTGTTGCCTGGAGTAATCTCCAAGTACCTCAACCTAAATTACTCTATAAAAATAAATTGGATCATAATCTTAAGTTATTAACCATAGATTTGAATCATATTATTGTTGTTGTTTTATATATGCAAGAAATTATAATAATAGATAAAAGAGCTTTGGTGGGTCAACCCAACCCGGATTGTTTTGACCTGCTACCAAGTTGCATGACTTGCTTATTTTGTTACGTAAAGTAATTATTCAAGAAATTGATGGCCTCTGTAACTCTGTTTCCTATGCAGGGTTGTTGTGTAAATGCTCCTATGATTACTGTTGCAGATTATTCAAATGGATCCGAAGGATATACATACAACTACTATGTAAGTATATTAAACCTTTTTAACTGTTTTCTAACCACTAGATTAATTGAAGCTCAGATTTTTAATTCTGCATCTGATTCTTATAAACAAACAGGAAGATGTAACACCAAAAAGAGTTGTAGAGATAGTCGAGGCTCTAAGACGTGGAGAGAAGCCACCGGTAAACCAATACAGACATTAATTATTTGATGTTTCCGGGTCAACCCATCCGTTTGAGTGTTTGACCCGCTAGCTAACTTCCCTGTTTCATATTCACTTTTTATTTTGGCAGCGTGGCACACAAAACCCACAGCGGATCAACTGTGGGCCTGAAGGCGGGAATACTACATTGTTGGGTGAACCAAAACCACCCCCGTGCCGTGATCTGGACGCCTGTTGAGGTGAGCCTATTTCACGTGGAGTGTTATTTTTATAATAATCCATCGGCTTGACAGTTTGAGATGTTGATCATTGTACTGAAATGTGTAACAAAACCCATTTTTCAGATTCTTTTTCTCCAAAAATTTGGATATATATTTTAAATCTGTGACTTGATCTCGTGATGTGAGCTAATGAAATTCAAAAACTGTTGACAGAATACCTGAAAAACATATGTATGCATGTAATGTAACTTAGATTTATGCGAACAATATTTGCATATGAATATATTTTTTGATGTGGCTTTTTAATGTGTAAGATACAATGCATAGTAAAAAAAAAGTTTGCATTTACTAATGTTACCGTCTCTCCGCTTAACAGCTAAAAGTAGATAACAAAAAAATCTTAATTTTATATTTATTTAAATGATTTTATTAATATAGATAATGTGAGTTGTAGACCACACTTTTATTTTCATAAACACAGAAATGATTTCATTACAAGCAAAGAAAAGGCAAACTATCTTCCCAAAGACAAACCCACGTAAAATCAATCGAGAAACTGATAATTAGGTCTAAAATAACACAAGTGCAAATTACAACAAAGTTGTCAACCTGTTTATATCAACCTGTTTAATGTAGAATGCAAGTGATATCAAAAGTCTGGGATGAGCCTCTATTAGTTGCGACCAAGGTTGGTGTCACCGGAGGAAACAGTCGCCAATCATCTAAGAACCTTAACGACTCTCATCCAAATATTAAGTCAGAAAGAGAAACTGAGCTAAAAGATTTCCAAACCCTTAAGGGAAACAGATACCCCATCTTCAGGGGGAACGACCCACAAGGGGCGATACAACGACTGTAAGTTGAAGTGTTCATTGCCTCTGTCACCACCAGCACCCTGATAAAGAAACTCTTACTCTAGAATCAAAAAGTGAAGCCGAAAAACACACTTAAAAATGATGCGTGCATTAGGTATTCGTATCAAACGCTGCTGAAGTTGCAAGACATTGTTCCTTACATAATATATAATACGAATTACTAACTTATATATGCATCATGCGTTGTACCTAAGTTGTATCCACAAAAGTGCGTTCATTGCCCCAACGTACGTATTTGCTTCAACGTTTTTACGTCAATTTTTTCATGTTTAACAGAACTGTTACATCATGATTCATTTTTCACTATGCCACGTGAAACCAAATAACCAGTTTAATGAAATTGAAATGTCAAAATGCTCTCTTATAGATATAAGAAAGTAGGCGCATCATAAAGTATAAGTGAAGAAACTAATTACATTATTTTATATTTGTTGTCATATTTTTTACACTAATATTTGAGTTCTATTACAAGAAACTGATTACAATTAATTTATGGTGATTGGTTAATATTTTAGTCTTTTAACATTTGATAAAGGGTGGTAGTATATTGCATTCGTTTGATAACGTTATTAATATATTAATGGCCATTTATTGTCATCTAGATTTAAAAGTTACTTAATGACTAAAATACTTATATTTAATGATAGATTTAATAAACCTATTTAACACAATTTGAATTAAATAAAATATTGATATAATAAAATTTATTAAGTATAAAAATAATATTTAAGATAAGTTATGATTAAAATTAAGTATGAGAAATGACTAAAAGTAATAAAATAGTGATATTAACTTTTTTTTTAAATATATTTTTTTCCAAAAATAAATAAACATTTTGTTTAAAAATAAACCGTATAAAAGTTTCTTTTTATAAAAATTTCTAACTACAATTCCAAATTTAAAATTTTTGGTTTTAAAAAAGTGACTTTTTAAAATACCAATTTTAAAGTATTTTGTATTTTCTAAAAAGACTTATGCTTTAAAAAAATATTATTGTATAAAAATTTTATATTTTTAAAATAACATTAATAAATAGATCTTTTCTTAATTATTAAATCTAAAAAATATAAAATAATATTATTAGTAATTAAAATAATTATTTAATAGAAGAGAGAGTCGAGAAAATTTTAATGAGAATGATTGCGATATTCACAGATTTTATCAAATATACTCTTTTATTTTAATGAAAAGATGTTATAATCTTGTGTCACTTGAATATATATATATATATATATATATATATATATATATATATATATATATATATATATATATATATATACAGAGAGAGAGAGAGAGAGTGAATGCTTAAAAGGTGTTTTGAAATAAAATAGTTTGGCACACTAAATTTTGTCTTGACTTGCAAAATAAACATCTTAAGGGTGTCATCCTTGTACACCAAGAGAAATATATCAAGGGATGTATCTGATTAACGATTATTATAATATTTTAATAAACTATAAATTGCTACAAAATAGATAATGGAAATGCAACAACTAGGAATGAAGTTTTTGCAAATGATATAGAAATAGATGCGCTAAATGAGAAAGTTACATGAGTTATGCGTACACATATGTCGTTGAGATTGAAAGAACTCAATGAGACGGTGTAAAGACTAAAGTAATGAAACTAAAAACTCAAAAAGTATAACTGGTTTAATGTATGAATTAAAATTGTCAAGTCGAATGTGATATAACAGACTCACATCTTATCTTAAAAAAAGAGATATAATAGTCCATGTGTCTTTATTAAAACAATAACGTAATGATTTTAAATATTATAATATACGTTAATGATAACATTATATCTTATAGAGAGATCGAAAGAGATTCAAATTATTAATGAAAGAACTTGAAAAGAAAGACAATATAACAAATATATAGATTGATGCTGTAAGGCCTCGTTCCCGGAAGCCTTACAGTTGGTCAATCATAACAATTAAAAACATTAACATTACAATTAAACAAGCTTAAGCAGCGGAATTAATTTATCAAAAGCCATTCACTTCCTTTAAAACACTGTTGTTAAGCAATACATCATCATTGACTGTTTACAAAAGACTTGTTTATATGCATTACAAAACAACAGCAACACAGAGTACGAATGGATGTCAGACTTTCCCTGCCGAGTAGCTTCACCCTCGTGCCATCCTCAGCAATAATTACCTGCCAACTGAAAATGTATAAAAGTCAACGTTGCTGAGTGAGCTCTAGTTTTATAAGTAATAAAATACTTTCTATATGTTGTATAAGAAAATACTATTTTCTGTAAAATACAACTCTGTACTGTATATGCGAGCACGCATCAACTATATGAACAAATATTGTTCGTTCTCTTTACTGTAGGCCTTGTCTGTTAGTAAACTTTTATCTTTATGTTTCACTTTCTGTATGGATCAGTGAGCAATACCCCAACTATATGCGCGATCGAAAACGGGTGATAGGCCATCCATATCCCTTGAAAGGGTCAATTGTATCCCTCGAAAGGGTCAACTATATCTCCCGAAAGGGTCAACTATATCCCCCGAAAGGGTCAACTATATCCCTCGAAAAGGTCAAATGTATCCCTCGAAAGGGTTCTGTGTACTATGTACAAGGCCAACCCAATCACCCAGGACACGCTGCAAAGGTCCTGCCAATCTCAATTGATTGACCATGTGTGCATAATAGGGTAGCTAACCCGTAACACAGTTGAGCTAACGACAACATGGTCATGTACCTCCTGTAAGCTTGCAAGACTTGTTAACATTTTCATTAATGTTCCTCTTATTTTCTTTATTGCTCTTTCACTTTATTATTACGATATACTTTACGTTACGATAATAACATACCACGTAAAGTCACATACTATAAGTAATAATAATAATAATAGTAATAACAATAATAAGGAACAATCATAATCAATCATATCATGCATGAAACAATACCATTAATAAGCCCTTAGTCAACCTCGGTCAAAACCCTAAGGCACAGACTCCCAGAAAAATTCTGTAAAAATTTCTAAGTCTTGGCGCATGGGAACTATTTGGGCGCATGAGCCCTATTCGGGCGTTTCATCACTATGTAGGCGCATCAGCCAACACTTAAGCATTTTCACTTTAGGCGCATAAACTATTCAGGCGCATGGGCACTATTTGTGCGTATGAACACTTAGACGCTTGAGTAATTCAGGCGCATGGACACTTAGGCGCATGAGCCACTTGGACGCATGGGCACTATTGGGGCGCATGGCCCTACACTTAATCATCCAGCTAACATTTCTAGAGGCATGGGCCACTGTTCAGGCGCATGGGCTGTACTTAAAAATTTCTAAGGTAATTTTAGGCGCATGGGCTACTGTTTGGGCGCATGGATTACACTTAGTTCTTATATGGCATTTTCAGGCGCATGAGCCTTATCTAGGCGCATGGACATTCTGTTCAACATGTTTCCAGTATGTTTTCAACCCAATCATCAAATCCATCTGTTTAAGCTTAATGTGGCTATTCTAAATGTAACATCTCGTATTTTTTTTGTTAACTAAAAGTTAATTTTGTTAGTTCTTGTAAGGGCCATTTATGCTATTTATGAAACTTGGTGGGCTATTTATGTATGATTTCTTATTTAATTTAAAGTTTATAAATATTATATGATAATAATGTTAATATTAATAAAAGTATAAATACTATTATGGAAGAATAATAATAATAATAATATAATAATAACAATAATAATAATAATATGATGATAATAAAAATAATAATAATAATAATAATTATCAAGTTAACAAGTTAAAACTTAATTAAGTTCAAGGGGGCCTAATTGTCAAATTAGAAACTTGAAATATTAAGTTTGGGCATAGAATAATAAGGATTCAAAGATGAGGGACCAAATGTGTAAATAACCAAAACCCGCCCCTTACCCCGTAATTCCGGCAGCCGCTCCGGTCACCTTCGGCCGGAGTCCGGCGAGCCTCGAAACCGCATCAAATCTCCAAATTTTAATCCTCCAACGACTTCAATCGTCTCCAGAACACGATTCGAACTTAAACGTAAGACTTAATTGGGTTTTAATTCGGTTATGGAGTGGATCGAACGTGAAACCGAAGCTTTAATCGATGAGTTAACCGGTCGAGCATTAAACGCTAATAATAACCAAATTAAACGAACTTAAACAATCATCCAACCAATACTAAACGTTCACAACTATCAATTACATCTAGTAACACTCAAGCAACGTAATCGGATTACCCTTTCGTCACGAACCTGCAAGCTAAGCGAGAGCCATCTTCCGAACATTTTTAACTTCTTTTGGTTGAGGGCTTTGAATCAAGAACTTCATTCGAAGCTTTCCGAGTTCAATTTGATTTCCATCAACGTTTGCATAACAATCGAGCCTTGTTGTGGTCGCGGCGGGTTCAACAATTGTTCATAGTCAATTAATCTACAAACAGGTGATTAACACATGTTTAAACTCGATTTTGGTCGGGGAACAAAAGCCCCATGGTTAATTCGACAACAACCTCGAATTGACAATCAATTTGGATCGATTGGGTTCTAGGGTTCTTAAGGATTTGGGGGTGTTGTTTAGGTATGCTTTTTATTAATTAAACGCGAACACTAACGCGGCTGGATGCCTTGGTTCACTGGTTATGTTACTCCACTCACACACATGAGGTCCCGGGTTCGAACCCGGGCACCATCATGTTATTTTTTTAAAGGGTTTTAACCTTAATTAAATTATAAAAACGTTTTAATACATATAAAAATTATTTTATAAACTTTAAATATTTTTAAAAAGGCATCATATATTTTCTGTATTCTCTTTTAGTCTAAGTAATTATTATTATTATTTTTTTTCTTTCTTGAATAATAAAATGGATTACAAATAATAACTAAAAATTATTATTGTTTCAAAATGTTTTTTTTAATACCGTTTAATGGTACTTAATTCTTTTTGCTATAAAAATCTATTCAATTTTATGAAACTTTCAAAATGTTATAATTATTTTTTTTTCACATAGTGAGTATAAAACATAATTATATATTTTTAGAAAATATAAATGATTTTCATTTGTTAAAAATAATTATTTAACAAACCTCAAACCCCACTTAATCCTTGTACTCATTAATTAGTTAAACCATTATGTTTAAGTTTAAATCTTGTAATATATATATTTAGGTGTCTTGTGACGATACACCTTGGAGCGACGCTTGTTAATATTATTATTAAACCGCCATTATATATTTATTGTCAAGTGAGTTTTCTTGCCCCTTTTTACTTTATTTCACACTATTTTGGGGTGAAACATGATAGCTTATACATGATACACTTATACACGTTTGAGACTTGTAAATCACGTGCAATTCAACTTATTATTTTGTCATGGTTATTTGTTTATTGTAAGTGTTTATATGAGATACATAGTTTGATTACAATCATTAACTATTGCTAGCCTGGCAACGTCTTAGATCTTTGGGCCTGACAAGCCTATTTGGTGCTAAAGTCGATGTATTGCCGACTCCTAGGAGCCGTATGCTTGTGCACTAGGGAACCAAATACACTTAGCCAATCTTTTATACTTGTAATCAAGTCGAGGTTTGGTTGTAACGATATGTGTTCTATAACCTTACTTGCTTATGACCTATGACATGAATTGCTACTTGTAACTTTATCATATTATGTAAAAAACCTTGGAAACTCACCAACTATTATAGTTGACCCTTTTATTTTTATCATGTTTCAGGAAATCCCCAAGTTTAAAGTGGACTTTTGAAGCTTGGAAATAAAACTAGGACTTGGACCTAGTTAAATAAATAAATGTTATGCTACGTTTTGTTTTATTTGGGATTATTTCATGTTTTGTGACTTATGTTTGTAATGACTTTTGAAACTTATAATTTTAATATTTACACTTAATATAGCGTTATGTGGCTGTGAACAATCTTAACCCTCACATCTCGACGATTCCGCCGTCAAGGTTGGGGTGTGACAGATTGGTATCAGAGCCCATAACTATAGGGATTTAGGTTATTAGTAATGGTGACCTAGACTATAGCTTATGCATGAACCTCATAGGATAATATTTATATTCTTGGAAATATATATATTGTTACATGCTACATAATGCTATACTTTATGTGCAACTTGATGCCTTAGCATAGGTTGCCTTGTAATTGTCTAAACTTTGTTACTTGTCTCCCTAAACTTAACTTTGACTCATTGACTCTCCCCGACAAATGAAACTTCTAATCTTATTCTCGTCAACACGTGGAATCGTATACTTATGCTTAAGAATTGAATCTTTAGACTTATGTCTAATCTATTTAAATCTCATCATGGTTTTGATTTCATAAACCTAAGAAATTTGTGTGACACATGGACACCTGTATTCTGGATTTCCTGGCAAAAGGCCCTCGGGCTAAGGCAAGCATATCGCATAAATCCTACGGGACTAGTTATGCTTACCTGGGGATTTCTGGGATGAGTGATAAACCATGGTCAACATACACAAATTTCTAAGGCGAATGGGTCAACTTACCTTGACGTGTCAACGTTTCCAAATGGTAATGCGTTACCAAATGGAACCATTCCATGTGCCTTACAACTTTTTGCCTTATCCTTGTTGAACATTAATCCTTGTTATTCCAATTCTCATATCTAACTCATTTGTATATTCCAGCATGTCTCGTCATCATGGAAAGCGTGGAGTTCCGATCGTAAGTTAGCCGCCATGATTGCTCGACAAATGGCTGCTGTCATTCCGACCATGGTTGCTGAACTTAATAGCACCTTAATGACCAACGCTAGCAACAATGGAAATGGTCATGGAGAGAATAGCAACAATCAAAACGGGAACAATCAACATGGGAATAATCAAACTTGCACCTTCAAACACTTCAGCTCTTGCAAGCCCACTAGTTTTAGTGGCAAGGAAGGAGCCACTGGTCTTCTTGAGTGGTTCGAAAGCATGGAGAATACCTTTATCAATTGTGAGTGTCCCGATGCACTCAAGGTTCGTTATGCCACTAGTATGTTCCAACAAAGGGCTCTTACCTGGTGGAATAGCGAGAAGAGGAATCGTGGACCCGATGCCATTCTAGCACTTACATGGGAAGAGTTCAAGAACATCGCCATCGCGAAGTTCTGCCCAAGAAGTGAATTGCAAAAGTTGGAAGAAGAGTTTTGGAATTTGAAACAAAATGATGGTGATCATTTGGCCTACTCAACTAGGCATCATGAGTTGAGTATACTGCTGCCCCATATGGTCGACACTGTTCCCCGCAACATCGAGAAGTTCATTAAGGGTGTACCACCCCAAATTCAAGATGCTGTGGTGGGTAGCCGACCCACAACCTTGGAAGAAGCCATTACAATCACCGCTCAACTCACCGAGAACCATATAAGAGCGGGCACCATGTCTGTGAAGGGTGCAAAGAAGGTGGAGAAGACGGCTACCGAGGCGGTTAAGGAGACCAAAGCTGAACCGTCTAACAACCACAACAACAACAAGAAGCGCAAGTTCACACCGGCGCGTAACTATGCCGTGGCTGCACCTAAACAACCCCAAAGACAACCTGTACCTGCGGCTACATCTGTGGCACAAGTGCCTGGGGCTAGGGCTTATGCTGGTCCTCAACCGATGTGCAGCACGTGTAGGTATCATCATCCGGGGAATCAACCATGCCGCATTTGCACCTTGTGCGGTAAATATGGTCATTTGGTGGCGACTTGCCACCGTGCACCTAACAATGCCGCTGTGGTCACAAACCGTGTTTGCTACAACTGTGGGGAACCTGGCCATTTTCGCCCACAATGCCCTCGTCTTGTGGGTAATGTTCCACAAGCCCGAGGACGTGCTTTCAACATCAACGCTAACCAAGCACAAGCAAACAACGATGTGGTGAATGGTACGTTAACTCACCCTTAAATTTTGTGATCAAATTCATTTCATATTTTACCTGTATTGTTAAATACCTTAAAAATTGAACAGGTATGTTCCTTATTAACAAAACTTATGCCTATGTCCTATTTGATTCTGGAGCCGATAAAAGTTTTGTTTCATTAGAGTTTGAACCCATACTTGCTAAGCCACATACGAAACTAGAAAGACCTCTTACTGTTGAAGTTGCCGATGGAGAACCAATTACCGTTGACGTTATCGTTCGTGATTGCATCTTAAGTCTTGACACGCATGATTTTCTTATCGATCTTATCCCTATGAAACTTGGAAGCTTTGACGTCATCATTGGTATGGATTGGTTAGCCAAACACCATGCTGAGATCATTTGTTTCGAGAAGTGCATTCGTATACCGTTACCCTCTGGAGATACGTTGAAGGTGTTCGGTGAAAAATCTTCTAAAGGGCTTAAACTCATGTCTTGCACTCAAGCCCGAAAGTGCTTAAACAAGAAGTATATGGCCTTCTTGGCTTATGTGGTCAACACGAAAGTCAAAGGGAAAGAACTTAAGGATGTCCCTATCGTACGAGACTTTCCTGAAGTATTTCCCGATGACCTTAGTGGTTTACCTCCCGTGCGTGAAGTCGAGTTTAAAATTGACTTGATACCGGGAGCAAACCCCGTGCCAAGTCACCGTATCGGCTTGCACCATCGGAAATGCAAGAACTCTCTTGTCAACTGCAAGAGCTGTCCGAGAAGGGCTTCATCCGTCCTAGTTCTTCGCCTTGGGGTGCACCTGTTCTTTTCGTGAAGAAGAAAGATGGATCGTTTCGTATGTGCATCGATTATCGCGAGCTTAACAAACTTACCATCAAGAATCGTTATCCTCTTCCTCGCATCGATGACTTGTTTGATCAACTTCAAGGAGCTGCCATATTCTCGAAAATTGATCTACGTTCTGGATATCATCAATTACGAGTTCATGAGAATGACATCCCAAAGACCGCTTTCCGTACTCGTTATGGACACTATGAGTTTATGGTGATGCCTTTTGGTTTAACCAATGCTCCTGCTGTCTTCATGGATCTCATGAACCGAGTATGCAAGCCTTATCTAGACAAGTTTGTGATCGTCTTTATTGATGACATACTTATCTATCCAAGTCCAACACCGATCATGAGCTGCATTTGAGATTGGTTCTTGAGTTGTTAAAGAAAGAGCAATTGTACGCAAAGTTCTCGAAGTGTGATTTCTGGCTCGAAGAAGTTCAATTTCTAGGACACGTGGTGAATAGCCAAGGAATTCACGTTGATCCTGCAAAGGTGGAAGCTGTGAAGAATTGGTGTGTTCCTACAACTCCTACCGAAGTTCGTTCTTTTCTTGGTCTTGCTGGTTATTATCGGCGATTCATTGCCAATTTCTCGAGGATCGCGAAACCGCTCACTACTTTGACACAAAAGAATAAACCCTTCGAGTGGGGTTCGAGCAAGAAGAAGCTTTTGAAGCGTTAAAGCATAAGTTGTGCAATGCTCCTATCTTGACCCTACCCGATGGAAACGACGATTTCACCGTGTATTGTGATGCATCTAAACAAGGCCTTGGTTGTGTTCTTATGCAACGAGGGAAGGTCATAGCTTATGCATCGAGGCAATTGAAGGTTCACGAGGTGAATTACACAACTCATGATCTCGAGCTTGGTGCTGTTGTATTTGCTTTGAAGATTTGGAGGCACTACCTGTATGGTACGCAATGTATAGTCTACACCGATCACAAAAGCCTTCAACACGTTTTCAATCAAAAAGATCTCAACATGAGACAACGTCGTTGGGTGGAGTTGATTAGTGACTATGATTGTGACATTCGTTACCATCCTGGTAAAGCAAACGTTGTGGCCGATGCACTGAGCCGAAAGATTCACAACAAGATGATCTCATTTCAAGAAATTCGAGATCGACGTCAATGGTTTGACACCTTGGGAGAGTTCGATACTGAAATTCGACTAGATGTCAATGAGACCACCGTACTACTACAAAACCTGAGAATAGATAGTGACATCGAGTCTAGCATCCTGGAGGCTCAACAAATGGTTCAACGAGAAGGGAGAATGAAGGATGAGTTGGAGCATAATCTTCTAACCCAATTGGAAACGAAATCCAATGGATTGATGTACTTCGCCAATCGTATTGGGTTCCAAATCGCGATAACATCGTACCTTTATTATGAACGAAGCTCATCAAACTCGTTATTCTATTCATCCTGGTTCCGATAAGATGTACATGGACCTACGTGGTCAATATTGGTGGCCTGGAATGAAGAAAGACATAGCGACTTATGTAGCTAAGTGCCTCACATGTACGAAAGTTAAAGCCGAACATCAACGTCCAAGTGGATTACTTGAGCAACCCGAGATCCCTATGTGGAAATGGGAACACATATCCATGGACTTCATAACAAAGCTACCCCGAACCTCTCGAGGACATGATAGCATATGGGTGATCGTTGACCGATTGACCAAGTCGGCACATTTTATACCCATACGTGACACTTACAAGACATCAAAGTTAGCTCGTATATACGTTGATGAGATTGTAAGTCGTCATGGGGTACCTCTGCACATCATATCCGACCGAGATGCTCGTTTCACTTCACATTTTTGGTCGTCTATGCAAGAACTTTTGGGTACACAATTGGATCTAAGCACGGCTTACCATCCTCAAACTGATGGTCAAACCGAGCGAACGATCCAACCTTGGAGGATTTGCTACGCCTGTGTGTTCTTGACTTTGGTGGCGATTGGGATACGCATCTACCCTCGCGGAATTTTCGTATAACAATAGTTACCACTCGAGTATCAAGATGGCACCGTTTGAAGCACTTTATGGTCGAAATGTCGTTCACCGATCTGTTGGACCGACATTGGTGAAAACTTCATCACTGGTCCTGAACTTATACAAGAGACGACCGATAAAGTTTCTATTATTCGCAAGAACCTTGAAGTGGCGAGAAGTCGTCAAAAGAGTTATGCTGACAAGCGACGTAAGCCATTGGAATTCCAAGTTGGGGAGATGGTTCTTCTCAAGGTTTCACCGTGGAAAGGTGTGGTTCGCTTTGGAAAGAAGGGCAAACTGGCTCCAAGGTTTGTAGGACCTTTCAAAATCCTGAAAAGGATTGGGAAGTGGCTTATAAACTAGAGTTACCTTCCGACCTTAGTGGAATTCATCCGTGTTCCACGTCTCAAATTTGAGAAAGTGTTTGGCTGACGAAAGTCTGCATGTTCCGTTGGAAGACATCCAGTTGACGAGTCATTACATTTTGTCGAGAAACCTGTTGAGATCATGGACCGCATAATGAAAAAGACTAGAACCACAACAACCCCAATCGTCAAGGTTCGTTGGGAAAATAAACGTGGCGCTGAATTTACTTGGGAACGAGAGGAGCACATGAAGAAGAAATACCCGTTCTTATTTGTATAGTTTCATTTTTCTTAATTTCGGGACGAAATTCTTTCAAGTTGGGGAGACTGTAACATCTCGTATTTTTTTTGTTAACTAAAAGTTAATTTTGTTAGTTCTTGTAAGGGCCATTTATGCTATTTATGAAACTTGGTGGGCTATTATGTATGATTTCTATTTAATTTAAAGTTTATAAATTATATGATAATAATGTTAATATTAATAAAAGTATAAATACTATTATGAAGAATATAATAATAATAATTAAATAATAATAATAATAATAATAATGATAATAAAAATAATATAAAAGTTATCAAAGTTAACAAGTTAAAACTTAATTAAGTTCAAGGGGGCCTAATTGTAAATTAGAAACTTGAAATATTAAGTTTGGGCATAGAAATAAGAATTCAAAGTTGAGGGACCAAATGTGTAATAACCCAAAACCCGCCCCTTACCCCGTAATTCCGGCACGCCGCTCCGGTCACCTTCGGCCGGAGTCCGGCGAGCCTCGAAACCGCATCAAATCTCCAAATTTTAATCCTCCAACGACTTCAATCGTCTCCAGAACACTCGAACTTAAACGTAAGACTTAATTGGGTTTTAATTCGGTTATGAGTGGATCGAACGTAAACCGAAGCTTTAATCGATGAGTTAACCGTTCGAGCATTAAACGCTATAATAACCAATTAAACGAACTTAAACATCATCACAATACTAACGTTCACAACTATCAATTACATCTAGTAACACTCAAGCAACGTAATCGGATTACCCTTTCTCACGAACCTGCAAGCTAAGCGAGCCATCTTCCGAACATTTTTACTTCTTTTGATGAGGGCTTTGATCAAGAACTTCATTCGAAGCTTCCACGAGTTCAATTTGATTTCCATCAACGTTTTTCATACATCGAGCTTGTGTGTCGCGGCTGGGTTCAACAATTGTTCATATCAATTAATCTACAAACAGGTGATTAACACATGTTTAACTCGATTTTGGTCGGGGAACAAAAGCCCCATGGTTAATTCGATCAACAACCTCGAATTGACAATCAATTTGGATCGATTGGGTTCTAGGGTTCTTAAGGATTTGGGGGTGTTGTTTAGGTATGCTTTTTATTAATTTAAACGCGAACACTAACGCGGCTGGATGCTTGGTTCACTGTTATGTTACTCCACTCACACACATGAGGTCCCGGGTTCGAACCCGGGCACCATCATGTTATTTTTTTAAAGGGTTTTAACCTTAATTAAATTATAAAAACGTTTTAATATATATAAAAATTATTTTATAAACTTTAAATATTTTTAAAAAGGCATCTATATTTTCTGTATTTCTCTTTTAGTCTAAGTAATTATTATTATTTTTTTTTCTTTCTTGAATAAAATGGATTACAAATAATAACTAAAAATTATTATTGTTTCAAAATGTTTCTTTTAATATCGTTTAATGGTACTTAATTCTTTTTGCTATAAAAATCTATTCAAATTTTATGAAACTTTCAAAATGTTATAATTATTTTTTTTCACATATGAGTATAAAACATAATTATATATTTTTAGAAAATATAAATGATTTTCATTTGTTAAAAATAATTATTTAACAAACCTCAAACCCCACTTAACCTGTACTCATTAATTAGTTAAACCATATGTTTAAGTTTAAATCTTGTAATATAATATTTAGGTGTCTTGTGACGATACACCTGGAGCGACGCTTGTTAATATTATTATTAAACCGCCATTATATATTTATTGTCAAGTGAGTTTTCTTGCCCCTTTTTACTTTATTTCACACTATTTTGGGGTGAAACATGATAGCTATACATGATACACTTATACACGTTTGAGACTTGTAAATCACGTGCAATTCAACTTATTATTTTGTCATGGTTATTTGTTTATTGTAAGTGTTTATATGAGATACATAGTTTGTTTACAATCATTAACTATTGCTAGCCTGGCGACGTCTTAGATCTTTGGGCCTGACAAGCCTATTTGGTGCTAAAGTCGATGTATTGCCGACTCCTATGAGCCGTATGCTTGTGCACTAGGGAACCAAATACACTTAGCAATCTTTTATACTTGTAATCAAGTCGAGGTTTGGTTGTAACGATATGTGTTCTATAACCTTACTTGCTTATGACCTATGACATGAATTGCTACTTGTAACTTTATCATATTATGTATAAAAACCTTGGAAACTCACCAACTATTTATAGTTGACCCTTTTATTTTTATCATGTTTCAGGAAATCCCCAAGTTTAAAGTGGACTTTTGAAGCTTGGAAATAAAACTAGGACTTGGACCTAGTTAAATAAATAAATGTTATGCTACGTTTTGTTTTATTTGGGATTATTTCATGTTTTGTGCTTATGTTTGTAATGACTTTTGAAACTTATAATTTTAATATTTACACTTAAATATAGCGTTATGTGGCTGTGAACAATCTTAACCCTCACATCTCGACGATTCCGCCGTCAAGGTTGGGGTGTGACACTAAACATGGATAACCTATAATCCATTCAAGAATCCCATTCATCATGCCATACATCCTGGCATACATCTTAAACATTTGAAAATCTTGCATATATTTTTCATCCCCAAGATTTTTGAAAACAGTAAAAACCGGGGTCTAACTCCTGATACAGACTTGTGTGTATCTTCCTTTTGACCTGCTTCTATGAGTTCAAAACACCTAGAAAACAACACCAAAACACACACACCCGAGCACAAACTAACCCATATCATACAACACATAACCGGGATGAAAACCGTCCTAACATGTAAACACGAATTCTACCTTAATTCGACTTCTCTTCTCTCTTATCTTCAACCGAAAGTTTTTCTCGCTCTCTCTCTCTAAAAGCCGAAGAAGATTGTGATGTGAAGTGAGGGTGGGCGGCCATCGCACACTTTACACCAACTTTTCAAAGTTTTTGTCCTTTTGGACTTTTGGTCCCTCCAGGTGCCTTATGCTTTTTTCTTTCTTTTATTCTTAATTTCTTGTCTTTCAAAAAATAACCGGTGTTACATATGCGTAGATCGGCATATATATACCTAGCTTTAGTAAACCCGAGTACTACACAAAATAAAAATATTAAATAAAATATTTTTTAATAATATAAATCGATATTCTAATATAAGATATGATTGAAATCTTTTTTAAAATATATAAACTAATTTTTTATTTCAAAACTAACTTTTAGAAAATGTCATACTTAAATACTTTCTTATTTTAACTCTTTCAATTTTAATTAATTTTGTTTATAAAATTTTCACTTTTTAAAAACACCAATTATAGAATAATTTGTATTTTTAAAAAAAGTTTGATGTTCTAATTTGTTTCTAATTTTTTGAAAATTTATTCCTTAGGAATAACATTACGAAAAAGATTTATTTCTTATTTATTAAAAACTATTTTAATAAAAAAATTAATAATATTATTAGTAATTATGATTAGTAAATAAGAGAGAAAAATAAGAAAAAATTGGTGAGAATGAATATGGTGTTGATATGTATCATTCTAAATACTTTTTTATTAAAGTATGGAGGTGATATTTTTATCCATTAATCAAATTACTTCCCAAAAATATTAGAACATATTAATATGTATAAACTTCATCCTTAAAGCACATTAAATGTTACCCAAATATATTTGATATGGATCAATTAGTCTTATCATATCCTATCATAGAATAAAAGATTGTTAGTGCAACAGTATTGTGAAATGGGTTAAATAAATATTGGAATTACCCTTAAGATATGTTCAATATTGATTTATATTACTAACCCGTCAAATGATTTTTAGTTAGTCTTGCAAATTGAAAAAAACAACATGATATAATTATAGATTTCGTGGCATATGTTTACAAGAGGACACAATGAAAATGTTGCAAGAAGTGATACAAATTTGCATAGTTTAAAGATTGCATCTCAAGAGATTAAACAACAAATAGATGACCATATAACTTAAGGATCGTGACCCCCCCTTTTTATATTAAAATGACGGGGGATCAATATATACGTGCATTTTTGGTCCACATCCATGGTGAGAGGGTATCGTGTTAACAAGCCATACGGCATTAAAAAATTGGTGACGGCAGTGTTGCCATGCAACGCCGGAGCACACGGCTAGTGTTGTGTTGGTGTTTGGTATGAGTTTAAGATGTTTAAAATATTATTTTTAACCTAATCACTTTGTTACGTGTTTAAAATATAGATTAAAATAAAGCTTAACAAACATTATTTGAAAAGAATACAAAGGATAGCAAGATTATGGCTTGAAAGGTACTAAAAACGAAGAACTTGTGAAAAAAAGTCAGGGAGGCCATAAGCTACGGCCTAAGGCCATAACTTACGGCCCTACGCTGAGTCCGTCAACCCTGTAAGACAAAAGGTTTGGTTGTCTGGTTGAAGGTATGTCGTATGTCACACCCGGACCCTCACACCAACAATATTGCCCGTTTTGCCCACGAGGAGCTCATGAATTTGCTTTCGGTTGCCCGGGTGAAAACTTCCTAGGGAGGTCACCCATCCCTGGTTTGCTCCCACCTGAGCACGCTTAACTGTAAAGTTCTCCTCTCATCCGCAGCTAATACGCCAAAAACACGTTGTTGATATTAAAGGTCAGGCATTCCTTATGAACCAAGAATCTCTCCTGTCCATAGCCGATGTAGGATACATGTAGGTGTCACAAGCACCCCCTATTGGACTCATCGTCCTCGATGAGCCTGAGAAGTCATCATACTTGGTAAGGTATGTCTCACACCCCGAACGGCTCAGGAGTGGCTCTAATACCATTCTGTCACACACGGCCCCTCACACCAACAATATTGTTCGTTTTGCCCACGATGAGCTCACGGATTTGCTTTTGGTTGCCCGGGTGAAAACTTCCCACGAAGGTCACCCATCCATGGTTTGCTCCTACCTGAGCACGCTTAACTGTGAATTTCTCCTCTCATCCACAGCCAATACGTCAAAAACACGTTGTTGATATTAAAGGCTAAACATTCCTTATGAACCAGGAATCTCTCCTGTCCACGGCCGATATGGGATATGTGTAGGGTGTCACATCGTAACCTACAGCCTATAGGCCGTAGGTTACGGTCTAACGCGATATTTGAAGGATTATTTAAATATTAATCCTATTTAACCCTAATCATTAGGATTTCGAAAGAAGACTTCTCCCATGCGAATTTTTGGACGTTTTGAAGGTTTTTTTACAGTTCTTTTCACTATGATTTCACCCGAATCAAGCATTAACAATATCTAATCAAGCATTGAAGATCCAATCATGCATTGAAGATCCAATCATGCATTGAAGATCCAATAATGCCAATGAGCGGCTATTCGTTCGTAATCACTTTCGAGAGGAGAGTTCGTGTAAGTGAAGCACTAGGTTTGGTTTGAATTGATGTTTTGGGTTATGTTCTCTTGACACAAGAATATAAGTGTACTTTTGTTTAAAGTTAAAAGATTTGTTTATATTTTAGTATTTGTGTGCTTTCGTTCGCATTCGGTTCCTTGCACCGTGAGCAGTTTGTCATGTATGTGAAATCTTTGCATGAATGAGTTGGTAATTGTGTGAACGAATGAGTCTTAAAATTTTGTTTCTTAATTACCATTTTAATCAACTATTTCGCAAAATCATGTCTATGTGATTCCGAATCAAATTCTTATGAAATCAAGTGTGAATCTTTGAACTTGAATCTTGAAAGTGGTTGTTTTTTTTCTTAGAAATCACAAAACCCATTATCAAGTTTGTTGCTTTATTAATTATTATCATTCAATTTACCTTTCTCTTAGATAAAAACCCAAAAATATTTGCTTTTTAGTGTTTCCTCCGTTTCGTGTTTTAAGTTCCTAGATATAACGTTTTACACTTTCCAGTAATTCTCTGTAGAGAAGATCTTACTTACCCATACTAGTTAGACACGTATTGTGCTCCCATCCCTCTAATTACCATCATTAGTTGACACTTATAACACCATAAATCTCAGTTATTGTATAGTTTTTAATTTCACATTGCAAGCAATTATATATATATATATATATATATATAATAGTATATATGTGTGTGTGTGTGTGTGTGTGTGTGTGTGTGTGTGTAGAGATTAATGAAGAGGCTGATGCAACCTAAACATCTTTAGTCTTTCCTGCATGTCATAGAGTGCATTGAAGTGGAATGCTTCGGAAGTTTCACATGTGCAACAGAAACACTCTAAGTGTGAAATCTTCCGAAGCCAAGACCAACATCTTCCGAAGCAAGATGAAGTCTTCCGAAGCCTCAGACAAAGTCTTCCAAAGCTTCAAGTTCATGAAGACAGATTTCTTCCGAAGACTTTTAGTAACATGCTTTATCTGATGTACTGTTCCATAAAGCTGGACACCTTTCCGCTGCAACTCTGCAAGTCACCAACTAACATGGTTTGGTGAAAAGGTCCATGCTTTTGGTAACTGTACATTGAGGTCTTGAGTCTGTAACTTTCTACTTTATGTACTTTATCCTTTTTGTAATAGATAAGGATGTGAGCTATGGCATGTCATAGTCACTAGTCAAAAGGCAATCTGCCTTTTGACTCTACAATTGATATTGTGTGTGTCTAGTCACTTGTATCCAGCTGGCTTTCAAAGTATAGCCTGCTGTAGGATGTTGTATAAGTATCTCATGTTCTTGTATCTTTCGAATATGCTTTTGTAACACTTGTAATAGAACATAGAGAAAGCAATATACCGCATTCTTGAAAACCAAACACTTGTGTTCTTTGTGTTCTGTCTCATATATTACTTGTGTTCTTAGTATCACCACTTGGTTAATCCAGTTTACTGTTTGATCTAAGTTTAGTTTATCTCCTCTTTGTGTTGTTGTGTTGTAACTCTACACCCTTCAACGATCCTGCATTTGGTATCAAGCATTCCAGGCTCTTTTATAAGATCTCATCATCTTTAGATCCCTCCACACACAAATACTAAACTTTTCAAATGGCAGCCATTTCCCAAACTGATATGGAAACTGGAACCATGAACAAGTCCCCACTGATCACTCTTGATGAGTTTGATAGCTGGTGTTTAAGAATGAAAGGTTTCATCAGGTCTCTTGATTCAAGAATGTGGGAGTCTATTGAGAATGGACCTTTCATACCCAGCACACCTTCTGCTACTGGTGCTGGTATGATCCCCAAAGATGTGGCTAACTACTCTGATGAAGATAGGAAGAGAGAGATAGTCAGAAAAGCCATGACAACTCTTCAAAGTGCCCTTCCAAACTCTGTGTACAGAGGCTTCAAGAAGTGCAAAACAGCCAAGCAACTGTGGGATGCACTGAAACTGATGTATGAGGGTTCTTCTGAAGCCAAGGAGAACAAGAAGGATCTCCTGAAGCAGCAGTTTGAAAACTTCACCTTTAACACAGGTGAAACCATGACTCAGCAGTACTTCAGGATGTTGAGATTATGGATACCCTAGTGGATGGAGGAGCTTCTCTTGAAAATAGAGACATTGTAAGGAAGTTCATGTCCTCACTTCCTAGGCAGTGGACACACTAGTGTGTGGTGATCAAGAGAACTTAAAATCTCAAAACTCTTACTCTGACAGAGTTGTATGGGATTCTCAGTGGATACCATATGGAAATGAACATGCAAGGTTCATCTGGTAACTCCAACAATCAAATGGGTTCAGCCCTACATGTGGTTGAGAGGGACAGCATAGAACCCAAACATCATCTCTTATACTACCCTAAAAACTCACCCAAGGGTCCTTTCATCACCTTTCCAGAGACACCAAGGAGAACTACACTCAAGTAAGCCCATTCTAAGAGACAAGCTCTTCTCAACTTTTGTGTCCTCTGATGAAAGTGTGGCAACTTTCTTTTCACTCTTGAAGACCTGGACTGTATCCATCCAGATGATCTGGAATACATGGAAATAGTCCAGCAGATGGCTCTTCTCACTCACAGAGCCAAGAAGTTACAAGAGGACTGGAAGGAAGTTTCCAAGCAATGCAACCAGTGGAAAGTTTGGACTGGACAAAGGCAAAGTCAAGTGTTACAACTGTAACTGATGGGCCACTTTGCCAGAGAGTGTAGGCACCTAGAACAAATTGGCCAAACACAATCCAGACCAAACTACACTAACAGAGCTCTCTATAATGAGAAGTCAAAGCAGCAAGCTGTTGTTTCTGTTGAAGAAGGAGGTTTGACTGGAGCTTTCAGGTGGAAGATGCCTCTCCAAACCAAGCACTGATGGCAGATTTGATGAAGCCAAGGTATTGGAACATCTCTGTACTCCTGAATGCATTGCTAAAGTTAACAGGTACAGGTCCTATAACTTGGAACTGAGATCTGATGTTGAGTCCTTAAACATTTTAAAATCTGATTTTAGAAAGCCTAAAATGATTATAAGCTGAAAATAGAAGACTTAGAGAAAACCATTTCAGTTCTAAAACATGAACACACAATTTTAGGACTCAAATTAAAGATCTCATAACCAAATTAACTGAGTGCCAGGCTGAGCTTGTGATCAGCAAAGCCAGGGCAGAAAGAGTGTTCTGAAGAAGAGACCTTCAAGAACATGATATCCTCATCCCTGCACAACAAAGTGTGCTATCAAAACAGACAGGGACTGGGATCCAATGAGATAGCTCCTCCACACACAATCTTGTCAGTAAGATCTCCTAGGTGTGGAACTTGTGAAGATGAGCTTCCTCTCATAGATCCTATGAGTGAGGAGGATGAAGAAGAGATAGTGAAGAATCCCTCTACAAAGAGTGAAGAGGAGGATTCCAAGAAGGCCACTATCCTTCCGAGGAGAAAGTAAGACTGTGATAACCAAGTCCATGAGAAAGAACTTGATCAGAAAGAGCAAAAGAAAGGCAAGGAAGTCTCAAGAGATCAAGGCTACTTTTGACTCTAAGCAGAAACAAGTTTTTTTCTATAGGGTTTAAAGTGGTAGGGACTGAAGACATCAACCAAAACTCCTCTGCTAAGAGTTCGGTTCTTGTTCAACTCATCTCAGCTGTAAGAAGAAGACTGATCTGCTGTGTGTCACTGCTACACAGCGGACCATCAATCTCCAAGCACAGTTCCTCAGCCCAAGAGGACTGTCTCAGCATCTGCAAGATGAAGGTGGAGAAAGGAAGTGACCAAAGACAGTCTTACTCTCAATACAAGCTCTTGTGAAGAGAAGAATGAATTGTGTTATATGTGACAACACCACTCACATTGCAAAGGATTGTCCCTTTAATCCTAAAGGTACTGTCCATATGGCCAAAACAAAGGCTTCAAGAGTTCTAAGAAGATTCAAGCTTTGGAAGGAAAACCAGTTTTCCTTCGGAAGTTTCAAATCTAACAAGAAGGGAAGTGGAAATTCTCTTCGGAAGAATATTTGGTCTCGAAAGAAAGGAGTTCTTCCGAAGCACTGAAGTCTGCTGCAGTGTTTGCAGAATCTTCCGAGGTTCAGTCATCAAAACTTCTGAAGCTCCAAAAGCTTCTAAAGTTTTGAAGGTCAAGTCCAAGACTCCAAAGGTTGTGTGTACGTCTAAGAAAGACCAAGTGACTGAGATTTCTCCATCAAAAACAGCTCAAGATCCCTTTACACCCATAGGATCTATTACATTTAACCATAGGATCTATTACTGTTAATTACCTTCTGTAAATGACCTAAGACAAGCAAGGCTTGGTTTCCAGATGTAACTAATCATTCTCTTTTGTGCAGGACAGCTGAAACAGACAGAAATGTCTGGATCATAGACAGTGGCTGCTCCAGGCACATGACTATAATAGGTCACTACTCCAGAACTTTGAAAGGATTGATGGAGGACCTGTTGCTTTTGGAGGAGATGAAGGTGGTTACATTTCTGGTAGGGGCAAGGTCACAAATGGTAAGCTCAGCATAGAAAAGGTAAACTTTGTAAAGGAGCTTGGATACAATCTTCTGAGCGTATCTCAATTTTGTGATCAGAGTCATAACATGCTCTTTACTGAGCATGAGTGCATTGTTCTTAAGCCTGGTGTGGTCATTCCTCATGAGCATCCTGCTTAGAGCCCCCAGGAAAGGAAACATGTACAAGATGGATTTGCAAGAAACCTTTCCCTCTGGAGAAGTTTCATGCTTTCTGTCTAAAGCCAATAGTGATGAGTCTTTCCTATGGCATAAAAGAATGTGCCATGTAAACTTAAGAACATGAAAAGTTAATTAAGCATGACTTGGTAACTGGAATGCCAAAGAAAGAGTTTACAAGTGATGACCACTGTGTTGCATGCATGAAAGGGAGCAACATAAGTATCTCACAAGCCTAAGGAAAAGAACTCAATCACTACTCCCTTACACTTGTTACATATGGATCTCTTGGCCCCACCATGTAATAAGTTTAGGAAGGACCTTATACTATCTAGTGATCACAGATGACTTTACAAGATTCACTTGGGTTTCTTCCTTAGAACTAAGGATGAGACTCCTGAGATTCTGAAGAATTTCATCTTAAGATTGAGAATCAATCTGATCACAAGGTCAAGATCATAAGATGTGATCAAACCGAATTTAAGAACCATATCCTTGACAAATTGGTGATGAAAAGGTATTACAGACAATTTAGTGCTCCCAGGACTCCTCAACAAACGGTATTGCTGAAGGAGAAACAGAATACTGATTGAAGTTGCAAGAACCATGTTGTCTGACTCTAAACTGCCAATCACCTTCTGGGCAAAGGCAGTCAACACTGCCTGCTATGTGCAGAATAAAGTTTTAGTAGTTAAGACTCATGGCAAGACTCCTTATGAAATTTGGCACAAGAGGAGACCTTTCATTGGTTTTCTCAGGTCATTTGGATGTCCTTGCACCATCTTGAATACCAAAGATCAAATTGCCAAGTTTGCTGAGAAATCAGATGATGGACACTTTATTGGATACTCTTCCCAAGCTAAGGCTTATAGAGTGTACCATCTCAGAACTAGAATTGTTGAGAGTCAGCCAATGTGACTTTCAATGAACACACACCTGTGTTACTGGTTCTGGTCCAGATTGGTTGTTTGATCTTGATTTGTTACCAACTGTTTTAACAAATCTTGTGAGAATGTTTCAGGATCTGCAGAAAATTTGAATACAGATGATCCTGATCCAATATTTGAGCTAGGAAGATCTTCAAGACACATATCTTCAGCTCTAGTTGGAACCACTTCTGCAAATGAGGTTTCTATCAGCCCTACAATGACAAATTCAGCTGATACATCTGGTATGCCTTCAAATTCCAGCTCAGAGGCTCTACAACCAGATAAGAACACCTCAACTGTGGAAGACAACAATGGTGATGGTGACAGTGACCAAGAATTTCTTATGCCACTAACCACACCACAGATGAGAACATCAATGATGTCACACACTGCTTGGATCAAGTTTCACTTGAAAAGTGTGCCGATGTGGTGGAGAAACATCTATGCCAGATCTAAATTTTCAAATTTAGATCTTTCTCAACAACTTGCTGTGATCCCTCAGCTTAGGATCCACAAGTCTCACCCTACCACAAACATCATTGGAGATGTTATCTCAGGGTAAAAGACAAGAGGACAAACCCATGAAGCAAATGTTTGTCTTCAATCTTGTTTTCTATCCCAGATAGAGCCAAAGAAAGTTGATGAAGCTCTAAAGGATGGAAGTTGGGTTGAAGCTATGCAACAAGAGCTGCTTCAATTCAAAAGGCAGAAAGTTTGGAACCTTTTCCTTTCCTTCTGGGAAGACTACCATTGGAACCAAATGGGTGTTTAGGAACAAGAAAGATGATAGAGGCATCATCATCAAGAACAAAGCTAGACTGGTTGTTCAAGATACACACAAGAAGAAGGGATTGACTACACTGATGTCTTGCTCCAGTGGCAAGATTAGAAGCTGTTAGGATATTCCTGGCATTTGCTGCATCCAAGAAATTCAAGGTTTTTCAACTTGATGTGAAGTGTGCCTTTTTGTATGGAGTGATAGATAAGAGGTTTATGTCAAACAGCCACCTGGTTTTGTCAGATCCTGATCCTGTCTGCAAGCTTGACAAAGCTCTCTATGGGCTGCATCAGGCACCCAGAAGTGGTATGAGACACTGTTTGAGTATCTCTGTAACATGGATACAGGAGGGTACTATAGATGGAACTCTCTTCATCAAAGGACAAGGGAAAGACATATTGCTAGTTCAAGTATATGTGGATGACATCATCTTTGGTTCAACTAATCCAAAGCTCTGCAAAGACTTTGAGAAGCTGATGAAAGACAGATTTGAAATGAGTGCCATGGGGGAACTCAATTTCTTTCTGGAATTCAAGTGAAGCAAGTTGAAGATGGCATCTTCATAAGTCAGTCAAAGTATGTTTGGACATACTCAAGAGTTTAATATGACTGACTGTAAGATTGCTAAGACACCCATAGTCAGAAACCACTCTCTTGGTCCTGATCTTGAGGGGGAGTGTGTAGATGAGCATTTATACAGGCTATGATTGGGTCTCTTATGTATCTTACTGCTAGCAGCCTGGTATCATGTTTGCTACATGTATTTGTGCAAGATATCAAGCCAACCCTAAGATGTCTCACCTTATCACTGTTAAGAGGATCCTAAGATACCTCAAGGGTGCATCAACACTTGGCCTATGGTATCCCAAGAATTCTGACTTCAATCTGTATGCCTATACAGATAGTGATTATGGTGGTTGCAACATGACTGCAAAGTCTACATCTGGGGGATGTCAATTTCTTGGTGGAAGGGTTGTCTCATGGCAATGCAAGAAACAATCCTGTGTCTCTGCATCAACTGCTGAAGCTGAATACATTGCTGCAGCAAGCTGCTGTGCTCAGGTACTTTGGATTCAAAATCAGATGCTGGACTATGGGTTAAACTTCAAGGAGACTCCTATTCACATAGACAACAACAATGTTATCTCAATCACAGATAACCCTATGCAGCACTTAAGGACAAAGCACATCAATATCAAGTATTATTTAATAAGAAATAACTATGAAAAGGGATGAATTAAACTAGTCAAGGTTCACACAGATGAACAATATGCTGATCTGTTTACAAAGGCTTTTGATGAACAGAGATTTAAATATCTTATATCAGCTATTGGGATGATAAACCTTGAGTAAGCTTTTCTTAAAACTAATTCTTATTATTTCTTAAAATATGTGTGTCCTAAGTTGTCTAGTTCATCACTTTCATAAGCTCATGTTTTCTTTGGATGAAAATTCACTTTGAAGACTTTTCTTAGATTTTGAAATTTCTGATACTTCGAAGTTATGTTTTAACTTCGGAAGTAAATCATGCCTTCAAATTAATAACTGTCTAAGAAGTTTACCTTCGGAAGAGTTTTCAAAATTTATCTTCGAAGCTTAAATATTTGTCTCAGACACTTACTAAATTTTAAGGACCATTTACTTCCGAAGCAAAATTAACTCTCGGAAGCTTTGTCTGTTTACATACAAAGCACTCAAGCTTTAATTTTTCTTCTGAAGCAAAATTTTCAAATCTCTCAGGAAATTCTTCCGAAGTCATTTTAGCTTCGGAAGCTTTTTAATTAAAACTTCCGAAGATTTAACCTTCGAAAGCTTTTTGACTTCCAAGAAAACTACTTTTTGAGCAAAAAGTAAACTACTTTTTCAGAGGTGGGACCGACATCCAGATTTCAAAGTTTATCCTCTTTCATTAAACTTTATCTGAAATCCCTCTCATATATAAACCCAATGGTTTTCCCCTCTTTCTATCATATGTTCTTCCTCCAAACCTAAAAACCCAAATTTCTCTCTGAAATTTCTTTCTTTCTTCTTCCTTCGTCCTTAAGCTACTTCAAAATGGCCAACCCTGCTCACAGAAATGATCCCAACTTTACCATGCAGCTACACAGACAACACAATCAAATTGCTCTGTTACGCTCTGAGAAAGATCCTCATTTCTCAGAGGTTTGTCGTTTCTTGTCTTGTCGAACTACTTCACCTCCCTCACCATTGATCCTCCACTCTATGAGGATCAGTTGCTTGAATTCTGGAAGACCTGTCAAGAGGTCATTATGGATGGGGAGAAGGCACTGTCTGCCACAGTGCAGGGGAGAACAATCTTCATCACTCCAGCCATCATCAACAGACATCTTCAGCTGGATGATGAAGAAGGTGAGGTGTTCTTCCCAAAGGAAGCTGTTAATCATTCCTTGAGCAGATGGGGTATGAGGGAGATTTCTCTGTAAAGACCTTCAGGAAAGGGAAGGTCTCATCCCAATGGAGATTCTGCTCCATGTGGTCATCCACAGCTTATCAAACAAGCATGGTGGATGGGACCAGATTCCTGAAGATCTCTCTTCATAGTCCATGGAATGGTTCAAGGGTCAATTCAGGTACTCTTAGTTTGTTTATACAAATTTGCTTGCTAATTTAGACTCCTTAGAATATTACATGTTTCCTAGATATGTCCAGTACATTCTTAACTGTGAACTGGTTCACAGTAAGGGAAACAGGTAACATTCTTAAATTGGGACAGATGAAGCCCGGCATCTTTAAAATATTGAGAAAGTCCACTGTTGGATTCTCTGGGGTAGAAACAGCCCTAGTCCCAAAAATGTTAGAGCCCATTGCTCAAGGTGACACCTAGCATAAGCTAGTGTGAACCCACACCTGTGTACCCACTGCTACTCCCAACCACCACACACCAAACTCCATCAACCTCACCTACCAAAGAAAATACAAACAAACCCCTGTTCAGACTATTCAGTCTGTGGAGGTCCCCATACACTTACCCATACAGGAAGAAGTGGACACTGGAGCTCCCATTTCTCCTGAGGAGTAGACCACTCCCATCTTTTCAAGAATAGTGCTGATGTTCCTCATGCTCAGCCTGATGAGCTCATTAGCCCTACTGCCTTAAGCCATCACTTTGAGTCTCAACACTCAAGTGATCAACCTTCAGGGGACAGTTACCATCCCCAGCCTATAGATCTTAACCAACCCATTCCCAACCTTGACTTCTATACTGATGAAGATATAGGTTTCAGTGAGTATAATGAATCTCTCTTCTTTCCCTCTACTCAAAGAGAGATGAGTACTACTGAGTCTCCTACATCTATCCCACATCAGTCACCTACAACTGAGGTGGACACTACTGAACCTTTCAGGATGTCCATATGGAAGAGGCTCTCACTTCTGAAAGTGACTACATCATTAAGACCTCAACCATGACAACTCAGCCCACTGACATCTCAACTGAGACTACCAGTGAGCAGAGGAAATCCAGTAGCCAAGAACTTAGAACTGGTCATGAGAGAAAGGACTCTGGTCCAATCTTCTCCACCCCCAGTGATTCTTCTGATGAAGATGAGGGGGATCTGAGACTAAAAGTGCAAAAACTATCTAAAACATGCACTTACCTAGTCTCAAAGGTCAGTCACCTTGAATCTCAGGTGACTACCTTACAAAACAGAATCAATGATCAGCAACTTGAGATTTCATATCTTAAGGAAAAACTAGCTGGGAGACCCTTAAGGAGAGCTCAACCAGGAACATAATAACCTGTGGATGTGATTGACCTATCCTCCAGCTCACCTCTACAAGTGGGTGATGCTACCAAAAAGGGGGAGAAAGTCATTCCAGCCACAGAACCTGGGAGTTCCTCTGAGAGAATGGACATTAAGGACTCACCATCCTCACTTGAAACTGTGCATTCTCAGCAACCTCCTCTAGTTCACATAGATGTGGACTACACAGACTCCTTCATACAGAGTCTGTTTGAGGATGGGATACCAAGGGCTATATCACCTTCATCATCCTTCAATCACATTATTGGGTGGAGGTATGACAACAACAGGAAAGCCCTCATTATCATAAGAGTTCAAGGACAGCAAGAAGTCTTTAATTTTCAGAACTTGGACTACTATGAAGGTCTGGATGTAGTCAACATGCCACTTGTCAACCCAAGCCAATCAAGACAAGCTGACAGACTGGCCAGAAGAATCCAAGACAGGATCATTGCAGAGTTCAGTCTAAGAAGGAGACTAAGGCAATCAGGCAATGTCATCGGTCAACTAGATGTTAAAGCAAACCCTAAGATTAGCTTCATAGGGGAAACCTTGACTAAAGGCCCAGTGACAGAACCTGAGAGCCTTGTCTTATCATCTCCAACTGCTGCAGAGATCCATATTCCTTCTGAGACACCTGCTGGTGAAGGTGCTTCTCAACCTCTCTCTGGCCTGAGCTCAGATGCTGCAACGAGCAATGAAGGCCAAAGCTCTCTCCACCCTGAGTCACAAAGGTCTGAGAGTGACAAAGGGAAAAGAAAGATGACATCTGAGGAGATTGAGGAGGAGGAGAGAGAGAGGAAAAAGGATAAGGGGAGAAAGTTCCTCTACTGAGTCTCCAAGACTCATGGAATCTACAATCAGGGCTGCCCCCAGACCAGATACTCAGAATGATGAGTTAAGGGCAGTCAGGATCAACTATCTGCAGACTAGGAACTATGACATAGATAATATCATTTCTCTCCCCTTGGATGAATGAATGAGCTGGTTGATCTGGAAAGGTCAAGAGAGAAGAAGGAGGCAGAAGATGCAGAACCTAGTACAAGTCAAAGAAGAGAGAAGAAGAAAAAGACTATACAAAGGTATGCCTACCCTCTCACCAGTTCAAGAAAGTCCTGAACAAGAGGATGTGGTTCAACAAGAACCTCAGGTAGATAAGGAGAAGACAAAATCAAGATGATTAACTACCTGAGTGCCACAGGCCTTTATCAGGCAGATGCACTCCTTCCCTTACCTTATGACTATATTGAGTTTGAGTACTTAAAACAACTCGAGCTTGAGTTAGTCAAGGAAAGAAAGACAACAAAGAAGAAGCTGAGGGAAGAAGCTGCAAAGTCAAGAGCCATCATCCAAAAAAGCATGAAGAAGTCTGCTAATAGGCAGAGGATGATGAGCTTCTGGAAGCTGAATGGATTCTCCGTAAGGAGACTTGGACCCATGTCTCTATCCACTATGGATGAGCATATCAGGGTAATCAAGCAGAAGATTAAGAGTGGAGAGCTCACTGACTTACACTCCACTCCAAGTCAGGCCCCACCTGAAGTGGAGGTTAAGGTTGAACAAACAGACACAACACAACCTGGACCTCCTGCTAATGCTCAGCAAGCTTCATCTTCTGATCCATAGCAGGGTCAACCTCCTTCTCCATCTGAACCTGAGAGAGAGGAAGTCCCAACTGAGAAAGACAGTGAAGATCAATTTGGTGCTGCAGGCTAGTCTTCTCAGTTAAAATTTGGAAAGAGAAGGAAAAGGATGGCTTCTAAACCAAAGTCTAAAAAGAAGAAGAAGCCTGAATCCCCTTCTGAACCTCAGGATGAATCAGAATAGCCTGAGGATGTGCAGCCAGAGGAAGCTCAATCAACTCCAACTTCAGTAGCTCCTCTAGCATCAGGAAGACCCATCTTGTCTTGGACATACACCACAAATCTAGAAAGGTGGCATGTTATTAGAGATCAAGGCATTGAAGACATCTATACATGGCAAGATATGTTTCAGTTACCTCTACATGATCTCTTTGACATGAGAAGACACTTTGACAGCCTAAAGGATCCTGATCATCTTATGAAGAAAGGAATGGTGATCATCCTAATAAGGAGTGTTAATATCTGAAGTTTTCTAAATGTTTTGGTAGCATCAGCCTAGGGGGAGTTTGTAGAGATTAATGAAGAGGCTGATGCAACCTAAACATCTTTAGTCTTTCCTGCATGATGCACAAGTGCATTGAAGTGGAATGCTTCAGAAGTTTCACATGTGCAACAGAAACACTCTAAGTGTGAAATCTTCCGAAGCCAAGACCAACATCTTCCGAAGCCAAAGATGAAGTCTTCCGAAGCCTCAGAGACAAAGTCTTCCGAAGCTTCAAGTTCATGAAGACAGATTTCTTCGAAGACTTTTAGTAACATGCTTTATCTGATGTACTGTTCCATAAAGCTGGACACCTTTCCGCTGCAACTCTACAAGTCACCAACTAATATGGTTTGGTGAAAAGGTCCATGCTTTTGGTAACTATACATTGAGGTCTTAAGTCT